>JAZDUA010000125.1:685000-932500 GCA_038098605.1 Gryllus longicercus | reverse complement strand
GCTATACTTTGTGTACTTTTTTTCTGAGGTTTACGATAGTTACAGAAATAAAATATTTCATTACATAAGGTTACACAACCTTAAAAAGTTTCTGAAGAGCCACAGGGCCCCTGGCCCCAATGTTTAGATGCCAATAGTGTATTGTAACAAAAAATGTATTGTGCGTGATCTTGGCTGTCCGGGTGACGCCGTGTCGAAGGCTGTGTTGCCGACGTTTCGACCATCTTGTCGTAGTCTTTCTCAGGGCTGGTATGCGCCGTGATGGTCAGTGCTCAGGTGTATATGCATGTCTGGACCTAGTACTATTGGCTGGAGCAGCTGGCCGTCCGATCACGCGCCACCCGACTTGACCCCCCCCCCCCCCCCCCCTCGCTGCTAACTGGCGGCTTCCAATAGGCCAGCCAATAGTACTAGGCCCAGACATGCGAGCGCTGACCATCTCGGCGCATACCAGCCCTGAGGAAGACCACGACAAGATGATCGAAACGTCGGCAACACAGCCTCCGACACGGCGTCACCCGGACAGCCAAGATCACACACATGACTCTGGACGCGGAAGCCTACGACTTCAAAAAAATGTATTTTATAAACACTTGAGTATGACTTTTTCTTACATGATAAGTGAATTTCATCCCAATCAACAGCTGATGTAATTGAATAGTAGCATAATCGAATTAGGAATGACCCCATTCCAATACAAAGAAGATATACCACACATATTATAGGTATTTGAAATGTAGTTCTTATTTCAGTTGTAAGATGAGTTCCATATAGAATATGACCCGCAGCAGCAAGATTCATAGTTATTAATGGTCTAGTTATTGAATTGCCAATTCCCTGCATATATACATAAATTTGCAATTAGAAAGCAATATGTTATGTAATTATTTAAAAACTAGAGTATATTATCACCTCAATGGTAGTGTGCTCCAAAGTTGTAATAGAATCTTGGGTTTTTGACAAGTTGACTGGTATATCTGATTCAAATGCAATTATTATTAAAGTCATAATTGTTGTAGTTACTATAAGTGATATGAAACTGAAGAGAAGGATCTGTGCACAAAATTAATTTCAAATATAAAAATGTTAATTTTTTTAAATTCAGGAGAAAAAAATGTATACTTACATATCGATAACATTGATAGCCCATCATTACTGTGACACATCCAATGATTCCAAATGCAACTGTCAACAGTATTTTTTGTACTTGTTTATGTTCATGATAATAACTGAAAAATTAATATTATTGTAAATAATCTTATAGTTATTATCAATATTATTATTAATGTTCTTATTATTAAATTTCAAATTATCACTTTTATTTACTTGAAATATATATAAGATGATAAATTTTTTATTGTTGCATTTGAACAGGTTGTTTTTCTGCAGTCCATTATCTCTGTTAATGTCATACATCCAGTCATCCAGTCCAGTTGACACTTCTTCCAAGGTTTACTTATTATCAGTGAGAAATAATGAGTGACAGTTGCAGAATACATCAAAACTTGTATAAGAATATAAAAATTGATGATAATTTTAACTGCTCCAAGTCCTAGGAATGTTGTTAGATAATATAAAAGCAATACAAGTAAAAAAAAACTTACAAATGCTTATGAAAATGTTTAAAGTAATAGAATCGGCAGAATCATTTGGAGAGAAAATGTATCCTAAAAAAATTGCAGGGAGACAAATTTGAGTCTTTTGCATCTGTTTTAATCAAGAATCTCAATTCAGTTGCTATCTTATCTCCTCATATAGAATTGTTGAGCATTGAAACTGTTCATATGAGAGATGTATCATGTTTCATTATAAACATAAAGATGGTTGGATACGAGACAGGAGAAATGGAGGAACCACAAGCAAACACGTTTGTCCACCACAATTTGCATGTGGACTGCATGGGATTTGATTTCCAGCTCTCCTGAATAATGGATTGACAAAAAAGTGGAAGCCAATACTGCAATGATGAAAAATGGAACAAATCTCTGCTTTCTTAAACATGGTTACACTTGCAGGAAATGAAACCTTGAACTTAGTTTGCTCATTCTTTGTTCTGATTCCAAATAACTGGAGTAAACTACTTGAAATGTACCCAAGTCAGCAGTCAAAGTTTTACAGGGATTGGAGTTGGCAGAACAATGCTGAAACTTAGGGGAACACAAACAAACACCTATTTCTGGTTCATATCAATGTAATGTAAAGTTTAACAAACAAATAGTAGCGTGTCAGCTTCCTGTTAATATTAGATATGCAAAACATTGTTATAGCATCCTGTTCTTTGTTCATTTTTGTAGTGAGGTTTTGATTGATTCCTGTCATGTGAAATAATCTTAGGATGTGTTCACTAGATCAGTAATACTCAATTACATGGTGTCATAAATAGGGGTAAGATAGTTATGTCATAACAGCTTCTTCTACTACATATATATATATATATATATATATATATATATATATATATATATATTCATTTGAACTTATTTCCTTGTCAGGAAATGTTGATGTATGATTTTAGGCCTGGTGAACCAGCTAATACTGGTACTTGAACAGTTAAGGGCACAAAATTCAGGCTTGATCCAAGAAGAGTGGCAATGGTTTCAGATCAATTGGTCCACAGGGAACTTTTTGAACCTTCTGTAACATTTCTGGCACGTGGCATGTGTAGGTATCCAGAATCAAGTGCAAACTCGAAATACATGTAAAATTTAATTGACTCGTCATGACGGGCCTTTAGTGCTTAACTGTGTTGTTCAGAGACAGTCTTCCGAAGTTGGGTTTCAGTATGAAGCTAGCATCACATTTTAAAATAATTATACTGCTCGTGCTGCTAATTATTATTATTATTATTATTATTATTATTATTATTATTATTATTATTATTATTATTATTATTATTATTATTATTATTATTATTATTATTATTATTATTTCTCG
Source organism: Gryllus longicercus (assembly GCA_038098605.1). Lineage (NCBI taxonomy): Eukaryota > Metazoa > Arthropoda > Insecta > Orthoptera > Gryllidae > Gryllus > Gryllus longicercus. The sequence goes on along the minus strand of JAZDUA010000125.1, from coordinate 929,566 downwards.
TTAATCAGCCGATTAGGACCACGCATGCAAGCATCCTGCATTTACCGTGGCTCAGTTTTTATTTATTATCGCGGTGGCAGGTGCTTGCAACAACTTTTCGGGGGGACCAGCATTTTTAGCTTGATCCGATTTTTATCCCCCACGGTTGTTAGCCCTGGGGGTATGGAAGATGAAATGATGATATGATGATAATGGGGGTGAAAGGACAACACATACAGACATACACAAATACACCCATGCCCGAGGCGGGATTCGAACCCGCGATCTTCTGGTCCGAAACCACTCCGGCACTACTGCCTTAGCGATCTCGGCCATCTGATCGGCTAATTATTATTATTATTATTATTATTATTATTATTATTATTATTATTATTATTATTATTATTATTATTATTATTATTATTATTTCTTCAAGTCTCTCACTTAGCGAGGTGCCTATAGCAGGCACCGGGACCTTTGTAGAACCAAGGTGCCTGCTTCGCTTGCAAACTCGGGCGGTCAGTTATATCACTAGAAACTTCCTAACGATGCGTGCAGTACTCAGGAGAACAGTCTTTTGCATTGTTTGAATGTGCCAGTTCTTAAGGCCAAGACTTGCAGACGATGAAATTAGTTCTTCGGAGATCAGTTCATTTGCAGAGATGACCACAGGGACTACTTCAACAGATACTAAGCGCCACATGTCGCTCAGTTCAATAGCCAAGGTCTGATATTTTCGCTTCTCGGCAACAGAGGCAACTATATTTCGATCTAAAGGGATAGCTATGTCGACTATAATCTCTTTCTATGAAGCCTTGTCAATCCATATTATGTCAGGTCTGTTGGCTTCGACCCTGCGATCAGTGGTGACTGCTACATTCCAAAAGTGCTTCCACCGTTTCGACTCCAAAACTGAATCCGGCTTGAACTTGTAGTATGGGACCTCTATTTGTATCATCTCCGACTTTGCAGCCAGGGCCTGATGAAAACCGCAGCAACGTCGTTGTGCCGACTCAGGTATTCTGTTTGCGCCAAAGCAGAAGACCCGCCCATGATGTGTTGGAGGGTTTCGCCGGGTTGATTGCAAAGGCGGCAGCGGTCCTCTACACTCATATCCCCAATTACATATCTTTGGTAATTGCGAGTGGAGGTTACGTCGTCCTGAATAGAAATGACGAAGCCTTCTGTCTCAGCAAAGAAGCCAGATTTGTTAGCCAGGAGACTAACGATCCCATATTCACGGCGTTTCCTTTGAGTTCAGCAGGACACCTGCCGTGCAAACGTTTCTGGGTCCACTCACTCAGTCTACCTTCTTTTGTGATACATGGTCTTTCAGAGTCCGCTTGATTCAGGTTCAGTGGAGTAAAATTCTTGTCCGTGGCACAAATTGTTTCATGCATGACGGTCGTTTTCTGAAGGAAGTATTTGCGAAGATTGTTGATTTGCTTCGCACACAAGTACTCAAACTCCAGAAGACCTCTACCTCCTTCATTCCGAGGTAAGTATAGTCTTGTCATTGAACTGTTGGGATAGTGCATTCGATACTTGGTAAGAGTGGTCCTAACTTTTCTATTAAGCACCTGCAGTGCAGTTGTTGTCCAGTGAAGAACACCAAATGAATACACAGCGACAGGTATTGCCCAAGTGTTGATAGCTGATATAAGGTCCTTTCCATTTAAAAGAGTATTACAGATTTTTGACACTCTTTGAACAACTTTATTTTTAATATCACACCTCATCTGTGATTTACTTGTGCTCAAAAGTTGGTGCAGGCCTAAATATTTATAGGTATCCTCTTGCCCAAGTTCTTGTGTATTTGTGCCACACATCAGGATCAGTTTGTCAGGATCAAGGATTTTCCCTCTTTTCACGTGCACTGCAGCGCATTTATCAATGCCAAACTCCATACAAATAGAGTCGCTAAAGGACTTAACAAGTTCAAGCAACGAGGAAAGCTGGTTCTTATCTCTGGCGTACAACTTGAGATCGTCCATGTAGAACTGATGATTAATGAGGATATGGGGATATTTGGTGATTTCATATCCCATCCCTGAATCTCTTAACATTCTGCTGAGAGGGTTTAGAGCTAGCGAGAACCATAAGGGACTAAGACTATCTCCCTGAAAAATTCCTTGTTGATCCTCAGTTCCTTGGTGGTATAGCTGCCTCCAGCGAATGAGACTTTTATCTTTGTACGCCAAGTTGCGATGCAGTGTTGGATTAAGTTCACATACTGGTAATTTACTTTGTAGAGGCGAAGGACATACAAAAGCTACGAATGAGGTATCGAGTCGAAGGCCTTGATATAATCAATCCATCCTACAGAAATGTTGCGGTGTCTCTTTTTAACTTGATTGAGTATAACACTGTCTACTATCAATAATCCTTTGCAACCTTGAGTACCCTTTCTGCAACCATTTTGCTCTGGTGCCAGAAGATTATTGGCCTTTAGATGGGTATACAGCATACTGGATACAACAGATGTAAAAATCTTATGTACTGTGGGGAGACATGTGATAGGTCGATAGGTACTCGGAGTCTTAGGATCGCTAGACTTGCTTATCATAAATGTAACTCCTTCTGTAAAAGACGCCGGAATGATAGATCATTGAATGCAGCTTGAAACCACCTGGCCAGAACCGCATGAGTACACGGGAAATACTTCCACCAAAAGTTTTGAATCCCATTAGTACCTGGCGCTTTCCAATTCTGCATCTTTCTGACTGAATTGAAGATATCTCTCTGTGTAATATTAGGAGAGCACATCTGAGGTATACAAGGTGAGTGTATACATGGGAAGTGTTGTATGACAACACTTCCCTTCCTCTTCTGCTAACCAGTAAGCTCCATCATCATGGGTCTTGGGGATGCTCCATATATCACTCCAATATTCTTCCATCTCTGAGCTTTTAAGAACCGTTTCAGGCAACTTTCTTTGATTACTGAGTTGCCTGAAAAATTTCTTCTGGTCGCATGAATATAAAGCATTCTGTTGTCTTCGTTTAATTTCTCTATGATATCTTATACGGCACCCAAGGGCTGCAACACGCTGTTTCAGATACTCAAGTGTGTCTTGGAGCCTCTCCTCGAAATTCGTGTGGGTTCTTCGAATTCTCATCTTTCGTCCAATCGCCTTCACTGCATTGGAGACCTTTCTAGTGGCATTCTCAGGAGCTTTTAAGAAGGCTATCAGAGTGCCTATGGCCCGCCGGAAGCTTTCAATTTTGCGTTCAACACGGCTCAACCACGGGGGCTTAGTGGTCTTAGCGGGATGTCCTGTGTCTTTCGATGTTTTTAATTTATCCTTTACAGGTTTACCAAGACCTTGTACAACTGCAAGGGCTGCACAAGACACATAGCTTACCACTTCCTCAAGCGCTGTCGATTGTTCTACATCCACCTTCAGCAAGTTGTTGACAGCTTCCATCGCCGCATTTGTACGTGGGCCATATCCCACTCGTGGGATCCATGGTCTGGAGGATAATAGAATACCATGATGGTATGTCTTCATGGCTTTATAATGCGCAGTCCAAGAGAATTGCTCAGGCACTGCGAGACAGGATTCATCAGAATTCGTCTCCACAGACCATTCCTGATTAGTTTGTGAGTCTTCAAAATTTCTTCCTTCATCAGTCTCATTCCTATTCTCAATGCCCAAGGATGCTCTTACAGTCTCCCTAATGGTATTTATCACTGCAGCTGAGAGAAAGTTCCTTACAATGATGGTGTGCTGCTGGTCGCACACTATCTGCTCGGATACACGTATGTTCGGATGCAGCTTTAACCTTTCTTCGTGAAATCGGGCCCTGTATCCTTCCATGTCCGCTTCAAGTCTGGTAGCCAAAAAGTACGCATGCATAATGGAGATATTTAACTCCTTAGTCCATTTCATGCGCTGGCGTTTGCTCTGAGGTCGGGCGGGGTGAGCTGTTGTCTTACCCAAGCTGCGCCCCCAGTATTGTGGTCGCCATAAGTGGTGCAGCGCCACACCTTCCCGGATGGTATGAGAAGGCTCCACTGGCACAGGTAGCACATTTCTCACAGCGAGCCCAGTGCCAGAACTCGCAGCGCCGCCTTGCAAGAGCGGATCGCATGCGTCACGAATCCTTTGACTTCTTCTCATAACTGCTTCTCCACCGGCGGACCGGGTGAGAGTCGAGAGTGGAAGCACCTCTCGCCTTTGAGCCAGAGCCCCATCTGCGAACCATCACTCAACCTCTAAGGTCGTAGCTCAGGTACCTACAGCCCGCAAAAATATAGGAATGGCTATTTCGGATGCTGCCCCATCTCCCAGTTGCCGTTGGTTCGCCGATCCCTTTCCCGGAAGTCAGAAGCACAGGTCACCTCCCAGCTTCCAGAAGAACAGACAGGCATCCGATTTGGCGGGTTGCCATTGCCCTGACAGCCGACACGTAGTAGTGCCTTTGCCCGTCCCCCACGTGCCGTAGCTGCTCTTTCAGTCCACGTAGGGTTGGTATTCGGGGAATGTAAAGGGGGTGAAATGAATGGGGAATATTTTGAAAACAATCGGGAAAACAGGTATGGGGCAGTTAAAGTAAAATTTTGCCTCTGGAATAGAGGGAAAAGCGAAAAAAGGAATGGAGAACGAAAGATGGATCAATTTTAGATGGAGAGACAGCGGACAGCTGCTCCTATTAGTCGCTTTTTACGACAGGGGGAGATCCCGTGGCGCTATTCTACAAAAACACCCGGACATCACACGGGTTTATTGTTATTATTATTATTATTATTATTATTATTATTATTACGTTATTATTACTATTACTATTATTATTTTCTTTTTTCAACAAATATATGTCTATTTGCCATGACGTCAGCTTCTGATAGCATCAGCTGTGTAAAATGAGGATTTTGCAGTATTTCCCCTTTATATCCTACAGCCGGAATGATTAACTCGTATAAAAATGGATGAGATGTCGGCATATGAACCTGTATACGCGCATGGGTTTTTATTTCCAACCTAACTCATAGTATGCAGCAAATTTTTAGAAAACTCATTTAACTTACCGTGTAACAAAGGAACCATTTTCCCAAAATGCAAGCAACATAATTGTGTATATTGTCCAATAAAAATCTCCATATATAGTATTGGCATTACCATAATAAACAAAACAATAACATACAGAGGGTCAGAGGAACCTAAAAGAGGAGAAAATATTTTAGTAGCAGTACGAAACGTAGAACTATAATTCTATGAATACACTACTGTTAAGTTTTTCAAATATTTATATATAAACTAATTTCCACGAAGATACGAGAGTGCGAACGAAATAAAATGTGTTAACACTTCACTTGTCTCTACTTTGTACTCGTATGTAGTATACGAAAAAGTTATGCAAGAAATCAATGTCGAGATGTTGACGGAAATAAATGTTTGAGGGATCACTGATACGGAATTCCATAGAGTTTTTAGCATTAAAAACAACTGGAAATATATTAGAAAATGGGATCATTAAAAACCTGAAAACGTTGGATAAATCTTGGAAACAATATTATTATAGTGTACGAGTTGTGATTTTTGTTCATCTTATAATCTGAGACTATGAATATTTCATCATTAATATTTAATTATTACTGTTTTCCTCTGAAAATGTGTTAATATATGTATGTATCTTAATCATAATACAGTTTTGTTATTTATAAGTTTTAGTGCCGAAATATATATATACTCGTAGTTTCACAAAAATGTCGCAAACAATCTACAGTAAATCATACGAAAATCTTAAATCAACTTTTTGGGTTTCGAACAATACCAGCTTAGACAGATATTATTGTACAAAACTTCTTGCAAATGCTAAATTATTTCCAATCCGCAAGTATATTTCTCCACGTTGGAATTCGAAAGCAAATTTGAAAGTATCTTCTTCACATATTATTTTAAAGATCACTTTTTCTTTAGAAATTTACTCGAAATGTTTTACATATTTTTAAAAAGTTTTACTTAGGATTAGTTAAAGATATAATTTTGAAGAACATATTTCACAAAGAAACTAATGGTGTAACAAATGGCACAGACTTTCTCGTACTAGTTAGTTCCTCATCTCTTTAGTCTGGCCTCCGGCTGCTATCTATTAGTTTCTAAAAGACAAATGTCCACGTTTACAATTATTCGTATCCGTAACAGTGGAATTGAAATGTGATTGTAAGAATATTATAATAGCGTAAAATCTGACCCTATTTTAAATTTTTCGTGTAAAAATTTGGAGCTGTTTTAAGAAAATATACGATGATTCCGAATATGCACAGTTTTGAGCTTTTTTTCAAAGAAAATTCTTTGGAAATCATTTGGATCACTTCTGCGCACAAATGCAATAAAGCTTACAACCCGCCGGCAATGTAAATATTAACGACATGAGAGGTATTAAAAAATTACATTTCTGCAGTTTTTGGAAAATCAAATAATACATCAAAATTACGTATATGTCAGATATAATATAGAAAAATTTCATAAAGAAGCGAGAATTATACACTTTTCAACATATTCCAAATATTCTGTGTAAGTAGTGTACGAAAAAGTAAAATGAATACATATAACACGCCCTTCAATAATTTACTTTTGTAACTTCAAGAAATTTCTAATATTTACTGAGAAAAGTAACGTTAGACTGAAAATTTTGTCTTATATTAATATACCATGTTAATTCTCACTAAAAATATCTCCCTAATATAAATAATATTTGCAATAAAACATGTTTCATAAAATTAAACATGAACTTAAAATATCTTGCCAAAGCGAAGCAGGAGTTGGAACGTTTTATTTTTGAGGTATTGAATATATTTTTAGTAAGGATAATATGGATCCTCGAAGTCCTTGATGGAATAGGGCGAAAATGTTGAGGCGATGTCTGGAGGATAGTAACTCACCGTTTGTGTCAGATAGGATTCCGAGATCTCGTGTGTGGGCTGCACCTTTGTCCATGCGAACCAACCAGAAGAACTATAAAGATTATGAAAACAAATATGGCGCTTGAGGGGTATGCAATTTGCGACACTAGTATCCAGCCACAAGTAGTTTATTAGGCAGGCGGCAGCATGTCGCTTCTATTCCGCCAAGAAGTTTTTACAGTTCACATTTTTCACCCGACGACGCTCCGTAGAGCGCCCCCGATCTCCTGCCACACTTCGACAAGGTATTTCTGGGACATTCTGAATATCCGTATCTTGCTTCCAAATAGTTGGATTCTCCATTGATTGGGATGCACTATCTTCTTCATTTAAATCCGCAGCTTCCCGCTTCATTGCGCCCCGACTGAGTTATATTCTTGCTTAAAGACTTTCATTGAGTGCTGTGATAAAGTCAAATTTTGATAAAAATGTGCTTTATAATGCCATTGCATATTCACTGTACCCTGGTCAAATGTTAGGCACATCGTGACACACATTGTTAGTTTCTTTTTTCTGGTAATTCCTGTTTGAATCTCTTGTCAGATTTACAACGAGAAGGCTATCAAAAATATTCGTTTGAGTAGCTTCATATTTTTCATTACTGTCTTTTTGTTAAAGAATACAGAAATATATTAAAGATATTTTTTACTTACCTTTCATTTGATGAGTGTACAGCTCTGCACAAAAGACAATGGGGTCCAGAAGCATGCATATTGTCGCACAGAGATGACCAAATGTGCCAGTCCACTTAAAATCATAAGCATCCTGTTACAAAGTAAACCACAAATTAAATTTCTGCATCACGAATATACTATTGTATTTATTAGTGCAGTGCGCCTGTCAAAGGTTTCGGAGCCGAGGCGTTTGTCTCCTGCGATGACGACCCGCGCGCCTTCGCCCCCGGCCGTCGGTCGCCGCTCTCGTGTCATTTTTCTTTCAGTGTTGTTTATTAACATTTCTTTTTCCCCAAAGGAGTTAACAATGTATTAAAAGTAATACGTTCGTGTTAAAAATTAAATATGCAATTATTGGTTTTCTTCTTTGATAGGCGTTGTAGTTGCGTTGTGCAATTGTCATTCAAATGATAAGGGTCGGGTCAGTAGGAGTTTAAATGATAGAGGAAAATTACTTGGGTACGTTCAAAATTAACAAAAAGAAATAGCAGTTCGTAGGAAATACACTATATTTCTATTTACAATATAACAAGAAAAATGTTGAATAATTGAGAAAATTCAGAATAAAATTGACGATTTTGGTAAGCTAAAAATTAACATACAGCCAACAAGAAACTATTTTTTTTAAATTTAACATTACATCCCATCCCCGTGGGAAGCGACTGAAATATCTTCTTTTTTGTTCAATTACAATTTTCACAGAAACAACTATGCATAAAAATAGCCTGAAACAACATATCATCGTGGAAATTCATCTCAGATCACCGTACTAGTAAGTCAATGCTCAGCATTTAATTTTTCATTAAAACCACGAGGACGCAGGCTCACAATCGAATCTCCAACTCCAGAATGAACCGTTCCTCGTCAGGTACTATTCCCCTTTGCACTTTCGATTCTCCTAACATTGACAAGAATATTTGAATAGAGAGTCAGAACACTTTTTGCTTGTGGTAGACGAGCGGAGAGCGTTTTCAATAGATTCTCTGGTCAAAGCTACGTTTAAGCGCACTTAGCGCGAGCCGGTGTGAGGGCAGAGGCTGTGGGGCTGCCAGGGCGCGGGAAACCGCGTGGCCAACGTCAGGGCTCAAAGCTGCGCGACACGTCCATTTGCTAGCACTGTGCATGCCAAAGTTCCTTAATTCGATGTATCCAATTCATTTCCCAAAACAAACTTTTAAAAACCAAACTTTTATTTGTTCCCATACTTCTATCAATCGAGTTAAAGTACATAAAAAACTGTTGAGTTCTCGAGAATTGTCGTGTTGTGTCTCAATATAAATTGAAGATTCCCTGAAGATAGATGAACCCTTGTGAATTCTCGGGAGACAGAATTTCGTTCCTTTGTATCAAAAATCGTTTTACAGACACGAATTCCATCAGCTTCAACATGAAATATTGCCAGATGACATGCACTGGCGGATGACATCCAGAGACTCTCTCTAGCCCTTTCTCAACTTGACTGGCAGCCCCCTTGTTTCCGTTGTCTGTCACTCCGTTCTGGTACGAGGTATGATGTTTTGGAGAATAGTTTTAGTTTGTGTTGCCAAAAAGATACACTGCCGCTTTCAAAAACTAAACTGTTTCTGTGAAGTAAGGAACACATCAATGAAGAGAAGATATTTCATCTTTGTTCAAGGAGTTTAAATGTGTTGGAGACCATGTTGCGATCCTGTAACTGAAGCTCCGTACTTCGAGAGGTCCCAGGTTTGAGTTCTCGTGATGGTGGAGTTTCGATATCTATTAAGAAGCTTAGTTGAATGATACTACAGTCTGGATGGGGATTTTAGAAGCCTGCTCCAGTCCTCACTAACCTTGATGAAGGCGTTTAAGGGGCTGATCCCCAATCCTCTTATAGCTTATTCCTCATAATTTAGAAAACGGAGGGCAGCACTGTCAGTATTCAGATGCTAGCCCAGGACCCTTTATTAGATCCAACAGAAGCTGGAGGCAAAGGAAGAAGGAAGGCAGTTTGAGGGGATTTATCCCTTACTGTCGGGACCTCGTTGTCGTGGGGCTTCTTAAGCTACAAATAAGAATGAAGAGACTTCATGATTGGTTATGTGAAGACAGAGCACACAAAATTGCGCTAAGTCAACAGTTCTCTCCTTCTCCTCTTTGTTTCTCCTTCCTTTTCTTCTTCTTATTGTTCTTCTTTCGTTCTTTTTTCTTACTCTTTATTATTGATTTTTTATCTACTTTTTCTTCCTTATTCTTCCCATTTTTTCGTCTTTTATTTTTTCTTATTCTACTCCTCTTTTTTCTTATCTCCTCCCTCCTCCCCTCCCTCTTCATTTTGTCCTCGGTGTATCGGTTAATATTAACGAGGCATCCCGATTCCAGGAGCCGTTGCGACGCAAGCGAGATGCAGGCTGCCTGATGAAACAATTGACAGGCGACTCTCTATGCCCTGATAGATTGATCGAGCGGATTGCTTTGTCCCGCCCCTCTCGCCCCCCCCCCCGCCCCGCGGCACGCGTTGCTCGTGCCTGGCACCACGAGGGCCCCTCTCCACCCGCCCGCTGCTCGCGGCGGGGCATGTCCATTTCATCAGGCGTGCGAGCAGACCCGGCCGGCGCCTGGTGGAGCCCTCGGCTTAATCATCAATATTTATCACTCCAGTAGTAGTCATTGCATGTTGCAGTTTAAACTGGAAGTTCAGAAAAAAAATTGTTCAAGTTAGTTCAAAATATTTCTTACTCAAAAATTATTTTTAAATTGCTTTTGCATTTACGTCTCTAACCCACATTTGACTTCTTACGTTCTTGAATATTGTAGTATTTTTGAAGGATGTTTATAAGAATCTTCCTTCCTCAATTTTTCTTCTCAAGAATTTATTACAAAAATAGTTCATACGTTGAAAACATACGGCCGAATTGAATCAAAATATTATACACAAGAATATCACTCACACACTCCTTTGGTAGCTAAAATCTAATTACACACTGAAAACTCACAACATGGTGGGGAATATCACTTTTCTACTGTTCTTTTTGTATCATCAATTAATAATTCCAGGTGCTCTCATTGGAATTCACTATTTTCGAACGACATTTTATAAAATTGTTCAAACCTTACAATGTGCGCCAAGTTTTGGTGGCATGGCATTTGCAGCTTCTTTGAGATCCACCGCTCCCGGGCAGAGGCACTGAAAGTATCAACGGATTTGAAGAGACTGAGCGAAATTCAGATTCCTAAAAACAGAGCCATTTTCGATTGGAAACGAACACGCAAAAATTAAATGTAAATTCTTGAATTTAATTCCGGATCTATAGAATTAACGATGATCTTTTAAAATCTAATAGAGATAAATTAATTAATAGGAATGTATTCATTTCTTTACTTGTTAGAGAATTCTTAACAAATATAACGTAAACATAGGTTGACAAGAAAATGTACGTAATGAGTACTAATATTATACATAGTTAATCGCACCTCCAGAAAAATTTCGGTAATGTCAAGAATGTTTTTGATTTTTTCAAATAATTTGGGCATATAAAAATAATAATTTATTCTAGGGATGCTTCTATTGGCCAAAATTTTCTCAAGACAGTTTTTCTTAATAAATACTTTAGCTACGAAATAACTTAAAGAATGCGTATAAAATTGTTAAAATCTTTAAAATTTCATAGTTCCTTGTTCTACAATTGAGTGTACGGACATACCAAGACAATGCATTTCAAAAGCGAAAAATTGGCTGATATTTTGTAGGTTAATGTTGTAGAAAGTCCGTTGAAATCAAAATGTTACACATGATTAATCCCATGAATTGACTAATTTTTATTTTTTCAGTTATTTGTCTATATTAAGTTCAAACAAGAATTTGAAGAGAGATGACTTATAACGTCATGATCCCTTTAGATGTTTATACGTCGGTATTCCGCATGTTATAATTCAATTCCTTCATCAACACTCTATATTTGTATCTGAATGGCTAATTTAAGTCGTATTTGTACTCATGTCACACTATTTCAGAGCAGCCCAAATCTCAAGTAGTTGTAATACCAATTTTTATAAAGAGTCTCCCAACACAAAGAAATTAGTGTCGAATGAACGTTTTCGTGCAGGGAAACGGTCCGTGCCCAGTGCGATCAGTCCGGAGGTGAGTTGGGCGGAGCGCGTGCCCGGCGCCAGGTGATTGGCGCGGCGGTGGAGGTGCGAGGCCCTCTCCGCTCGATAGCCCCTTCTCACCTTCCTCTTCGCCTTGGCGCCGAACAGCCGCGCGCTGCTCACGATCGAGGAGAACTGGCTGGGCCCGCGGAGGAACGGAGCCGTCAGCGCCTTCTTCGTGTTCATTTCCGCCTCTGCCCCCGCACGCGATGACGCGATGCCCAAGTGAGTACTTGAATTTGCAACGCTTGGCCAAGCGTTATTGCATACTGTTATTGAATGTCATTTAGATGCTTTCCGCTCGAGTATTGACTATCAACTGTTGCCATGGAAACGACTTATCGCTCGTTGTAAATTTCAAGCATGTAATTAATATTTCCCTCTGACTTGCTTGATTTAACTCGAAAATAGTCGTTGCTGATTGCTATTTCGGTCTCGAAATGATAATCATGTTTACGCGGCGTAGTACATCCTTATTAATCTCAGCAATTTCTCATGCATAAGTTTATTTCTGAGACTCTGAGAAGATGTCAGATGATCAAAATCGTAAATCTTAAAATCCATCTATCGATACTAAATACACTCGATTATCAAACCGCGTTATAGTTCCCGTTAATGTAAGTTGTTGACCTTCAAAAATTGTTTTATTATACATTCCGTTAATTTTGAGATAGAAGATGCGCTATAATAATAATAATAATAATAATAATAATAATAATAATAATAATACCTCAGGTTCAATTAATTCTTTAACTCGTAGCATAACTTCATCTAATATACCTAATTCCTGGATCAGTACTATCAGTTCCACTCGGTTTGTCATACGGAATGTAAAATTTGCATCAATTTTATTAAAAAATTTGAATCACTAATTGAGACATCTTTCCATAAGAATCTTTTAATCATCCATGTCATAAGAATCATATAATAAAAGGTGTTGGATTTGCTTAGGAGATGGTAGAAAAGTTTTTTACTTACCAAGGGTAGTAATAATGTAGAGGAAACTTTGAATATATTTTGGAAATGCTTTGGACATAGATAACGAACATCGCATCTGAAGAGTGAAAGAAAAATTTTGACATGCACTATGTCCCTAGAATTTATTCCTACCGTACGCTTTTATGATAGTTCTGCACCTATTTGAAATCACACTTTCCTTTTAAGGCAAAAGTAATTGTAAAAATTCATAAAGAGGAAATCATTTTTAACTTTTTAGCGAAACTCGTGCAGCCATACTTCATCAATGAGCTGTCTGCGCAGGCCAGCGCTTTTCGATTAATTTCTCACATGAAAACGGTTATAGTGTATCGGAGAATTCTCAAATTTCTCACTCTCTTCGATGGCGACCTGTCTCTCACGTACGATTATGAGATGACGAGAATGCGAGACGACGGAAGCGTGGGAATTTGGCTTCACCTCACACGTCACGCACCCTCAGACTGTCTTGGCGGACAGGAACGTAATTGAAAATGGGTTTGCAGTCAACTTAGACCTGGTTCTGACAAGGCAGGTACACCACAAGCAAACGACGCCTGTCGCCAGTGCTCAATTTTAATCTCCAGTGGAAGGGAAAATTCCAGACATAAACCAGACAGAAAGTTTACTGACTTCTTTCGCAAAATAGACAACACGAAAAGTTCCGTTATCGTGGCATACAATTCAATAGTGTAAATAAAAAATAGATGTACTCAAAGTTTAGGAATTCATATTATCGATTATCTGTAACTAATTTTCATAAAATAACATTTTCCCTACAACTGTTACAAACATTTTCAGCTTACCTTGATAATTTCATGGTTAATGTAAGGACCAGAAACAGAATTCATAAAAATATAATTATTACTACTTAATGTCGAAATATTTTTGCTATTATTATTTTAAGATCATTATTTATTTAAGATAAAACTGGGGTAATACTTAGGTTAAAGATATATTTATTGTCCAGTAGCAAATCCCTATATTCACTTAAAAGTTAGTAAACACCATTTCACTGATATTAATAAATAATACAGAAAGAATATGATAATAATCACAAAAAAAAGCCAACGTCCATCGGTGCATTGAGATGAAGAAGAACTGAAGTTGACTGAAGGCGATGCGCGCGTTGCGCCGCGTAGGCTGCTTGTCCAGACTGCTAAATATACAAAAATACTTTGCAGGTCATAAAGCAACTAACAGGGATTTTGTACGTACATGATATGCACAAAGATGGCAGCGAAAGACTTCTCTACAACAAAGTCTAATCAGGCTTCGCCCTAAATAGTTCAGAGAAATGCCAAAACATACCATAAAGTCCGATAACAGAGCAACGTGAAAACCCATATTTATGTTCCCTACTCAAACCAATGTTTGTCAGAACGATTTCTCATAAAACTATTCTGCAACGAAGTAGACTTGCATGATTTTATTTGGTCTTGTGCAATATCTACGTATTGTTTGTACGAAAACCCTATTCCGTCTGAGTTGCGGAAGTGCGCTTGGCAAAAGAAGGCGATTGAGATAGCCCAGGGCGTATGTCTTGCCGCGGCAGCCTTTATGACCGGGAGGTCCTAGACGGATTTCCAACACTAGCTACAGAGCCAGGTCAGGAAGCAGCCTCTCAGAATTCTAGATGTCGGTAACTCTGATCTTTTGATCTTTTCCTCGGCATGTGGAGATGTCCAAATGCCGGATCAGACCCGGCTTCGGTGGCTCAGGGAATCAACTGATGTCACTTCAGCGCCTCTGGCTGGGAGGGTCTAAGGTTCGAGGCCCGGCAGTGGTGCAGGATTTTCGACCCGTATCTAAGTCGCACTCAGCCTCTGTCTGGAAGAGAATTCCAGCGGTCGGCTGCTCTGGTCGATAGCTCTCCGTGGTTTTTTCCCATCGACGCTAGGCGAAGGCCGGGGCAGCGCCAACAAACCGGCCACGGTGCGCGCGATCTTCCCTTCCTCTTCCTCGCCCTATCGCGTACCTCACGTGCACTACACTACCTCACATGGCAGGAGACCAATCAGGAGCTCAGAGCTTGTCCCGGCTGGGGCGGTGCCCCAGCGGTGGGAAATACCTTGATTGGGGAAAACCCGGAAGTCACCAGGTAGCTTGCCGCCAGATCTCGCAATCCAGTGGGGAAAAGATTACCCGCAAGTTCAGGCAATAAAAACAAGTACAGCATTTAAGGGATTAAGTACCTTAGCAGTTGACTCGCCCGGAATCACCCTATCGAGCAAGCAATCAAAAACACCGGAGCAGTAAATTGTTTGAGAACATATATGTGATAAGGAATCAGACTGCTGGCGGCAAGTTTCTGAGGCGAGTGAAATACAAGGTGTGCAGTTTTGAGTTGCTCTATATGAGTCATAAAGTACTTTTTTCACGATACAACCGTAATCTAACCTCACTATATAATGCGATCGGCGCTTCGCTACTTCCGAGTTGGGGTTTTGATGATTCGGCCTTCACGGTTTACTTTAAGACAAACTCGAGTCTTCAAATCGTATAATTTCCAACGCATTTTCTGCTAATATACTCCTCGCGCACAACCAGGCGCTTCACATTCGCTCAATAAATGATCTTCCATCACCTTGTCCCGCGCTCTGCGACTAATGCCCGCATTAGCCGGTTAATTTTCGATATGATCCGTTAATTATAATTCAAATGGCTTCTCCAAACCGTTTTGTTAATGTGCGAATTAACTATCTATTCGGCCTTAGAAATATTTTCGGACTTAAGCCTTAACATTTACGTGTAACAAAACATTTTACGATTTTAATCGCTAACAAATTCTTAATGAAATTGCCCGTTATACTTGAACGAAGCATTTATGGTAAAATAAAACTCAGGGTGTTGCTATGACATGACTAAAATCTCTTTTTATTACAAAAAGAGGAAATTTAGAATCTATATAATGATTCAAGTAATCAGTGAGTATTGTTTAAAAAACGTAACAATAACCTAGTGGTGCTACTGAATGCCACCGACTTACAAGTTAGTTTCCTATTCTCTTCGGCGTCTAAAAGATAATCATAGCTCTCTCGGGAACTCCTCTGGGGCGTTCTGAACATCGCATTAACCTACCTCGGTTCTGTACCTTTACATAACTGTCTACTCTTTGGCTCCCCCTCGGGGCTGTTCGGGTGGTGAGATCCAGTTACTCATTAAACACGCAGATTGCCTTTCCGACGAAGAGATGAGAAAGGAGTATTATATAGATGTAAAACACTAGAGAGATGGAATATTCCCCACACCTCACACACAACAGAAACCATGTATGTCTTGCGTTGTCTTCCCTCATATATTTTTATATTGAGAAAATAATTTTAAAAAACACATATTTCATTTCACTTCCTCTCGATTTTTTTTCTGTATTGTAAAGCAGTATAATTAAAAGTAATACCTTTTAAAATTATTATGGGAAGATTATAACTGAGTTCTATGAATAAATTTTCATAGAAATATTTTGAAGAAGTTTTTGATGAAATGTTTGAGCGATGTGAGCGATGAAACGTGAAGACTTATGAATGATCTGAAAACGAAAAAGTTTGCAATTATCACAGAAAACTTTCGAGAATCTTTCCTATTTCGTCATTTAAAACGCATAGACTGACCTGTGTAAGAATGTGTCAAAAAAAGCCCGCAATGATAACATGATTGATGTGAGTGATACTTTATAAAATGCATTTGTGTAATTTTCAAAAATCAAAAGAATACATCAAGTATGAGTAATGAGTTTATTGCATTTAGCATTGTCTGTTCAAAAAGTTTTTTAAAAAATTTCATTTTTCAAAAAATATTGTTTTTAAAGTTTCCAAATTAAGCAAAAAGTACTATTTTCAAAACTGAGCACATGGCATTAATTAAAGGACTAATTGTGGGCCAAAAAATCCATTTGAAGGAAAACAATCTTTCAAATGGGAGTCAAAAAAATTAAATTTTTGCAATTTTCGGAAATTCAGGGTATGGTATTAGTTGAAATCGGACCTATGCCATTTCAGAGGTGTAATTCACTAAATTCTTGCAAGAAATGTAAAGAAAACATTTGGTGCAATTTTTGAAAAAATATTGAAAATATTCCACGAGTTTCGTGTAAATTACTCCCAAAATTTGGAAGAATTCTTTCCGAAATAGCCGGCTTCGAGTTGGGACTGAGTCGAACGGGGAATATTCAATTTAGGGAAAAAATCAGACGGACAGGCGGAAAAACATTCGTTCGACAAGAATTTGTTTCAATTCACTGAGCCGTGAGTCGGGCCAGATCGACCGGTGAATATTCATTTGAAGAAAAAAATCTTAAAAGTTCAGGTATTAGTGTAGTGCAGAGAGAGATAGGCATACAGACGATTGAAAAAACGTCTTCGGTGTCAGAAGATCACAAAATGTGTATTTCCGTAAAAAACTCGAAATGTATTTCTCGCAGCATTACATAAGTTTCTCAATACTACGTATATTACTCTGTACACACACACACACACACACACACACACACACGAAAAAGTACCTATTGGTGTTACAGACAGGCGAACGCTCTCTTGTACTAGTTAGTTTTGTATTCTCTTAAGTTTGAGATTCCTCCCCCCCCCCCTACACAAACACTTCCCTCTCCCCATCTGCTGAATGACCTACCAGTCCCACTTCCTTACAGACGCTTCTTTAGAGAAGAGCATTTCGCGGTTTCTCGGAATTCCTATCTCGGCCCTGTACCTATACATAACGTTCATGATTCCGATGCTCCCATCTCGGTGCTCGTACCATTGTTCTGTAGGAATCTAGTTCCTCAGTTACACAGATCGCACACATAGTTACATGTCAGATCAGGAGGTTATGGAAAAAGAGTAAAGAGTGGTGTAATACACGAGGGACTAGAAATACCCCTCACAGTGCGACCTTTTACGCCACACACACACACACACACACACACACACACACACACACACACACACATATATATATATATATATATATATATATATATATACTACATATATAAATATATATATTATATATATATATATATATATATATATATACACGCCTTCTTGCGAATCTTAATAGACATTTACTGAATGTCTAGAGAGGCAAGCGGAGGAGTATTGTTTATTTTGAAACTTGCTTTTAAAGTGAGTTTTTCGTGAGGAGATTTACGAACTTTCATGAAAACCATAATTTGGACAACCTTCTACTAAACAGGAAAAATTCCCAATATTAATAATACGTGTGCAATGGTTTGCGATGTAGTTATTGTATAAATTGCCCAGTGATAAGATATGGTCGTTTTAATTTTTAAACACAGGGCTCAAAATAGGTGGTTGAATATTTTTACTTCACTGCTCTAATAAGAATTTCAAAAAATCAAGAAGTCAGTGCCTGAGCTCTAATAATAACGTTTAAAGACATACTAAGAATGATAGATTGTCTTTGTTTATCGCGTGATCAGCTTTAACTTGTGAAAACACTTGTTTCAACTCTTGATTAAAGGATGAATGCAACAGGGTGAAAGTCACTCCCTATATTATGTCGTTTCGTGTCCTCTGCAAATTGTCACAACCTTTGCAATATCGCTACACTCACGCTACGATAATTGAAACAACTTGCGTGTCTCAAACAAGTGGATCAAGAGAACCCCTAATGTTGTTAAAACAAAGACCAATTCAAAAATGTAACGAAGTTGAGCAGTGAGCAGATATTGATATAATTATTGTGAGCTATGGTGTTGTATCTTAAAATTGAATAAACACACACACTTTTTTTTCTTTTTACTTCATAAAATATGTAAATAAAATGGGCTGTCTTGTGTTGGTTGCTGCCCTATATTAGTTTCGTATGTCGTTGCGATGATTCATTATGTACTCGTCCTTCATCGAGGGAACAATGTTTTGTCCTTTGGCTCGACAGCTCGATACGGCCGACCAGCGGAGGTCCAGCCTCTCGGCCACGGGAATCGAACCCGAGGTTCCGCCGATGAAAGTGAGCACGCTAACCAACGAGTCACCGAGGGTCATCAACGTTAAGTGATTTATTCTGTTGAGCATCGTGTAGTTTGTGAATGCATTATACAAACTGTTGTGTCAAAATTGGCCAAGAGATGTTTTGTCATTGAACACTTGTGCACGGGGCAGACAAAGTGAATCTGCGTGTCTGTGTGGGAGTCAGAGCAAAGGTGGTTCAGGGCATCAACTGATGTAGCTACAGTGCCTCTGATATACAGGTCCTAGGGTTCGAGTCTAGAGTGGGGCTGATTTGCTTGTCAGCTAGGTCGAATTTCGCCCCTGTTTCGAGAAGAATTCTAGCAGCCAACTGCGCTCATCGGTTGTTTTCCTTGGTTTCTCCGATCGACACCAGACGCATGCCGGAGCAGTGATCTTTCCTTCCTCTTTCTAGTCATACCCTCACCCCTTACACACACTTACACTCACATGCATTCATCATTATACACATAGCGACTACCAAGCTATTGTACATGAAGTCAGGGAGAAATGTAGGTAAAGTTCTGCAAAGGATAGGAGAAGAAGTTGAAACCACATGTCGTTCGTTTGCTATTCTTTCGCTGCCATGATGAAGGGCAACGTTATGCTGGTCGGAAACTCTGAGGATATGGAGGGAACTGTGATGAGCCTGGTTGTTGACGCTTGTGATGCGTCAATGGCGAAAATCCTCAGGAAAGAACGCCGTCCTCCAGGGTATTGGCGCCCTGACGAGATCGCGGAACTTGCAGTACTGCCTTGAGCTTTCACAAAGCCATTAAGATCAGCACGGATTGCTGCTGGCAAGAGCTAAGCAACGAGGTGGGTGCTGACCCCTAGGGTCGTCCATATAAGGTGGTGACGGTCTAGCTCAAGGCTCTGCCCAGGCCACCGCCGACTCGCTCGGTCTTCTTGGAGAAGATAGTTGCTACCTTGTTTCCTCACCAGAGAGTTGCGTTACGGACACTCTTCAAGATCTACATGAGTTTCCGCCGGTTTCATTACACGAACTACATAAGGCTTGCGATAAGGTTCAAGATTGCAAAGCCCCCCGGATTGGATGGGTGCCAAATGTTGGTATTGAGACCGCTATTAGAACTCGGCTAGATATATTCTTAGAGGCGTATAATTCGTGCGTGTGAGAGAGTAATTTCCCCCGTCGTTGGCAGCAACAACGGCTGTCCTCCTTCCGAAGGGTGATAAGCCTTCTAGCGGCCCGTCACCATATCGGCCTATATGTTTTCTGGATACTGAAGCCGAAGTGTTAGAGCGCATCATCTGCAAATGGATTGAAGCCTACACGGAGGGACCACAGGGACTGTCTGCTAATCAATATGGCTTCAGGTAGGCGAGATCCACAGTAGACGTTATTAGTGTCATCGACGTCGCACGCAAGGGCATTGAGGACAAACATGGAGAAGAGGCACAAAGAAATATTGCGCTATTGTTACCCTCGACGTCAGGAACGCATTTAATACCGTAAGATGGAGCTACATTCTTTCTACGTTAAAAAACCTGAGAGTTCTGAATTACATTACGAAATAGAGGCTATTTTGAGGAAAGGACCTAACTGTACGAAACAGAGACCGGAGTAAAGACCCATGGTATCTCGGGGGTGTTCCGCAAGGCTCGGTACTTGGCCCGTAGTTGTGGAGTATTATGTACGACTCCGCTTTGAAGCTCCAGCTGCCGGAAGGCGCCAGGGCTATTGGATTTGCTGACGGTGTTGCGGTGGTAGTGGTCGCAAATATACTGAAGAGGTCGCGAACGAGGCTATGGCTGCGATCCGGCAGAGGCTGACGTCGGTGGGGCTCCAGATGGCCGAGCACAAAGCAGAGGCTGTATTGGTGACACGTAGAAAAGTGAAGGAGGGTTTTACTCTCAATGTAAGAGGGAGTAAAATCGCCTCCCAGCAGTCACTAAGTTACAAAGCAGTCCAGGTTCGATGAGCACTTGCGTATAGTCTGCAAGAAAGCGTCCCGCATGGCCTCCGCCTTGGCACGAATTATGCCTAACACTGGGGGTCCAAGGCAAAGTAGACGGAGGGTACTGTCTAGCGCGGTGAACTCCATTCGCCTCTACGCAGCCCCCATTTGGGCTGACGCCTTTGCGATACGGTCGTACGCCTGCGATGCGAAGTCAGTGTATAGAGGGTCAGCCTTGAGGACGTACGTTATCGTATGACGCTGTGTGTGCGAAAGTTGACGTGCCCCCCACAGACCTCATGGCACAAGAAAGGGCCAGGCTCTACAGACGTAAGCGAGAGGGAGCTCCAATTAGGAGCGTCATCATGAAGTAGGAGAAGGACGTGACAATGGCCCAATGACAACGGCGACGGGTTTTATCATCCATTGGTAGATGGACATTTCGTCTCGTTCCAGGCATAGTGATGCAAACACTTTAAAGGAAACACCGGTATGTGGTTCATTATTTTACCCAGTTGTTAATGGGGCATGAGTGGTACTGTGCATACCAACTCCGTTCCGGTTGGACGATGACTCCTCATGCCCAACTTGTGGCCCATGGGTTGAAGATGTGGAGCACGTATTCTTTCAGTTTCCGCGCTTTGTTGAGGAGATTGAAGAACTCCACTGACTCCTCATGCGGGTAGTGACTCCTGAAACCATCGTCACTAATACCCCAGGAGAATTGGAGTGCGGTAGCCTCCTTCGCCGCAATAGTTTTGAAGAAGCTTCGGGTAGAAGAACGACTGCGAAGGAGTATCCCGTGATTCAGTTGGCAGAGAGCGATAAGCCGATCTGCCCTTCCGGTGATGCAATGCTTGACGGCGGTCCCGCGGGAAGGGAATGGGGGGTAGTGGGTAAGGCACAGGATAGCTGTGAATCCCACTCGCTGTGAAGTGCGGGCTCTGCAGTGTCTTTGGAAGATTTTCTCCTGCCCTCGTAAAAAATCTGACGTGCACTACACTACCACACGTTTTGGGAGATCAGTCGCGAGCGTAGGGCTTGTCTCGATTGGGGCGGTACAATAAAATTCGCGTTGTGTAGAAAACGTCAAAAGAAAACTTTGCAGAACTCCCGCCAGTGCGCATGCGTGATGTGACCGCCCTATTGTTGCTCTGTTGTCGTCAGTCTACTGCTGCGAGTCAGGCAGCGAAGAACGGCGAACACGAGCAGTTAGAAGCACCGCGATGCCGCGCAGGCGCTCTCGACGGCCTATGCAGGTCGCGCGGTGGGACTTCATGGCGCATTTGCCAGGCATGTGGGCCATTAAGATGCCACATTGGCCCGATGTTGGAATCAATGGGTACATGAGGGCACCCATGCACGTCGTGCAGACTCGGGTCACCGGTCCAAAAACCACCACCCCGAGGGGGGACCGTCGTGTGGTGCGCCAAGCAGTGCGGAATCCCATGACGTCGGCACGCGCCATCCGCGAAATTGTACTGGCGACACATCCTGCGAGTTCCCGCACTGTGGCTCGACGACTCACATGCTCCAGATTGGGGTCACATCGCCCCATGCTTCGGTTGCCATTGACAACAGAACACCGACGTCGGCGTTTGGATTGATGCCGGCCCCGGAAAGCATGAACACAGAAAGAATGGCGCCGTATCGTGTTCAGTGACGAGTCCCGCTTCGTCATAACCTCCGATGACCTTTGTGTTCGAGTGAGGCGGCGTGAAGGGCAGAAGACACATCCGGCCATTATTATAGAGACACACAGGCGAAACCCTGGGCATCATGATGTGGGGATCCACCGGATAGGCGTTTTTTGTCAGGCATGGAATTTACACCAACAAGAAAGTGAAATGCAACCCGCTCTGCGTTCGTGTGTTTAGGGGTTGCGTTGGAGCGATGCGAACAGGGGCTGAGCATGGCGCGGACGGGCGGGGCCTGCAGAGGCAGAGGGAGATGGGCCGACGTGGGGTGGGTGGGGACGGAAAGAAGCATCGGAGGATGGATGGGGAGAGGGGCATGGCGGGGAGAGCGGGCCGAGGATGAAGTGAGCGGGCGAAGCGGGCTTGGATGGGGGCGGGCTGACGCCAGCGGAATGGAACCCTGGAGAGCCGGGACAGGAATATTCATTCCTATTCCTCTTTCGATGAAATAAATGCTTGTGATAATTTCTTATATTTATTGTACCTGAGCAATGTTTAAGTACTTTAAAGGAATGGAATGCAAAAGGTTATAAACAACATTGGAATCTAGAAAACAATGTGTGATAAACGTCGAGTTACTTCCAGTATAACATAGGAACATATTTTATTTATGGTGTACTGATTGTTTATTTATAGTTAGTTTATTGGCCACAGTCAACATTATTATAGCACAAATATTACCTTTGTGGGCATTGCGGATCCATTACGCCTACACAGACTTTTTTAAATCATGGCCAGTACTAATGTAATAAACAACACTCTTGCCTTTATACACCAGTTAACTCACATTTTCAATGCTTCTTTATGCACAGGAATATTTCCAGATGTTTTTAAAACCGCAAAAATTAAGCCACTTTTTAAAGAAGGGAACAAAAATTAAATTCAAAATAACCGGCCAATTTCTCTTTTGTCAGGTTTCTCAAAAATATTAGAATTAGAGAGGCTTTTCTATACGTGAATGGAAACTTTTCTCAGAAAAAACGAAGACTCGCAACAGGGTTTTAGAAAATCAAAATCTACAGAAACTGCCATTTTTTTCGTTTCTTAAAGATGGATCAAAATGACGCACCCACTGGAATACTTTTAGATCTTTCAAAAGCTTTTGACGTTATTGACCATAACATCTTGCTATCAAAATTACCTTCTTATGGAAGTCGTGGTATCCCCCTAGAGTGGATAACCTCGTACCTTAAACATCGATCTCAAAGAGTAGAAGTACCGTACAGGCACAAAAGAACATTACTTACTTATCTTTCCAATTCTTTATTAATTGAATATGGGGTCACGCGAGGCTCAATCTTAGGTCCTATCCTCTTTCGGTTATACGTAAATGATATGCTCTCGTCTATTAAAAACGGAAGAACGGTTCTGTTGGCCAATGACACGAATGTTCTTTGCAAAAAAGAATCAATAAATAGTACGATTTTAGAAGTTTTAAATTGGTTTTCTAATAAAAAATTAATAGGTAACGAAGGAAAAACAGTTTCAATGCATTTTTGCATTTCAAACCACATTCACATGCTCAATTAAAAATGAATAATATGCAATTAGCTGATGTTCAAGTAAAAAAATTTCTCTCTCAATTCAGTCAAACCTCAAATGGAATGTATATATAACAGAATTAAACACTAAATTAAGTTTATTATGTTACACATTCAGAATTCTTTCAAATTCTGTGTCTCTTCATTGCAGCTCTTTTTTTTCTATTTTGCAAATATGCATTCCCACCTGAGATATGGCATACTATACTGGGGAAGCTTATGATGTAGTACCCAGACTTTTAGACTACAAAAGAAAATTATACGAATAATGAAAAAAATGCCATCTGTGTGATCCCTGCAAGCCTGTCTTAATTGAGCTTGGAATTTTACCACTGCTTTGTCTATTTATTTATGAATCTCTAATATTTGTCAAAACTGACTTACTTAAGGTGGGGACATATTTTCAAGCAATACTGATATTTATTATTACAACACCTGTCATAGAAATCACATTCATCAAGTGTCAGTATCAACAGCTCACTATCAGAAATCCACATACAATACATGTACATTACTTTACAACGCATTGCCAGATGACAATAAACAATTGAAGTCAGTTCACAAATTTAAGTTTAAAGTAAAATCTTTTCTGCTGCATAACTGTTTCTATACCTACTATTAGAGACTACTGATCATCAAAAAGAAAAATAATGTTTATTTTAGCAAATTAGTGATATATAATGAATTAGCTTACATACGGTTTGTATAATTTGTTTAAAAAAGACTTAATATGCTTATAACAAATAATGTACTTCAGCTTCTGGGTCAATGACCCCCATCTCGATCAGGTTTTTGTCCAGTTTCCCTGATCCTCGACCAAACGCTTAGATGGCCCCTTGTTTTGCTTCTGGCCATAAATGTAGCTTCAGTATGCACACGTTTTATTGAACTCTTCTTTTGCTTATAATGATAGGAGTAGAGGTAAGAGTGAGTTACAATTTTGTTAGCAATCCAGAAAAATCATATCTGCAATTCGTTTACCAATGCAAATAAGTTTTCTATAACTCGGGAATGAAAATGTCAATTGTTTTTCAAATATTGCTAATCTCACACTTTTTTAAATTTTAGTTTTATTTATTTGTTTATTTATCTTTAACTTTTACTCACCTTTCAACTATTTATAGTTAAAATAATGGGAAGGGATTCTGGAACTCAAGAAAACGTGCACAGATGATGTTCTCTCCCATACATTTTTTACTGTTTTTTTTTTTTTAATAAATATGAATCTATATCATTCTTTATGAATTTAATATATTAACTGAAGAAACTTAAAATTTCAGCAGGATCCTCCCAGCATTCTTGCACTTTTGACAAATAAACCTACTTAATTACGATTATGCAATAGTAAATATGCACTCTGTTTTCTTTATCTGATGCCATTTTCACAACTGACTATCATGATACATCTTTTTACTTTTGATGCAACACAAATTTCAAATTTACCAATTCTCATTCAATGCAGAAATGAGCTAATAAACCATAAACCATTCAGTTTTGTAGACATCATTAGCGTTTCTTAATGGTTTGGCCTCTTTGGTAAAAACATCTTCATAATATTCCTTGGCAGACTATGAAGAATCCATATATCTTCCCATATATATATATATATATATATATATATATATATATATATATATATATATATATATATATATATATCATATATATCATATATATCATATATCAGCTTATTTACTTATGAATCTGTAGTTTTGTCTAAGCTGACTGGGAACATATATTCATGCAATAAGATATTTATAACTACAACACACTTAACATGCACTCCTTTTGCTTATAGTGGTGGAAGTATAATCAATGCTATTTTGTTTCTCAATACAACAAAACCAAATCTGTGGTTCATTTATTGATGCAAATAAGTATTACTCGGTTATTTTTAGGGAACAAAAATGTCTTGTTTTCAAATGTTTCTAACCCTTGATTGGGACTTTTATACATTATTCAACTACGCATTGTAAAAGGATGGAGTAGGGATTCTCAAGCTCTAGAAAACTTGGGCGGATAATACTTCTTCCCCAAACGTCTTATATAGATTTCACTGTTTTTTGATGAAATAATCAAATTTACCTGCCTTTCTCTGCGTCTGTTGGTCCATCTGTCTGGCTGCTTGTCTGCTCTCCCACTCACCTTTGTATTAATAACTATTCTTGCCAGACTTGATTGGTTGGAATGCAGGCATACTTCACTATTACCTAATCTAGATGGTTTTATAAACAGTAACAAGTTCTATGCAATTTAACTCCAAAACATAGTTGTTTTCTAAGTAGATAGGTCTAATCTCTCAATAAAAACAAGGATTTTAAATATGTATGATTAAAAATATCATTGTCAATAAGAAATAGATGTACATTATTTTAAATTAATATCCTCTTTTAAAGTAATTTTATTTATGATTCAGTTGAAATAAAAAATAGTATTTTAACTTATCACAAATTAACTTTAAAATTTTTTGTTGTCTATTTTTCATATTTGAAACCAGAATAAAAACAAATAAAATGAAGCTAGATAATTTATTGAGCCAAATGTATTTTGATTACTCATCTTCTTTATACAGGTTGGAGCTAAGAATGTTTAATCTGTCCTGTTATGTGTCAGTTTTGGCATCTGGCATCAAAATCAAATATTTTTCATGTTTACTTTTTAATGTCACAAATTAAAATTTATCAAAGAATAGAAATTTTTCAACCAGAATTTGACATGGAGGAAATGGATGCAAACTCACAAACCCCTAGTAAAGATGTTATTCCCAAAACCCAAATAGGTAATCCAGGTGAATCCCAGTGTGGTTGCAAATCTCATGTTTTATGTAATTTACAATAATTACATTTTAACTTTGCCGTATAATGCTTTGAAACTGCTATTTCTAGGATAAATTAGTCATACATACACAAATATTTTAAATTTTGTTTCAGATACAGAATGTAGGTAATTAAGAGTTAGCAATCTGTGTCAATTAATTGAGCTCACAAATGGAACCCAAAGCAGAAGCAGCAGCAGCAATAGCTGAAAAACCTGAAGAGAAAGAGAAAACTGAAACTGAAGTGTCTCCGGTGGAAGATGCTCGATTTGAATTTATGTACCATTATTTGTCAAAGACGATGAGAGTGAAAGCAGACAAATGGGCAAAATTACTTTCTGTGGAAGAATATAAGGTATTCAAAGTCATAAAATTTAAAGACTTAAGAGCAATACATGGCAAACTGTTTGTAAAAAGAACTTTTATGTGGTCTATTTATAGTTTAAAGTTTGGGAGCCAAATATTCATCTCTCATCTAGGAGATCTTATTTCTCTTGCCATATATTCTATCACTGACTATCTTAATTTCATATTAACCATTCCAATGGAGTAACATTCAGCCCCACAAGGCCTGCAATGTGGGCAGGCCCAGGTAAAAGAGAGCCTATTTTTATTATTTAAGGTACTAACACTACTTGTGTTTGCTACAGTTTTATAAAGGGGGCCTGGATAAAAGTTTTGTGGGCAGGCCTGCACTCATTTTGTTATGCTACTGCACCATTCACCATATGACTTATCATTTTCGATCATGATCAGCAGTGTCATTATTACCATTACATTTACTGTGCCCATTGCTAACGCAAAAGCAAAAAATGAGAAGCATCTGTATACATATGACTTCATTGATGCCTTACATTGCGAAGGTTTTGTTGTTGTTGTTTTTAAATATTTTCTTATTTTATTCCTTTTTTATTCATTTCCTTTTCTATCAATGTTTCTAATAGTTTTAACTTCACTTTGTTTTCAAAGTTTGTAGATAGAATGAATTCAAAATCATCCCATGCAACTACTATTTATTCTCTGTTTAATTTCCATTTTACAGACCATTTTATTGGATTTTCTTGAAAAAACAGATATTGAAGTAATTACATTTACAATAGGAATAGGTTCCCAATTAGTAGTATATGATGGTTTCCCTGAAGCTATCAGATCCAAGCTTTCATACTTCATTCGAAGAGAAAGAAAACCCATTACCACTAAAAATATAAGAAATATTATAATTTTTGGGGACTTAGCTCCCAGTCCAATTGATGAATTGGCAATTTGGGTTGATCAGGTAATGAGTAGTAATTTACTATTTTCTTAATTCTTTTATGTGTATTGTTCACTTCCTAATATTTTCTTGTTTTCTGGTGTGCAGATATGTGTACCTCTTCTTTCTAATCCTAAAAATCATGTTGGGTGGCCTCTAGTTGTTGCTGATGATATAAGAAAACATGTTCATAAACTAAAAAATATTGTCTATGAGGTGAAGGGTAAAATTCATGGTCAAACATTATTACCAATGCCTCTAGGTGCTGAAAAAGTCTACGAAGCTGAAACAAGGATTCGTGAAAGGTTAGATATTAGTTGCATGTGAATTATATCTATCATAAATTGTGAAAATATTGCAACTACTAAATAATATTATATTTATTCAATACGTCATCAGCAATGGTGAAGATCTTGATATCTACTTAAAGTGTGAAATAGAAGGAACAGTTATCAAATGGGCTACTCAAATTAGTCGAGTTTTGGAAGAAGATTCGGCAAGTGCTTTTGAAGGAGGAAAGCATCCCACACCTGATTCAGGTTAGAATTAATAAAATAATTCTTTAAGCCATAATGAAGAAAAATACATGATAGCTGTTTTTTCAGAATTTTCCTTCTGGTCACATCGTTTGGCAAATTTGGAATGTATTTATGGGCAACTCCGTGATTTGCGTGTTAGAAAAATGGCTTCAATTTTGGAATTAACTGACAGCGCTTATTACCCTTGCTTTAAATCTCTATTTAGGAATGTTGTAGCTGGTAAGTCATATGCTTATTTTCAAAGGTATATATCTAATGTAAACACCTACCTAATTATTTTGTTTTCTTTCAGCTGTGGTTGAAGCAAGAGATATAAACATGTATTTGAAACCCTTAAAAAAGCAGATAGACACTATGAAAACTCTTGAATATGATCTTATCAAGCCAAATTTTTCTGCAGTTCTTTGTACTCTTTGCCTTATATGGGGGCATAGTCGATATTATTGTAACACTTCAAAGATAGTTGTCATTCTTAAAGAAATTTGCAATGAACTAATACAAAATGTACTGAGCATTCTTGTTTGTTGATAATTTTAGATAACATAAATTTGCATTTTTAGTTGTTGCATTTGGTTTTTTAATAGGGTTGCAGTTTTCTTCAACCAGCCAGTTTATTTCAAGGGGATGTAGATGAATCAATTATGCAAATAATAAAAGTAATTGATATTCTGGAAACATTTAGGTAATCATGCAATATGATAATTTCATTTCACTTTTACCTACTCGTATGATTTTTTCAAAGTTGAATCTAATATATGGTTTGTCACATTCAGCAAAGATGTATGAACCATTTATCTAGAACAACTGTTACTTAAGTCTGCCCATTCCACTCCACTAAATTACAAATAAAAGCAATATTCTTCATAATGCAGCTGAAAAATGTAACTTTAAATTCACTTCTTCCCATAGCACACAGTTTTTAACTGTTTTTGACATAAATAAATAAAACATTATAATCATTGTATTTAGAGAAATTTTTGTTCCTTTTTCTTCTTGGACAGTTTTTCTTCTTCTATCATTCTATTATTCTCATAACTCTGTTATTCAAATATAAGCAAGCATTTTAACTATCAAACTTTCCTCAGAAATTTTTTAATGTTAATTATTTTACATTAATAATTTATGAGGTTCAAGATTTTCCAAGTAATCAATAATATTGAAACCTTCAGAGTAATATTTGACCAATACAAGGAAAAAGTTACCTCCTATTTTCCTGAAGGATCTGAACCTGTTCTTTGGACATTTCATTCCAATGAAGTATTTGAACGAACAGAAAAATTTCTGGAGCGTTTAAAATTAATTGAGGTAAGGAATTTGGTAACCATTACTTTTTATGAACCCCTTTAAAATTATTGCAGGTTTATTATTTTATTAATGTATTGGTTTTCTAGGAACTTTTCAGGACTGCTACTGAATACATGAAATTAGAAAAAATTGAAATTGGTGGTCTGAAAGGACGTTCTTTGAGTATGAAAATACAGGAAGCTTTTGAAGAGTTCTTGCATCAGTTTGCAGTATTTGGATCTCTTTCTTATGATCCTTTGGTTCCAGAAGATTTGAAATTTATTAAGGATTATGAATTCTTTGAAAATGTTATTGAAGATCTTGATCGCAAATTGGCATCTGTATTTTGCCAAGCTTTTGATGATTGCCACAATATAGAAAGCCTATTTAAGGTAATAATATAACAATCAGTCTTTTGAATTAAAAGTTTTAATAACTATCAGTTATTTTATAAATAATGTGTTGAATTCATTGTTTCTAATATTACAATCATTGTTTTATTAAAGAAATATTTTCCTTTTAGTTTCTTCATATAACAGGATCTCTACTAGAAAGGAAAATCATCAAAGATACTTTGAAAGATAAATATCAAGTTATTCCCAAGTTAGTAGAACAAGAACTTGACATTACCAAGGTAAGTTGATAATGTAAGATTTTCAAATTAATAGCAAATTTCTCTTTAAAAACTGATTACATACAAATATTTTTGTTTTACATAATGATACATACAAATATGTTTGTTTGTTTGTTGATTAGATATTGTTTGATGAGCAGACTCACATGTTTATGAAGCATAAATACATGCAAGTGGACACACATTTTCCTCCAGTTGCTGGAGCTCTGGTTTGGATTTATAAATTGAAAGAAAGAATTAATGTTCCAGTTGCATTATTCAAGGATCTAGATAATCCGTAAGAGTCAAAGGACATAAAAAATAAAATTAGAGTATCTTCTCTTAAAGTGTATCAAATCAAGAAAAAGAAAAGTAGAGTTATTACTGAAATTTGTGGATGTAATGTAACAAACAGTTTTTTTGTAGTTCTTTTTATAGTCACCTACTAGCATACAGTGGAGTAATCCTTCTTTATTGTAATCAGTCATCGTCAATTGTAGTTGGTCATTGCCTTATATCCGTTTGGCCAGTGCTCAGCACCCTTAGGTCAGTGGAGTTCCCTGACAGTCATTCAGGAACCCACAATGCCTCAAATTGCTTAACCTCTGTGACTTCACGGAGTGTAGTTAAGCAATTTGGCCAGCAACACTGGCTTATCTGATCTCAATATCATGTTAGATAAATGAAACAGTGCATAACTATTACAGTAAGTGACTCTTTCAAGGCAGGTGTGAAAAATTCACAGAATCTTCAATGTTTGAGTCCTTAGGTTTGAGTGGGTAAGGTGCCAGTATGTGTGAGTTAAAGAAGTTTGAGTGAGAAAGGTTCAAGCAGATATGATTTATGGTTTGAGTTGCAAGGACCATGTTATGAAGATCAAGTTAGTGAGGCACAAGTGATGTTTTCTTATTTAAACCCTATTCCATATATTTTTTTTTTTTTTTGTAAAGGTAAAGTCGCCCCTGTGCAATTGCATACAGTCCAATATGGCCCAAAGGTGAGATGAAGGCAGGGCTTCACCTTTTCTTTGCTGTTGACATAGGGATAAGATTGTATGGTGAGCTCACTGCTGCAGCCCAATTTACTCCAGAAAGATCTTGGTACTCACTTGGAAACGAGGCTGAGGCAGAGCCATCCTGACTGGAAAATACCTGATAAAAATCCCAACCTTGTCTGG
The DNA here is from genome assembly GCA_038098605.1 of Gryllus longicercus. Classification (NCBI taxonomy): domain Eukaryota; kingdom Metazoa; phylum Arthropoda; class Insecta; order Orthoptera; family Gryllidae; genus Gryllus; species Gryllus longicercus. The sequence continues at coordinate 898,119 of JAZDUA010000125.1, read as the reverse complement.
ATTTGAACCTGGGCCCTTCAAGACAATCCTACCACAGCTCCATTGTGTTTTCATAATTCTTAAGTTTAATAAATTGAATTCATAAAAAAATCAGTAATATTTGTTGGCTTTATAGTGAGCCTAAAGAATTCAAAAGGCTTGTGAAGGCAGAAAGAATCAAAAAGGCTTGCAAAGGTACTAAGTATACTATCATGTACTTTGTTTCAGATCCATAAACTCATAGTAATGAATTAGTAAACCATAAAATTATTTATTGGCATAGACTTATAAAGACACAAGCATTAACTTCAGCCGAACAAACTTCTTATGAAGAAAAAATACTTTCAACCTGTAAACTTTGCAAGTACAATATCCAGCAAGTACACACCTCTGCCCCCCTTATTGAATTTTCTGCATGGTATCTACAAGAGTTTTTCGATTTAAATTTTACATTTTTTATTGCACTTATGAAAAGTTAAAACTTTTATTGAGTTAATGTTCAAAAACTATTATAACCAATTTCTTTTCATTAATTACTAATTTCTTTGGTTCAAATCAGGGAAGTACTTTTGCTTTCTCATATTTTTAATTTATTTAATTGAAGTTTATTTTAAAATATAGAAGTAAACTATTCATTTCTTTATTACATTGAATACAATTATTTTTTTGTGATATACCGGCACAATGATGTCACATCCTATAAAAGCTAAAATAATAAATTCTAGGTGACAACACAGTCAACACAAGTCACATCAATCAGAAACATTAATACCATATGTAATACTTACTACTTATACATTATTATTATTATCATCATTATTTCTAAAATGATCTTATAACCCAAGGCACAAACATACTATTCCCTCCTAAAAATTATTTTTCTTCCTAATACTTAGATAACTATTATAAGAAATTTAAAAATCTTTTGTTTTGTAGCATTACAGAATCAGAAACAGCTGATCTAGTGATGGCCAAATATGAGGAAATTTTGAGATCCTTAGAATCTTTTGAGAATCAACTGTTTTCTGACTGGGCTGAATCTGTACCAACCCGTTGCAAAGAAAACCTTCAGAAACAATTACTGATTAGAGATAAAAATAAGTTATTACTTAGATTGAACTTTGATAATGTGGTATGTGTATGTTTTATCTGACTTCTATTTTCTTTGATTTCTGATTTAGTTATATCTGTATGAAGCCAATATATTTATAGTCTGCATTATTAGATAAGAAAATATAATATTCATTTTTTTTTTAAATATTTATAATTTTTATTATGTATTTTGATATGATTTCTTTAATTTATATTATGCTTACTATCTTCACAAAAGCTGCAAGCTGTATTGCGAGAAGTTCGTTATTTAAAGTTGATGGGAAGAAATGATATACCCCAAGAAGCTGAAATGTTATATGACAGAAAAGATAACCTAACTGATTGGATTCATAAGCTTCATCGAGTAATTGGATGGTAAATTCAGTTTCTTTTTATATTATTTTTTTTTATAAAATCTATTTTAAGAAAAAGGGTATAAATGTAAAATTCAGAATGTGATGCTATGAAATAAAATCAATAATAAATGGAACATTTTATATTTCAGGTATAATGAAATGCGTTCAATGACTCAGCCAGTTGAATTTGACCTTGTGATTGAAGAAATTGAAATGGTTGATTTACTAATAGAAGAAATGCAAAATAAACTAACTTGGAACTCATCAGGTAATGATGAGATTTGTGTATTCTGTATCAAAATTTTCCTTTTTATTAATTTACCTTTTTGTAAAAACTGAAAGACTTAAAACATTCTTACAGATGCTATTTTTTACATTAAAGAAGTTCATGACATTCTCAAATGTTTGCATGTTCGAACTCACGAAGCTCAAAATAATGTAATTCTCATCAGTAAACTTATGATGGCATGGAGTGCATTTCCATTATTTAGTCGGAAGGAAAACAAGAAAGACAACCTGCTTCATTTAGATGTCCATGATGAAAGGCTAGCAAAGAGGTAAATGGTGTTCTTTTTATTAACTGCTTTATTTGTAATGCATTGAACAATAAAACTAAATGTACTTAAATGCAATAACAACTGATAGCAATCAAATACCAATGTCAGAAAATTCAAGATAAAATAGGTTTAAATAATAATCTAAAAGTCTCAAATAAACTATGTGGTGGTTAAGCAAATTAAAAATTCTTCTTCATTGAGGATGATGATCTGAGTTAGTCATCTAGAACAGGGTTAAAAATATGGCTGGAAACCTGGGCAAGATAAAAGAAAATGTTGAACCCAAATGATTCCAGCTTAGACAGGTTTTACTATATATGAAATATGCTTCTCATGCATACTTATTTTCAGTTTTGCCGTACATTTACCCCATTTGAATTTTTTTCAATTATTCTGAATACAGTAATTATAAGTCCAATCTTGACATTTGTCCATACTTTGCTCTGTTGGTGTGCCTGCATTGCTATATATTGCAAGGTGTTTGTAATTACGCATTTGAGAAATAACAGAAAAACACTTGTTGTTCAAGGTTCTTAGTTCCATATTGTAAACCAGCAGTCATAATGTTATAGTTTTTTTAGGTCCTTGTAATTTATGGAATATAGATAGAGCTACAAAATTTTCACAGAAATTGTTTTAATACTCAATTACTTATCAATAGGGAATGGAATTTATTGTAATAAAAAAACAAAAAATGAGAGTGTGAGGTTGAGTGAGAGAGAGGGTGAGAGAATGAATGAGAGTGTGAGAGAGAAATAATTTTGATATTTATCAGATTTCAGTTGAGTTATCTAGTTACACATGAGCTCTAAGAAATATGAGCAAGCACATGGTTGAGATTACTTCTGTTTCGCAAACATCTGCTCATCCTTGATTCTGAGAACATGGTTGTCAAGAAACAAAAGGGGTTTGTTTGACAATTCAAGGCAACAGAAGTTCAGTATTATATTACTTTAATAAAAAAAGACGATTCCAGTAATATTAAGGGGAACAATCGTTCTCTTTTTGGGAGGACAGTCTTTCTTTTGTAGGTTCTGTCCTTCCTTGATAAGTGTCCTGCTTGTCCTCCTTTTCAATTTTTTAAAAATACTCTGTTAATCACAGTATTCAGAGATCCTGCATCGTACTATTACTCCTCAAGTGACGGTACAGTACAGAAAGACACGATTAGTTTTGCCAGATCGGGGGAATAGTTTCAGCTTTATTATTTCAGACTTTTGGAGAAGTGAGAAATCAAGATTGAATGTTGATACTCTAGCTGCAGCACTTACCATAAAATTCAATATGAAGGCTATTTTTCTCTGAAATTTCCAATATTCAGTTAGAAAATGATATATTGACAAAAAATATTCATTCAATGGAAAAATACTAATTTAATTAAATAATTAAAAGGCAAAAAATTGGCCACCTTAGTACTATACATTGTTGAACTTCTGTCTGAAATGTTGTTTCAATTAAAAAAAATTTAATGTGATGAAATTCATAAGAAATATAAAGTAATAGGAAAAATCATCATCATCATCATAAACTGCAGGTTGCTAGGCCTGTCGCCTGTTCCTATTTTCCAGTAGACCAGGAGGCTTACACCTACAGATGTTCCTGATCTAGACATTTCTTTTATGGTCTTTCCACATCCCTTCGCTCTTTTGGTTTGTACTTCAACACTGCTTTTGGGAAACTTTCTTGTTTCAGTCTGTTAATGTGAGAGAGCCATTTTCTCTGTCCATCTATTATATTTTTTGCCTTTAGCCTGTTTCTGATGTCTTTACTCCTTTGCCTAACCTTTAGTGTCACTCCTGCAAGATGATGTACAAATGTCATTTGCATTGCCTCTAGTCTTCGTTGCTCACTACTGTTCATAGTCCAGACTTTTAAAATGTTCATGAGGCTTAGTTTAGATATCATATTCTATATTCTTAGTTTGGTCTCTTAACTCATATCTCTTCCAAAGTCTCTTTTGATTAATCCGTTCATCCTGTGGTATTTCTGAAGTTTGTTTTCCATGTCTTCCGATCTCTGACCAACGAGGTAGCCCAAATAATTGAATTTAGATACTTGTTCTACTATTTTCACATTTATCACAATTTTGGCTCTTCTAATTTCTTTCTTTGTTATGCCGTTTTGTTCATTGTTATTTTATCTTGTTTGTGTCAGACACAAACAATTTGACCCTAAAAAACAAATGCATATGTTATCATAATTATACTTACCTGCATTATAAGCTTAAATTATCTTTAGTATCTCTGGTGAGGTAGATATGACTATTTTTTAGGGTTATTTTCTAAATCTTAAGTAATTGTAAATAATATTTCTTTAGGTACACAGAAGTGCAGCAGGCAGGAGAAGAAATCTTGAAGCTCATAAAAAGAAATTATCATTTATACTTGGATTTAGATGAACAGCTTGCTGAAGCCAAAAAGAATGATGAGCAAGAGAATGAAGGGAAAGTACCTGTTCAAAATAAAAGTAATCCATCATTAAGCAAGGAGAGCGCAGCAGAGAAGGCAAGCAATGAAAGCAAGGAGAACGTAATTAATATGAATGAAAATGAAGATCTTAAAGAGGAAAGGGTGAAATTTACAGAGGAAAAAAAAGAAAGTAAAGAAAGGGAATGTGAGAAAGAAATTGGGTCAAAAAGTAATAATGTAGAAGAATTTGAAAACCATCATGGAAGATCTAAACAAGATCTTACAAGTGGTAGAAAATTCTTGAGTCTTGAAATGAGAGACACCCAAAAGAAAACAAAAAGTGATCAAAATGAAGAAAAAATAGATGAGTCAGAAATGAAATCACCATCAGACAGAAACATGTTTAAAGCAAGGTAAAATTATGTTTCAAAATGTGATGTAATAACAAATGTTTATGTTTAAAAATGTAATGTAACTGTAATGACAAACCTGGTAATATTTAATTTTATTTAAATTCTACTTCTTAGATCTCACAGTGGCATGTTGGTATCAGATACTCCTACAATGGTAAATGGAAACGAAACAGAATCTCATCTAATAGTAAGTACCTTTTTTATCATCTTTGCAGTATCTGACAATTCATTAAATGCTGGAGAATCATTATATTATGTCTTCATTCTCAGACAGCAGTGCAAATTATTGAGAAAAGAGAACGTTATGCAGATAAATGGAAGAAATATGTTGATTATATTGATGACATAGTGATGAAAGGATTGCTAAATGCTGTTGGCCGCAGGTAAAAATGGCAATGTGGGGGCAGAGCGGAATTGAACAGGCTAAATGATGGAAAGGGGGAAGCATGGACAGGAACGAGGTGTGCAGGACGGGCAGGGCTAGTTAACAGATGATTGTGATAAATAACCAGATGACATGAAGTAATCTGCTAATATTTCATAATATTGTAATGAACAATCTTAAACTATTTAATGCTCAGCATTTGTGTTATTTCTAGCTCTCTCATCTCCCTTATCTAGTAGACTTTTAATATTGAATAGCTTTTCCTCCATGTCACAACAATAGTTCCCTAACAAATGTAAGGAGACTAACATATGCTAGAAAACATGCTTTTATTCAGAAAAATTTTTAGGAAGTTTTTCAAATTGAGATTTAATATTTTTTTCACTTAAATGATCAAAATTCTTTTCCTTAAGACTTTCAAACATGGAAAACCAAAAAACAAGCTATAAACATACAAGAAAATTCTGACACAGTTTGTAGATTAGTATTTGCATGAAATTTATCTGTGTGTCTCAATTGAATATTAAGTCTTAGTCTCTCCTTGTGTCTATTACACTTCTCATCAGTACTGTAACGAAATTAAACAATTTATCATTTAGGATTCAAAGTAAGATTTCTGAAAATGATAGAAGTGTTCTCTTTTATCAACTGTAAATGCTCATTCTTACTTTAATTTTTTGTCTTTCATTTTTATTGATAGTCTTCACTTTTTTATGGAAGAGATGGATGAAGCCGCTCCTCCTCACCCTTTATTTGAAGTGGCTCTTGAATTACAAGAACCAAACATAATATTTGTACCATCGTTGGATTTAGATGATCCTAAATGCTTTCATTCACTCATAGAACGTCTATTAAATGATATTGTTGTAATAGCAGAACTTGTACCTCGAGTAAACGCTGTTAACGAAAAAATTATTTCCTCCTCAAGAACATCTGTAACTTCAAATCAGTTACCACAGCTAGATGATTCAAATGATCAAGGAAATGAAGAAATAATTTTAGATAATGGAGAGAAGGAGGTAGTAGAAGGTAATGAAAGTGAAGAAGAACTTGGAGAAGAAACAGATGATGAAGAGGAGGAGGAAGAGGAAGAAGAAGAGGAAGAATGGAAGAGTGAAAAAGATCAATATATCAAAAGGGTGTCTTCCTTTGCTAGAGAAGAAACAAAAGATCATGGACAAGAAGTGAAAATTCAAATACCTCCTGTGAATTATCGGGTAACTATAACATAATATTTCATTTTATCATTTTAGAAATTTTAGAATGACAGAAGCTCACCTAACACTTAGCTTAAATGTTTTATCCAAAAATTGGACTTTTATAAGCATTAGTCATCTCTCTTCATCAACGTTACTTGGTTATTTAATTATCTAATTTGTGTTCATTTTCAAATATTCATTAATTCAATGAGAAACAGTCAAAAATGTGAAGAAGAAAAAATGAGACATGATTTTTTCTTGAACTTTCAGGATAGTATTGAAGAAAACATTGATGTATGTGATATGAAGAATGAAACATTGTGTCGAGTTCGTCTTGCAATGTCTGAGGTAGGCAAGTGATTTCATACTTGTTTTGTATGGGCTATGAAATTATTCTGTGGTGGTTTTGTATTATCATGTAACTTGTCTCCTGAGAGACTAGTTGGAACAGAAAAAGTATGTTGTTTCATATTTGATATTGAAGTATAATTTGCTCTCTTATAATTAAAATCTCAATAAACTAAATTAAAAATGTATGTATTTTTATCAACTTCATACCAAATGTTTTTGTTAATCAAATATGGTGAAGTGTTTCATGGGTTTAATTTTTTTAATGATACAACAATATTCAATTGCAATGGTGGTTTTACTTACAAGTTATTCTACTGCACAACTATAAAATGTAGGCAACATTTCTATTTGAATTGGACTGTAACCATCAAAATTAATAAATTTCCTTTCCTTATTAATCCTTATTTCCTTCCTAATAATAAATTCCCTTTCCTTTTTTCCTTCCTAAATTCATAAATTCCCTTTATTAATAATAATTTACAAAAAATATATTTTGCCTTTTTCTTATGTTGTATCAATCTATAACACTGGCAGATCCAGGGGGAACCATCCCCTTCACCCAGAACGCATAGAGTTTTCATTTACCTTCCTTTATTTGGCAAAATTAATTTAAATATTTATTTATATTAGAATTGTGTAATTATTTCAACAATAATATTATATAGTACCATAACTACAGTACATAAATAATATGCAATATAATAACATATATGTTTATTATTTAACAAAAATCCACAAAGCCCCCCCTCCCCTCCCCCCCCCCCATATTATTGGCTGGATCCGCCACTGATCTATTGATACCATTAATATGTTAACTTCAGAAGGATTTATTTATATTTTGCAACTCTCATAGAGCAACCCAAAATATGAATATCATAATGAAATTGAATATATAAATCCTTCATTCCAACTATCTGAAATGAAGAATTGGAATATTCATTCCAACTATTTGAAATGAAGAATAGAGGAGTTTTAATATAAATATAAGGCCATGAAACCTTCTGCATCAAAAGATATTTGCGTGTAAAATATAGAAGTTGTTAAACACAAAATAACTGAAAAGAAATTTCACCATCATAAGTAAAAAGGAAAAACCTCAATAAAAAGGAAAAACAGCTTTTTAGAGTTTATGCATTAATTATGAAGTAATTTTACAATTCTGAGATATTTTATTGAATATTTACAGGCTGTGAAATACTCTAATAAATTTGAAAAATATGCATATCTTTGGTTAGAAGATCGAAATGAACACCTTCAATATTTTCTTAAGCATGGTCAGCCTTTAGAACTCGAAGAAGAACATGAACAGCAGCAGCAATTACAACAACAGCAGCAGCAGCAACAACAACAAGAAGATGAAAGTGGCCTTGAAAAACCACCTGGTCCAACTCTAGGACATTTCAAAGAACAAGTTTGTATTATCAAATGCACAAACCTTTTCTTTTTATACATTTTAATTTTATTTATAAAATGACTGCAGCTAATTATTTTTTACCTTCTAACAATTATAAAATACAAAATACTAATGTCAACTTTATCCTTTGCTTGTGGAGTTACATAAAACATTTAAGAAAATGTGTGATTCATGATTCAAAATTTTATTTTATTTGTAGCAATGGAAATGCTTTGTATTACTTTTTTTTTTTTTTTTTTAACTTATGCCATCAAAATATTTATCAGTCATCTTTTCTCAGTTGTATTAAAAGTTTATAGTTAGCATTAAAGGCATGGCGTGTGTACACGACTATTTATAGATTTGGATTCCACTTTAAAATTATGCTTTGTGAATGGATTAGATTAGATTAAATTATTATATATGAACCAATTGGTCATACTTTGTCATGACATGAAACATGTCATTGTTTTTAAAAACATTCAACACTTACAACAAGTTAACTTTACAAATACAATTGTCCAGAAAGTGCACACAGATCACACCAATATAAATGTAAGAATAACAGAACTTCAGGGCCTAACCAACCATAGTGTTATATACAAATATCCCTATATTCTTGATACAATAGCAATAACTATGATATAATTTGCATTCATTATTTTCATTTTTGTGGAATAATGTATAAAACACAATTAATACTCACATTCCCCCAATAGTTCTGATCATTTTTCTCCAAATGACAAAAAAATATATTTTACAGATTGATTATTATGGTAAATTGTATGAGGAAGTTGAAGAAATTGAAACATCAAAGACAATTTCTTCATGGTTCAGAGTCGATGTGCGACCTTTTAAGCAATCACTCTTGAATACAGTGTGCAAATGGGGAAACTTATACAAGCAACATTTGGCGGAAAATGTTGTAAAGAAGTAAGTAGAAACCATTTTTTGCGTTTTTATATTAAATAGCTAATGGTTATTATAACATAATTTCTGTTATTGTGTCTCCTTTTCCTTTCTCTTTCACCAATTATCTTTCAGTCCTTCGAATCACTCTAACATGTGTCTCCTTTGAAAATAGTGCATACTCGGTATTTTTGAAGATAGATCCTTTGCATCTGCAACTTGGCCTCTAAATTCTATTCTTCTTTCCATGTCATTTATCTTGCCTTTTATATATGTTAACCATTATGTTCCTTCACTCATGGAGCTTGTTTTTTTTGTTTTGTTTTTCTACTGTGAATATATTACACTATCCTTTCTAGTTCCTTCCTTTTAATATGTTCTTGTATTTTCAATTGTATTTTCATTTATTGCCTTATGTGCCTTAATCTTTTTCAAACTTTACATTCAACTCTTTATTCAGTCTCATGCAGTACCTGAAATAGTCTGTTACTTTTTGAAACCCCATTATTATATTTCTCTTCATTTTCCACCGCTGCGCTCTGCAAAAAGTTCAATAGACGAAAGACTTTCATTTCCCTCACTCCCTCTCTCCCTCCCTCCCTCTCTATCCTTTTCTTTGACTTTCTGTTTTTTTCTCTCTCTGCGTCTGTCTTCCTCTGTTTCTTCATGGAGAAATTTCACAATCGCAGGGACAGAATACGCAATGAAGACGTCTTAATAATCGTACTTCAGTGTGCAACGAGTTGCGTCAATGTCCGTTACGTAGAGCTCAGGGCCCCTTGAGTCAGCATAAAATAATCAACAATGCGCGTCTATGTGCGCAGTCATATGCACATTCCCATCGTACTATGCCTATGTTCTTCCCAGAAGTGCAAGCAATACGTTGACAAAGTTTTATCGCAATCATTTGTTTTGTCGCAAAGTCATCTGGTGGCTCAGTGCGAAGTCGCTCGCCTTTCACCAAGAAGCCCTGTTCGATTCCCGTCGAATCCCTGACAATCTCATGTGAAATGTGTTCCAACAAAACCAGTTTGGCTGCTTCACAAGGGCTGGTGCGACCTCTGTGAAGTGTCCTAAACCCTACCCCAATCCTAATTCCTTCCCAATTCTGACCGCTGGGTAGTGATGCAGGAGCGCCTAGTAAGAAGCGCGTACGCGGAGATGCTATCTGGCCTGTGACAGAGGCTTCCATGCTGTGCTGAGGTAGCAAAGTGTTGATTAAACTTATCTTTGTGTCTGTACATTAAAAAAATCTCTCCCAAATGTCACCAGGTGGTAGAAATCAGTGGTATTTCACACCTTAATTTTTGGTTGCATTTTTCCACATGCTCCTCTCTCCCACATGGGAGCAGCAATGCTCCCTGGATGATGTCAAGTGCAGACAGGTCTTGAGTTTTTATTTTTGTTCTAATCACTGCTCACCATTTTTTTATTGCACCAGTGGTATATATTTCACTTTCTTATATACGTAAATAGAGAAAGGATCATAATATACACACACACACACAAAACGTTTTGAAGATTTGATAGGAATCTACATTTTGAGATCAGTGGTACAGGTAAAGCATTGTTCTCTTTTTCAAAATGTCTGTCTGTCTGTCTGTCCATCTGTGGATAAATTGTCTTTATGTTTTTCTTCCTATCTCTGGATAACACTAGCCATTCACAAAATATTCTCCAAATCAATATTGATATACAGCACTCAAAATCCTGTAAAGTTGAAACAGCTAATAATTTCTGTGGGTCCTTCATGCAAAGCCTTTGTGGCAATTTCAAAATTGTCTCAAAATGGGTCCAATTTTTTCTTTAATTTTTCAGCTTGGTAAGAGGATGGGGTGCTTATAAATATGGGAAAGTACAATTTTTATTCAAACCTGGGAATTTTTGAAAATTACAATGTTTAACATTTTTTGAACTGTGGCACCCATTGAAAACATAGGCCAGAGTTAATATCTTGGTTGCCTGGGAGCCATCATGGTGTGACCTTCCTCAAGGCAAAATTAATTTACCCTGCATTTACTTTGAAATTACTCTGAGAACACACATTCAACCATGAGGAAAGACACATTGATGTCACAGGAAGGAAAGACTTCTGAGGATACGGTATGTCCTGAACAGTCAAGTAGATACTATCACTCCATTATTGAAGGTAGAAATATTTTCTTAATGCTACTGATTCTTCAATATTAGAACTTTTGGTGAATCATCAAAATATAAATATCAAAATCAAAGCTGTGTCAATATTGTAAAAAAATCTATAGTTTAATATTATACATCAACTTACGCACCTTGCACAGTTTTCTTGAACAGCATCTCAATGTCTGCAGCAGTTCAGGATATATACAAAGAGAACATCTGAAGTGAGCCATCCCCGTATAATGTTTTTGAACAATACATTTTTCAGCGACTATGACAAAACCTGGCTGAAAAAGTTGTACTGACTTAATTTCTAATTTGCTGAAGATTTCCTTTTTGAGATCTTTGAGATAGATTTGATACTTCCTAGTCCAAATTTCTAAGATTCAAGTGACCTAATACTTCAAAATTATCATTCTTACAAAAGGATGAAAATAAAAGGCAATTATTTTAATGTTCATGGTGGAATAAAAATCATAAATGATTCTATAGAAGTAATTTGATGGGAAAATTATTTTGCTGGCTTCCCTGGAATATAAATTAGTGATAGAACCAGATAAATCAAGTGAATGACATTTATTTCTGAACAGATTTTGTTTCTGTTCACAAAATTACTAGCATGAAAACAGTTTCTTCACATTCCATTGATGTTCAAATTAATGTGGTGTGGTTTGTTATTTCATTAAAATGGGGAAAAAATGTTTACTGTCATTATGAAATACAAAAAAAATCATTATAAAATACAAGTGTCTAAATATATGTTGTATATATTATTTTCTTCTCGGATGTCCTTAAAATTTCAGATTATCAGATTTATCCGATTTCACTGAGAAAGCTGATTTTGAACTGCAAAAGCCAGTCAAAGAAGGAGAATATGAAAATCTTGTTAATGTTATTGATATTCTATATCATGTGAGAGAAAATCAAGCAGACACTGACCACATGTTCGAACCAATAAAAGATACCATGGACTTGTTAAAAACATACGGTGTTGAATTTCCAGAAGAAGTGTACGTTCAACTCCAGGTATGTTGATAAAGACCTTTAAATTATTCCAGAGCAATATATAATATATCCATATACTTTGTTAAGTTTTTGAAAAATAAAATTTTTTCAAATGGAAATAGTACCAACTTAGAAAATTCTTTGTACTCTATAGAAAAGATTCAATTTAAGAGTTATTAATGTGAAAGAAAAATCAGTAATCTGAAAACTTGGAAGTGAAATTTATTCATTAATATAAGAGATTAACAACATTTTAATAATTAATAATTCAATAATCTGTAATAATTTCTGAGATAAGATAAATTGTTCAATGCTTAATGTACATGTACCGTAAATATGAATTAAAACTGAAATTGACTTTATTCATAATTCACAATCAAGAAGAATCTGTTTTCAATTTGAAATATCCAATGGTGTTAATAAGTAATCATCAATAATTTTATAATATATACAGAGCTATTGCATTACACCAAGACACTTGTGCAATATTTTGAGTTTAAGATGACAATATACAAAACCCATTACATTCTAGAATGAATTTATGAATTCTTATAATTTCAAGGAGCTACCAGAAAAATGGGCCACAACAAAGAAAATTGCAGCTGCTGTCAGACAGTCACTGCAACCTTTGATGGCAACAGAAGTGAACATGATACGGAAGAAGATAGTTTATTTTGATTTGCGACAATCCCAATACAGAAATAATTTCAGAAAATTAAATTTGTTCAAGTATGTTATTTAAAATTGATAGTGAGAGTAACAAAATAATATATTAATTCATTTAGTCTGACAAATAAGGTTAGTTACCATTAATGAAGAAGCCACACTTAGTTTCTGAATGTTTGATATAGGTACGAGTGTAAATATGTTTATGAGCTACTTGATGATGCAAATCAAAGTGTGTTTGAACTTGAGAAGGAAATGTCTAATCTTCAAGAACAAGCTTCAAAATTTGAAGTCAATGTTCCGGATTTCAAGTTGCTAAAAATGTGTCGACGGGAGATTCGAATGCTTAAGGTGATCTTTTGTAAATCTTGCCTTTTAACAATTAAGAGATAATTCAGAATGAGATATTTATAGTCATATTTTGCAGATATTATGGGATTATGTTTTAATAGTGAGATGTAATATGGATGAATGGAAAACTACTCCTTGGAAGAAAATTGATGTTGATTGTATTGAAATGGAATGTAAAAAGTATGGAAAGGAATTAAGAGGTTGTATTTTTCATTAATAAAAAATTTACAAAACTTATAGTACTAAAATAAGTTATGTGAAATTATATAATTTGGTATTACATAATTTTATGTAATTAATATTTCAATTACTAATGCAAAATTTAGGTTTGGATAAGGATATGAGAGGATGGGATGTTTATGTATCTTTGGAAGCTACACTGAAAAATCTTTTGACATCATTAAGGGCAGTAACAGAATTACAAAATCCTGCTATTAGAGAAAGGCATTGGGCACAATTAATGGAAGCCACGAAGGTCAGCCGCACCAGTATCTGTAAGTTAAAGCTTACTAGTGCATGCATAGATGTGCAGCTTATTCGTCTCGTCATCTATTTTAAACTACAAGATACAAATGTTCTTGGTATGTTCTTTGATGGAAACAATTTATCTGACTTCTTCACTTTCCTGCTTAATGCACCCAGCTTAAAATATTGCTCTGTAATAACTTTGTGGATATTTTAATTTTTTATTATTATTTGTACAAAATAGCATTTTGAAAGAAACAGCTGATAAACATTCGCTAATCTTTCAATTGATTTCCCGAGTCTTCCAAAAATTTTTATTATTAGAAACAATCTGTGTACCCAACTCTGCACACAGTTACATGTTTGCTAGATGAATAAACCTGTTGTTTTTCAAAATTTTTCTAAAAACTAAATTATCATAGTCCACATTTTTAAAGAAAAGTTCACCCTAAAGAACCCTGTGATTTGTATTAAATGGTGAATGAAATAGTGGAAATTCCATTGCCATGAATTCACAGTGCAGATCAAAGGCAACACCTACTCAGTGGCAGTCACCAAGGAGCCTCAGTGCCCTTCCCTCAAGCAAACATCATTTGAAGATTCTATTACACAATTCATAAAATCAAGAAAAATATTCCAAGTTTAAATATTGAGGTTGCGCAGTTCTAGAAATAAATTGGGCATTTGCAATTTCAAAAATTCAAATTTTTAACTAAATCATGACTTTATTATCAAGCACTTCTATTTTAACACCAATTTAGAAAAATTATTGAGAAAATGTAGAAAATGAAGAATAAGTCTTACTAAATCCCATTGAATCTCAGAAAACTTGTTTGTTAAAGTTGATTTTGTTAGTTGATAAAACTTATATTTCTATCAAAAATTTCTGGAAAAACATTTTAATTACTTAATAGATTGATGAACTATTGATTAGCAGCAGAAAATAATGTTGCTGAACCACACAAATTGTTTTCCAAAAACACACTCCAAATAGGAACAACAAATAAAATACTTTCATTTAACACTGAAGTAAATTAAATATTTTAACAAAGAAAAGTGTTCACAAATAATGCATATAGAGTACAACAGTTCTTTACATACCAAGAATATCAAAAAAGTTGTTGTTCCATGACACAACTTGTGAGTGGCAAATGTTTTTAATGGTGGGAGGCCTCTTCTTTGGAGGCTTGCTGACACATGATGTCAGCTGTGGCATTAGCACTGAGTATGTGAATTCAGTCAATAAGCACAATATGAGACTAGGTGTCAATTCACAATCAAATATTGTCATTTTTCAGTCCAAATCAAAACTGTTAATTGATTTTGTATTTTCCCCGAGTTCTTTTGTATTTAACAAAGCCACAGACTCCTTTCAGATGGCCAGAGGCTGTCTAGACTGCTATAACCAGAAAGTTAAAAAAGTTAACAAAGAAACTTCAGGTACATCTGTATGTATCAAGAAACAGTTAAGCTTAAATAGTGTGAAGTACCTTATTGATGTTTCTGTAAACCCTTGAAGAACATTTTTGTTGATTACAGAATCAGTGAGAAGCCACCCAGATGATTGATACAATTTTTTAGTTTTCATTCCTTTCGTTCATGAGGTCATGAAGAATATAGCAATATTTCATCCTAAATTATTGGAAATATCAATTATAGACTTGTTGTTATATCAATAATTTATATAATTATTACAAAATTTTAAAATTGTTATTGATTGTGGAATTTTTTTATTTCAAATATTTTTTAATCCCTAATGTAACTGACAACAAAAGAATTTCTCAATTACTGTTCATCCCCATCACCACTTCCTCCACCCCCACCACCACCACCATCATCATCATCATCACTGTCACCATCATTGCCATATATTGTATGTTGCTAGGTATGTTGCCTGTTCCTGTTTTGCGATACACATGGCAGGTTTTTAACCCTTCAAGTGTTCCAGATATTTCCATTTCTTTTCTGGTCTCCCCGTATCTTTTTGTCCTACTGGTTTATTATTCAATTCTGTCTTTGAGAATATTTCTCCCTTCATTCTGTTGATATGAGAAGAACATTTCTTCTGACTTGCCTTTATTTCTTACTGGTCAAATTAGAGATATTATCTACATCTAGAAAAAAGATCAAAGTGAATCATGATCTTATTTAATGAACTTAAATGTATATAGACTACCTATGGAAAAATCCTTCTAATTGATGAAACATAGTAATTTTCACATAGATATAAACATTTTAAAATTAATACATAAATAAAGAAAATTAAAATGTTTAACTCAACTGAAAATTAAAGTACAAAGTCAATTTCAACTCAACTTATTGCCTTGGACATAAATATTTACCATGACCCTTAAGATTTCAGTGTAAAACTAAACTTAATATTTCAACACATACTGTCTATTACATAGCACTTCAAAAACATATCAGCATGTTTAAACTTACCTGCAGAAAAAATGAATGATTTTTTTAATGACATTTATTTTTGTGTGACAATTATTTTCAAATAATATTTTATGCATGATGAATAAAAATGGTTTCATTAAAAATATCAGAGAAGAATGCTGTATTATATTTTAACTTAAAAGTTTTCAAAATTATAAATTAGATGAGTTGCATCTTGAAGAGAAAGTTTTTCTTGATATGAATTTGCAGTAGTGAATGGTAATTTCAGTTAAATATATTTTTGCCATCATGAGGAAAAATCACATATGACTTGAATTTTTCATGTATGATCAAAATTTTGACACTGGAGTATGTTGAAGTATTCACCTTTCTGTTCCAATATTTGTATCTCTTTGATTTTGTTTCATGCTGCAAGAGTAAACAACGATTCCCTCATTACACTGTAAGTATACATACACACCTGTCGAAGTTTCCTGGCCAATTTGCTCCCTTGTGCTTTTTGACTTCTGAGCTTTTGTATAAAGCTGAATGCAGAGAAGAATTTTTAGTGGATTTAAAATATCTGTATAATACACACAATATGTTTTCTGATCCAATGGCATTGAAATGTATAATCTGTTCTGTATATATAATAAAACAGGAAGTATTCTCATTTGAAGACTTTTCTTGAAATTATTTACCTACTCAAATTATCAGTTATGTAAAACTTATTTCTATCTAAAACCTTATATCCATGTTTGACCAGGTTCAATTTATTATGAGTGACAGTACAATTTTAGCTGATCTTTTGGTACTTAATCTACATAACTATGAAGAAGATGTTAAAAATATTGTTGACAAAGCAGTAAAAGAAACATCAATGGAAAAAATATTAAGAGAACTGAATGCAACTTGGTCAGCTATGAATTTTGAATATGAAAAACATGAACGTACGGGTGTGATGATTCTCGTACCTCAAGAAGAACTCATTGAAACGTTGGAAGAAAATCAAGTAATCAACATAATATTTTGCCAGGATCTTGTGCATTTATTGGGCCTTTTTTTTATGAACATCAACAATATTTCTAATAAATTTTTCATCTTAGGTACAACTACAGAATCTCATGAGTTCTAAATACATATCATATTTTCTTCAAGATGTAGCACATTGGCAACAAGTTCTTTCAAATGCAGATCAAATAATACAAATCTGGTTTGAAGTTCAAAGAACATGGACTCACTTGGAGTCTATTTTTATTGGTTCTGAAGATATACGAAGTCAATTGCCAGATGAATCTGGAGCCTTTGATGAAATAGACAAAGACTTTCGAGTAAGTTGAAGAATGTATGTTGAAAAAAAAAGTAATCCTATACCAAATTACATTTAACAATTCTTTATTCAATAGATTCTTCTTGAAAATATGGCTGCGACACCAAGTGTTCTTGACGCCACGAGCAAGCAAGGACTGTGTGAAAAATTGGAAGAAATTCAACATAAACTTGTGAGATGTGAAAAAGCATTGGCTGATTACTTGGAAACAAAACGGAAAGCATTCCCTCGTTTCTATTTCATATCTCATGTTGACTTATTGGACATACTATCCAATGGAAATCAACCTGAATTAGTTGCTAGGTAATGCATTTTTATACTTATATATTAAATAGAGAAGATTAATTTGAAAATGTATATATGTATGCATGTATCAGCATTGCTGCCTGTGATGCTAGATTGTTGAAACAACAGAGTAGATTTTGGTGACCTAATTTCATGGGCTGAATTTTAAAATTTTCAGACATCTGTCTAAGTTGTATGATTCAATGGCTAAGCTGAAATTTGATAAGTCTTATGCAGTTGGAATGTATGCCAAAGACAGTGAATATGTTCCATTTTGTGAGCCTTGTGATTGCTCTGGGAAGGTAAGCAGATTCACTTTTAGAAGGTGAAAATTGTCCATTTCTTTCTTGTAGAATTTAATTGTCAATTTGAACATCCAGGTTGAACAGTGGCTGATTCAACTGACAATTACTATGCGTAAAACAATGCGCCATAACTTTGAAGACTGTATTTTGACGTATGAAGAGAAGGCTCGGGAACAATGGATATTTGATTATCCAGCTCAGGTGGCCTTAGTTGGTACTCAGATCTGGTGGGCAACAGAAGTGAATATAGCATTCTCAAGGTTAGAAGAAGGTTATGAACATGCTATGAAAGAATATCAAAAGAAGCAGGTCAGTAGCTTAAAATTGAATAATTATAGGAGGTATTTATTCTTGTGGTACAGTATAGAGTTTTGAAATGAGCCTAGTTTGGCTGAATGTTGATTACCTTCACTGCAGAAAAATTCAGATATTGCAAAATTTATTTATTTATTAATCAACTTTTCAACCATCATAGAACATTTATTTTATTATGTGTCAAATACCAGTGTGTTATGGCTACAAACTTAATATTTATTGCTCATAGACATTAACATATAATGTATCAAGCAACACCACATCAACAGTCATTTTAATATAATTATAACATACTCGTATATAATCGGTATAAAAGTTAAAATACAACTATAATAATTTTAGATAATTTTGACATTAGTTCTTTTAGGCTAATAGGCATTTTACAAATTAGGGAAACATGTTATTATTATTATTATTATAACTATACAAAGCAGTAACTTGATCTCTGAAATACCATCAGGGTAAAATTCAACAGGAATAAGCTTAACAATGATACAATTGTTTTTATTGATGAAGAAATACTATAATTAGAAAACTCAATATATTGTAGAAATAAACTTCACCCTTAACTTCCACAAAGAGATTCCAGTTTACACAGTATAAATTTATATATTTATTATATTCTTACAGAGTATTCAATGATATTTATAGTAATCCAACATCACATAAAATTCTTCAGTTAACCACATTACTCAATTCATTGTTCTTGGCTTTAATAGTGTTAGTTTGATACAAACATGTTTTCTTGGTACTGCTTGTTCATATTCTCATATGTTGATTTCTTCATGTGGGGCCTGGTAAAGGATAAGCAAAATTCCATAGCTCATTTATTCAACATGAATAGTTTTGGTTACAGGGGAAGTAAACATTTTTGTTAATAGAAAATTTTGCCAAAATGCTCAGTGCCACCTTTATTCAATATTCAATTTAATACAGTAAAAGAGTAGGGGTAAGAATTCCAGAGCTCCAGTGCATGGATTATATTACTCACCCATAAATCACAAACAGTTTATTAAATGTGTTTTGAAGTTAGATAAATGAAATAAATAAATGAATAAAATATCATGTAGCATTTTACTTTTGCACTATGAATTGTAAGTAAGTTGTGCAAAGGAAATGCAAGTTTCATTACATTATTATATCATAAACAAGTAATTCAATCTTTTATTTGCGTTGACCCCCAAAACATTATTCCAGTATTTGGATTTGTGTATTGCTTTTATGCTTGCCTCGCGGTGACAGGGGCTTTGTTCAGCAAAGCTGAATGTTGTGAGTTTGAGTTCTATGCAAGAGGCCAGGGTGTTTTCACCTGGTAGTTATGGCATAGTTGGCTTCTCAATACCACCATGTGTTCACATCTGAACAATCATCTCTCAGATTATCACTCTGGTTAATCATTCTTGAAGTCGAAGATAACATCAAATCACAGTGATCACTTGCCCAAGAAAGGAAAGGACTCCTTCCCAGTACCACTTTTTGTACCACTGTTCAAAATCTAAGAATCCTCCTCCATCATTTAATAATGTGATGAAATATGTCAGACATTGAATAGTTTGTTTCCGAGTAATGTCTTCCGGGTCTTTTTATTTCAACATCATTCTTTCTCTTTTCTAGTTTATTGAGAAACACTTTCCTCAGGATAATTACTCTATATACAGTTATACAGTTATATAATTCCATTCATGTACAGTTCAGTATGAGGTGATATAAATGAAGAAGAAGGCATAAGAAGGGAAGAAATCAGCCAGGGCCCCCCTCCCTACAGATAGATAGTAAATGAATGATGGGATTACACAAAATCACAGGAAAAAAGAGGATAATCCTGAGAAAATCTATTCTATGACCACAAGAAACTCAACTCGAGTTGAATTAAATTCAAACCACTGATGGAAGTCAACATTTCTCTACTTTGAAATATTTTTGAATAATTAACTTAGGAAAAAATTCATTTCTCATAATTATTGTCTCAATGGAATGCATTAATTTGATTAAAGTACCTTTCTTTAGGTCAATTGTCAGGCATGGAAAATCATGGTACAAGTTGTTTAAGGAATTTAAATAGTAATTAAATTTGCAGATTGCTCAGTTAAATGTGCTCATTACTCTACTGTGTGGAGAATTGACTGATGGAACTCGCCAAAAGATCATGACTATTTGTACAATTGATGTACACTCAAGAGATGTTGTAGCTAAAATGATACAAATGAAAGTTGACAACTCTCAAGCTTTCCAATGGCAGTCACAGTTGAGGCATCGGTAAGTATCCTTTATTCAATTTTAAAAAACGTTGCTGTTTTAAATGATGTTATTAACAACATATTAGTTAAACTGATAAGTATCAAAACTAATGAAATCAGTAAAGTGAAATAATTTTTGAATATTCAAATGAAAGAGCACAGAATTTGTTTAAAACACAATGCTGATTTGTTAACCAACTAGAGTTTCCTGATATTTGAAGTGTGTTTCCTTGTTTAAGGTGGGATGAAAAAGTACGGGATTGCTTTTGCAATATTTGTGATGCTCAATTTCGCTACTCTCATGAGTACTTGGGTTGTACTCCACGATTGGTCATAACACCTCTTACTGATCGCTGTTACATAACCCTTACCCAAGTTGGTATTTTCCTAGTTTTGTAGGAAGTAGGAATATATATTTATTTCATGTCTTAATAAAGAAATAGCTGTGGAGTACAGCTTAATATTATTGCATACGACAATTTATATCAACTTAACCTTCTTTTTAGTCACTGCATTTGGTAATGGGAGGGGCTCCAGCGGGACCCGCAGGAACGGGAAAGACTGAGACGACAAAAGACCTTGGACGAGCAATGGGAGTAATGGTGTATGTATTTAATTGTTCTGAACAAATGGATTACAAGGTTGGTCTGATAAGTGGAGCATCAGATAAAAATCATGCATTCAAATTTTTACAAGTAATTTATTTATATTTTTCAGTCATGTGGTAATATTTATAAAGGACTGGCACAGACAGGGGCTTGGGGTTGTTTTGATGAATTCAACCGGATATCAGTAGAAGTATTGTCTGTAGTGTCTGTACAGGTTAAATCAGTTCTTGATGCTGTTAAAACAAAGAAAATTACCTTTAATTTCATGGGAGAAGAAATTCAATTGGTGCCCACTGTTGGTATGTTCATTACAATGAATCCGGGTTACGCAGGAAGAACTGAACTGCCAGAAAATCTGAAAACCCTGTTCAGGTACTAACCTTCATATATTTTTCTTCTCAGCTAAACATGTAGAACAGTCATAGCCTAAAACAGATCTAATATAATTTTCAATTATTTTTCAGACCATGTGCCATGGTAGTACCTGATTTTGAACTGATTTGTGAAATTATGTTGGTAGCAGAAGGCTTTCAAGATGCTCGATTGTTAGCTCGGAAATTTATTACTCTTTATCAACTATGCAGGGAACTACTTTCCAAACAAGATCACTATGACTGGGGTTTACGAGCTATTAAATCTGTGCTGGTTGTGGCTGGAGCACTGAAGGTACTGGTCCAATTTCTTTCAATTAAAGATTGTATATTCCTCCATTTAAAACAAATCTGCTCTCATTCATATGTGAATACTCAAGCAGATATTCTACACTTTTTTCAAGTAGAAGTAGTAATAAAATCAGAAATTTATGTATAAACTTGTTTCACTGCTGGACACTTGTTTTCATGGACCTGAAGAACAAGGCGAAGAGCGATCATGCAGTACGTTTTTGCTGGTATTCCTGTCACCTGTACTTGGGAGATTTTCCTGTTCAAAGTTGTCCAAAGTGTAGAAGAATGTCTTGATACTCACTGTTTTATTTTGTTTTCTGTGATGAATGTATTTTAGTCTAGTTTTCAGTAGGGAACAATTATTATCAGGTCACTGCTGATGTCTGTGCCTGTATATTTGTTGTCTGTATGAGCATTCAAGGACTGTGCAGGAAAACAAACAATTTCACCTCTTTGCTAGCAATTCAAAGGAGACAAAGCAGTGCAATAATTGAAATAATTATGCCAATTCCAAAATGTTTATTATTATGATTTTGTTAATCACATGACAATTCTGTGTTATGGTACAACAGAAAAACCAGATTTTTTATATTTTCCAGCTAATTTAGTACTACCTACAGTCAGGTAATTCAAAAAGTTTTAAAATGAAAATGTTATTCAGTTGTTACTAAAAGAAATTGCAGATATTTCATTTATTTATACTAACATGCATCTTTCATATACAATTGTTTGAAGTACCATAAACTTGAAAGTTAAATACATTGATGTATTACAACACTAGTTACACTCTGGCAATGTTTCAATTTACATGAAATTAGTCAAAATAATACTTTTATAATTGCAGTGGGATTTATACTTAAATAATTTGATAAACTTTCTCTATATCTCTATTTAAATACCAACCAATAAAAGAAAATATTACAATTAGTTTGTGACAATTAAGAAAAATACTTTATTCTTATAAATAAAATGCTATATTGCATTAATTCCTATGACTTTTATTTCTAATTAAGGTTTCGCTGGAAATAACTGATTTTCATGCACTTCTACAAATCAAAGTACATCTCTCCTTAAATCAGAACATGAACAAAAAAGTGAATAATTCAATAATATCATTGACAAATGTCACAGTTTTAGATTATTTTTACTAGCGCATTTTTATGTATCACTATCACAAACAAATGTTACACGTACAAAACACTAAAGAATGATGTTTTGACATTTGATTTTTGGCTTGCAAAGTCTTTCCTTAGTGCTTTAAACATAACTAAGAAAAGACTTCTACACACAATATGGTAAGCACATTTCCACAACTTGTGCACTTTCTGAATGTGTGTGTCTTGAGCATGATTGAAAGGTCAATTGCCCTCAAGCTGCATGTTCAGTGTAACAAGACAAATTATAACTAAAGTGATTGTCCTGAAAACCAAATTTTGTTGGCATATATCAGGGATTGAATCATTTTTAACCCAACGAAGAATGTGCATGTTCACCTAAATGAGTGTGAGCATGTTCTGCATGTGATGACATATCTACAACTTTAATCTGAATAGTATAGAAGGAAAATTGAAATATGTATTAATTTTTTTGTTATGTAGCGAGGTGACAGAGAGAGACCAGAAGACCAAGTCTTGATGCGTGCATTACGTGATTTCAACATTCCAAAAATAGTCACTGATGATATTCCAATATTTATGGGCTTAATTGGTGATCTGTTTCCTGCACTTGACGTTCCAAGAAAAAGAGATCTAGAATTTGAAAAGTTGGTGAAGCAATCTGCTGTTGAATTGAAGTTACAGCCTGAAGATAACTTTATTCTGAAGGTAGTTGACACAAAGCATTAATATTATTTTATCCCTCTAAACTTATTACTTTAAATTCTAAAATATTTTTAGAAGAATTCATAACTTTTTGTGTATGTTATCTGAAACTAATGAGAAAGAAGTACAATACATAATTTTGGTAATATGTAATTTTAATTTGTGCTGGAAAAATGACAACAAAGTAAAAACTATTTGTGTTTCATTAAGATAACACATGTGGTTCAAGACAGCTGTTGTTGTCTTCCAAGCTTAATATACAGTTTCATATTATTTTGTACTAAATAGTCATTTAACAAATGTCAGACTAAATTTTATATACTTCATTTTTCAATTAATAGATAGCTATTGATTAATTGAAAGTAACAATAAGATGCATGGTTTCATAAAATTTTAAATAATGGAGTAGTTTGGGACCCCAATGTGGAATTTTACTTTTATGATACACTTGATATTACATTACAGGGTAAAATGAATTATAAGCACTTTAAACAAATTTTTACATTCAAATCTTAAGAAAATGCCCTCAAAGGTATCTAATATTCTTGACTTTGTAGATCGTACAACTGGAGGAGTTATTAGAAGTTCGACATTCTGTATTTATAGTGGGAAATGCAGGCACTGGAAAAACTATGGTTTGGAGAACATTGTTTAAGACTTACCAAACTCAGAAACTGAAGCCTGTTTTTAATGATTTAAATCCTAAGGCAGTAACCAATGATGAGTTATTTGGAATAATTAATCCAGCAACACGAGAGTGGAAGGATGGTAAAAATGTATTTCTTTTTTTCTGGTATATACACAATCAGTGGTGTTGAAGACAGAGGATGACTTCAGATGACACCATCTTCAGTGTGGCAGCCAAAAAAGCTGATTTTTTTTAAGAAAAAATTTTATTAACAAATATTTCAATTTATATAAATACATTTTTTAACATTTTTATCTAGTTCAATAATAACTACACTACAAATCAGAAGTTTTGGTTCATTTATTGGTAATTTACAACAATCAAAATTATGGAAATAATTCTGGTACAAAATTATATTATACCAAATATAAATATTTACTTGTACTTCTGTACTATGTTTGTCGACCTAAAATTGCTTGGCATTTCTTCATTATCTATAATGTTACTAAAAATTGAAGAGACTATCAAAAAGGGCTAATAAGTAAATAGAGGTGACAAGATCTGTAGTAATGCCACTGTACAAAATGAAACACACACACACACACAAAAATTGACTTTTTTTTTTTAATTCAATGAACTTAGGTCTGCTCTCTGTACTGATGAGAGATCAAGCCAATATGTCAGGATCTAGTCCAAAATGGATTTTACTCGATGGTGATATAGATCCTATGTGGATTGAATCCTTGAATTCTGTAATGGATGATAATAAAGTACTAACACTGGCCAGTAATGAACGGATTGCTTTAACACCAGTAATGCGCTTAATATTTGAAATCTCCCACCTAAGAACAGCTACTCCTGCTACTGTATCAAGAGCTGGAATTTTATATATCAATCCTCAAGATCTTGGTTGGAATCCGTATGTATACTCATTTTTGGAATGAAAATACTTGTACTAATATGTAAACCTATGAATTACTCTGATATTGTTTTATATATAATGAATCTAATCTTAACTTTACTTGTGTCTCTGTGCCTAATATATCTTTTTCAGGAATGAGAAATACATGATTTTAGTTACATAGTATCTCAGATAATTAAATGATGGTGAAGCATATATGATGATCATTATGCGTGTATGTATTTGGCATTTTTGGGTCAACTTCCCAAGCTTGCCAGGTAGCTAACGGTGTCCCTCATGGCTGGGTGTAGTTTAATGATCGTGCTTGGCGAGACATTTAGAACGTCCCTTCATCATAACTAACAAACTCCACCAGCTTGAGCTTTTCTTTGTCTCATAGCTACAGAAACTGAGATGATGTTAAAGGAAAGCTACAACTCAATTTTTGCTTTGGCTGCAATTTAAACCTAGGACCACACCACGGGAAGCTAGTATGCTGCTCATGAGCCATCATAGAGGCACCTCATCATCATGATTAATAATATTAATAATGTTTATAATATTAATCATGTAATTCTGTTCTAGTTTTGTTACCAGCTGGATTGAAAGTCGTCAACAACAATCAGAGAAGGCTAGTTTAATAGTATTGTTTGACAAATATGTACCTTCATGCTTGGAAGTTCTTAGAACAAAAATGAAAAAAATTACTCCTATTGCTGAAATATCTCATGTTCAGATGCTATGTCATTTGCTGGATTGTTTATTAACTCCCACAAATGTTCCAAATGACTGTCCCAAAGAATGGTACGAAATATACTTTGTCTTTGCATGTGTTTGGGCTTTTGGATCTACCATGTTTCAAGATCAGGTAATTACAATAAAAATTCAATAAATGCTCCATTTAACTACATAATGTAACACATTTATGATAATTAAATCATAATGTGTTAAGTATGTGGTAAGATTTGAATTATAGATAATGTATTTTTCATAGCTTACAGATTATAGAGCAGAATTTTCAAAATGGTGGGTAAATGAATTTAAAGTAGTAAAATTTCCAGCAGAAGGTTCTGTGTTCAATTATTATATTGACACAGAAACAAAGAATTTTGTTTTATGGAATGAAAAAATAAGAGAATTTGACCTCGACTATGATATACCTCTTCAGGTAATAAAACCAAATAATTTGGCCCTAAAATTAATTTTGAATTGTATTTTCTATTTTGAATGGTAATGAATTGGTACAATCTTTATTTTCAGACTACTTTAGTTGATACTAGTGAAACTGCCCGCTTGCGATTTTTTCTGGACATGCTAGTGGATAAAAGAGTTCCTGTAATGCTAGTTGGTGCAGCTGGATCAGGGAAAACAGTAATTATTTCTGACAAACTTAATAATCTCTCAGAAGAATATGCAGTCACAAATGTGCCATTCAACTTTTATACAACTTCTGAAATGCTGCAGAAGATATTAGAAAAGCCTTTGGAAAAGAAGGCAGGACGTAATTTTGCACCTCGAGGAAATAAAATAATGGTTTATACAATAGATGATATGAACATGCCTGAAGTAGATGCTTATGGTACAGTCCAACCACACACCCTAATTCGGCAATACATGGATTATGGGCATTGGTATGATCGATCCAAGTTAACTCTGAAGGATATTCATAATTGTCTTTTTGTGGCAAGTATGAATCCTTCTTCAGGAAGTTTTACTATAAGCCCTCGGTTACAAAGACATTTTTGTGTATTTGCATTGAATTATCCATCAGGAGAACCATTATTTCATATATATAGTACTATTTTGGATCAACATTTATCTCACCCTAATTACAAATTTCCTACTGCAGTCAAGAAATGCACTTCACAAGTAGTGTCAGTTTCATTGCAACTACATCAGAAGATGACTTCAGTATTTTTACCAACTGCTGTCAAATTTCATTATCTTTTTAACCTCAGAGATCTTTCCAACATATTTCAGGTACTCTATTATTGTAATAAAATTCCATTTTAATTAATAATAATAGAACAAATAAATATTAATGTTTGTTTCTTTCAGGCTTTATTATTTGCTACTCCTGAATGTTTAGTAAATGAATCTGCATTCATTCGTCTTTGGATGCATGAAGCAATGAGAGTATATGGTGATAAATTGGTAGACGAGAATGATATTGAATCCTTCAATAGGATAATTAATGATATTGTAAGGAAAGGTTTTGAGCAGATCAATGAAAATGAAGTGTTTCTAAAGCCTCTTATCTTTTGCCATTTTGCTGATGGTCTTGGAGAAAGTAAATACTTGCCTATCAGAGACTGGAAGCATTTGCAAAATTTACTTAAAGATGCTATTTCTCAGTATAATGATCTTGTAGCAGCAATGAACCTTGTCTTATTTGAAGATGCAATGAGCCATGTGTGTCGCATTAATCGCATAGTGGAAGGACCACGAGGTAATGCTCTTCTTGTAGGAGTTGGAGGGAGTGGAAAGCAATCATTGTCTCGTCTTGCTGCATTTATATCATCTCTGGAAGTATTTCAGATACAACTTTCAAAAGGATATGGGATAAGCGATATGAAATCAGACATATCATCTCTTTACCTCAGAGCAGGACTCAAGAACGTAGGTACAGTATTTCTTATGACAGATGCTCAAGTAGCCAACGAAAAGTTTTTAGTTCTTATAAATGACATGTTGGCATCTGGCGAAATATCAGATTTATTTGCAGATGATGAAGTTGAAAATATTGTTGCTGGTATGAGAAATGAAGTCAAGACTTCTGGATTACAAGATACAAAAGAAACATGTTGGAAATTTTTCATTGAAAAAGTACGTCGAAATATGAAAGTAATGTTGTGTTTCTCACCAGTAGGATCTACTCTAAGAATAAGGGCACGTAAATTTCCAGCTATTATAAATTGCTCATCCATTAATTGGTTTCACCCATGGCCTCAAGAAGCACTTGAATCTGTGTCTAGTCAGTTTCTCCAAGACATAGATGTACTACCAGAAGGTATTAGAAAGTCAGTATCTGTATTTATGGCATATGTACATACGTCTGTTAATGAAATGTCGGTAATGTATCTCCGTAATGAACGTCGTCATAATTATACCACACCAAAAACATTTCTAGAGCAGATCAGCTTATATTCAAAATTATTAACACAAAAGACAAGAGAGTTGGAGAGCCGAATCATCAGGCTTGAGAATGGTCTATTGAAATTAGCTAGCACTGAAAAGCAGGTGGATGGTCTTAAAGAAATATTGGTAGTGCAAGAAATTGAAGTTAATGAGAAGAATGAGCAAGCAGACCAGCTTATAAAAGTTGTATCAGCAGAACAAGAAAATGTAACAATGGAGAAAGCAATTGCTGATGCAGAAGAAGCCAAAGTTCGTATAATTGAAGAAGATGTTTCAGTTAAACAAAAAGTTTGTGAGGCAGATCTAGCTAAAGCTGAACCTGCTCTAATAGCAGCTCAAGAAGCACTTAACACTTTAAATAAAAACAATTTAACTGAACTTAAATCGTTTGGGTCTCCACCAGATGCAGTTGTCAATGTGGTAGGAGCTGTTATGGTTTTATTTTCTCAAAGAAACAAAATACCCAAAGACAGAAGTTGGAAAGCATGTAAAATGATGATGGGAAAAGTTGATGCATTTTTGGAGAGTCTATTGTGTTATGACAAAGACAATATTCATCACGAAATTGTGAAAGCAGTTAAAGAATACTTGAATGATACAGAATTTAATCCAGATCATATTCGATCCAAATCATTTGCTGCAGCTGGTTTGTGTGCTTGGGTTATCAATATAGTAAAGTACAATGAAGTGTATGAAATGGTGAAACCAAAGAGAATAGCTTTGAAGGCAGCTAATGCAGAATTGGCAGCTGCTCGAGAAAAACTGAAGGTTGTTACTGACCAGATTAAATCATTAGAAGACAAATTAGCAATACTGACTCAAGAATATCAAGAGGCTGTTGCAAAAAAAGAACATTGTCAAAGAGAAGCTGACAAAACAGCTACCACAATTGATCTCGCCAATAGATTGGTGTTAGGATTAGGATCAGAAAATGTTAGATGGCGAGAAAGTTTAGCACACTTAAAAACATCAAGTTCAAAACTTCCAGGAGATGTTTTAATGATTACTGCTTTCATTTCCTATGTTGGATGTTTTACACGTCAGTATAGGTCAGATTTATTATATAAATATTGGTTTCCTTATCTTACTACATTAAAACCTGAAATTACATTGACAGAAAATCTTGATCCATTAGCACTGCTAACAGATGATGCACAGATAGCTAAATGGAACAATGAAGGACTTCCAAGTGATCGTATGTCTGCAGAAAATGCCACTATTTTAACAAACTCATCTCGTTGGCCTTTAATGATAGATCCTCAACTGCAAGGATTAAAATGGATAAAAAATAAATATAGTGAAAACTTAAAAGTTATTCAGCTTGGGAATAAATCTTGTTTGGATATAATAGAAGTAGCACTTTCAAAAGGATATACAGTTTTAATTGAAAATATTGGTGAAACAGTTGATGCAGTTCTTGATCCTCTTTTAGGAAGAAATTTTATTAAAAAGGGCACAGCTATTAAAATTGGTGATAAGGAAGTAGACTTCAATCCTAATTTTCGTTTGATTCTCCATACTAAGCTGGCTAATCCTCACTATAAACCAGAAATGCAAGCACAAACAACTCTTATCAACTTTACTGTTACAAGGGATGGATTGGAAGAACAACTTCTTGCAGAAGTGGTGAAAGCTGAACGGCCAGATTTAGAAGCTTTAAAATCAGAGCTTACAAAGCAACAAAATGATTTTAAGATCACTTTAAAAGAACTGGAAGATGACTTATTGCATAGATTAGCATCAGCTGGTGAAGATATTCTGAGTGATGTAGCACTTGTAGAAAATCTTGAAACAACAAAACGGACTGCTGCAGAGATTGAATTGAAAGTAGAAGAAGCAAAACAGACAGGGGAAGAATTAGATGTAGCACGTGAACAATATCGCTCAGCTGCAGCTAGAGGATCATTGCTGTATTTTATCTTAAATGATCTCTACAAGATTAACCCTATTTATCAATTTTCTCTGAAAGCATTCAGTGTTGTTTTTAAAAGAGCGATAGAGAAAGCTGCCACAGGTGTCACTGTGTGCGAAAGAGTTTCAAATCTTTTGGATAATATTACATTTTCTGTTTTTATGTACACAAGTAGAGGGTTGTTTGAAAGTGACAAATTAATATTTTTGGCTCAAATGACAATTCAAATTTTACTTCATGCTGAAGAAATTGAGCCATCTCAGCTAGACTTTTTACTTCGTTTTCCTTGTGCTCCAAATGCAGTTAGTCCGGTAGAGTTTCTTTCCAATACAAGTTGGGGTGCTCTTAAAGTTCTCTCCACTTTAGATGACTTTAGGAATTTGGATCATGATATTGAAAGTTCTGCAAAGCGCTGGAAGGGGTTTGTAGATTCACAATGTCCTGAAAAGGAAAAATTTCCTCAGGAATGGAAAAATAAAACCCTTCTAGAAAGATTATGTATGATGCGATGTCTAAGGCCAGACAGAATGACTTATGCTGTTAGACTTTTTGTAGAAGAAAAGTTGGGCAGCAAATTCACTGAAGCAAGAAGTCCAGAATTCTCACAGTCTTACAAAGAAATGAACAAATCAACACCTGTGTTTTTTATTCTGTCTCCTGGAGTTGATCCATTACGCGATGTTGAAAAACAAGGAAAACGCCTGGGATACACACTTGACAAAGGGAATTTTCATAATGTTTCTTTGGGACAAGGACAAGAACCTGTTGCAGAAGAAGCCTTAAATAAGGCTGCTCGGAAAGGTCACTGGGTAATTTTACAAAATATTCACCTTGTGAAAAACTGGCTTCCTTATCTAGAGGAGAAAATAGAACGTTGTCATGAAACTGGTCACAGGAAGTTCAGACTCTTCATGAGTGCAGAACCTGCCCCAGAACGGTCATGTCATGTGATTCCTCCAGGGATTTTAGAATCATCCATCAAAATCACAAATGAGCCTCCAACTGGCATGCAGGCCAATTTACACAAAGCTCTGGATAATTTTTCCCAAGATGTTTTAGAAATGTGTTCAAAGGAAGCAGAATTCAAAGCAATTTTATTCTCACTTTGTTACTTTCATGCTGCAGTTGCAGAACGTCGGAAGTTTGGAGCCCAAGGGTGGAATCGTATATATCCTTTCAATTTTGGTACGCAATTTTTGATTATCTAGTACACAATTAATGAATCTTACTTTGTATTAATATTTATTTACCTTTGCTTTCTAGGCGACCTCACTATTAGTGTTAATGTCCTCTACAATTATTTAGAAAGTAATAGCAAAGTTCCGTGGGAAGATTTAAGATACTTGTTTGGTGAAATAATGTATGGAGGTCATATCACTGATGACTGGGACAGAAATCTCTGTCGCACATACTTGGAGGAGTACATGAAGCCTGAGTTGATAGAAGGAGACCTCTTTTTTGCTCCTGGCTTCCTCGCTCCTCCCAATTCTGATTACTCTGGTTATCACAAGTACATAGATGACCACTTGCCTCCCGAATCTCCCTATCTGTATGGATTACATCCAAATGCTGAAATTGGAGTACTCACAACAACTTCCAAAAAATTATTTCAAACAGTTCTGGAATTGCAACCTCGAGATGCAGGGGCAGGAGGTGGAACAGCTAGCACTAAAGAGGAGAAGGTACATACTTCCACTCATATTTTTTGTAAAACATCAGTATGTGCCTAATTAAGTCAGTTCATCCTCTAACATTCTTCACACTCATAAATTGAATATTTCAACTTAAATTTATTACAATTTTTGTATCTAACACACACATATGCACATGCACACAGTGCAGATTTGACTAAAAATGTTAGTTACAACTGCCCTGAAATATTTACCAACTGGCATCAGCCTTTTGCAGTTGATGTACTGTCTCCTGCATATTGGAATTTAAAAACACATTGGAATTTAAATACATATACAACATAAACCCTCATGATGAATCACATTTTTATTAAAATAAAAGATAAAAAAGTAAAATATAAGTTTCATTACCACACACAGTTGGATCACCTGAAATTAATAGTTGAGGGTCAGAACAGCTTGGATCAATTTCTAGCTGAAACATTGTCATCATGGGTTAAGCCCATTGGCCCATTTCACCTTCAAGAGTATCCTTCCATCACCTTATTGGTCTGCCCCTACTCCTCCTCCCGTTTAGGTTGTATTTGAAGAGGATTTTTGGCATTTGATCTCTGGTATTCTCATTAATGATCATGGCAATTTTTTCTTAGCATGTCTACATTTTTAGTTAAGTTGAAAATCTTTAATTTGTCTCTGATGTCTGAATTTCTTTTATAGTCCAGTAATGAATTGCCCACCAAAGGTCTAAGAAATCTCATTTCCATGGCTTATATTTTTCTCTTATCTGTTCTATTGAGGGCCCAATTTTTACATCCACATGTTATCATTAAAACTGATGTCTGTACATGCTTTCAGTTTAAGAGTCTTTCGTATATTTCTACACGTTGTCTGAAATTTATGAATTTTTATATTAATATCCTTTTTTTTGACAGTATGAAAAAACAGAAGCTGACAAGCTGAAACATATTTTCAAATAGAACCAAAGAGCTGGTTTAAAGTATGATGAATGTGAAGTATTTCAAATTTAGAGAATAAAGAGAAGAAAAATATCAGCCAGAGGCATTCTTAGCCAGTTTTAGAAAGTATTTCCAATCTAGAAGGAAGTCATTTGTTTGTAAAAGCAGTTTCTCTACAACGTTTAGATAAATACTATTGGTATGCCAGCCCTTAACCTGTTGCTGTTCTTCAATTTTTTATTCTATTCCCTGCTCAATTTTGTTTAAAATTGTTTTGCTATGGAGTCTTCCTACCAAATTAACCACCTCACTATCACTGTCATTCACTTCACTGTCTCTTGGTCCTTTTTTCATAAATTGGTACAAGTTAAGATGATTGCCTCTCCTGAAGGGAATGTTCTCCATATGACCTTTCGACATTGTGCTTTTTTTATATTTCATACTTTTTCAGTGTTTGTTCTAAATCATCTTCAGTAATGCCTACTTTCTCCTTAAAAACTGTTTCCCTATTATATTTAAAAATTTATGTTTCCTGAGAACAGTTTTTCAAACTATTCTTTCAATTAATTTATTTGGGTATCAAATGTAGAAATATGGTTCTATTTGTGCATTTTGATTGATCTGATTATTCTCCAGACTTACAAACTTTGTACTATATATTGGCCAATATAATCACATTCATTTAGGCATGAAATACTTTTCTTCCTTAATACCTTTTGTTTTACTTCTCTATTTATTTTCCTATATTGCAATCTACTTTTATCTCCCTAATCACATAACTATGTCTCTTTTATTATTAGTCTTTTCTTCTTTATCTGTGTCTTACCAATATTGTGTTGTGTAATCAATTTTGATTCATGACTCTTCGGAAAAAATTATGTCCTAGTTTCATTGAAAGGTCAAGATATAGTTTGTAGGTTTTATTGTGTTCAGCTTCTATACTGTGTGTATGTGCATGCACAGATGCATAAGTGTGCACAATTTCTTCTCATCTGCCCTCCTAATTGGGATCCCTTGGAGGCCAAGGGGGGCTAGTTGTCCAGTCACAGGGGGCCCAGAGCCTCAGATTATTTAATTTATTTTTTAACATGGTATACTTCAGATGTTTTTCTGTTTTTACAATTGATAATTTTAAAATGACAAGCAATTCCATTAATGATTGCTGTGAATCTAAGAGGGCATGTCATGTGTATTTGTGATGTTCCGCTATGGGAGCTTATCGGCTTTAGCTGATTCTCAAGGAGGTGTGTCACTACAGAGGCCTGTTGGATGTCATGATTTCCACATGTTGAGTGAAATGATTTCCACAAGTTGTAATACTAAGATTTATTCATTGCATGTTTAAGCCATGAGTCAAATCCATGAGTTTTCTAAATTGATGAGATTTCTAGAGTTTTGGTAGTTTTTATCCTATTTTATTTTTACTATGATGATCCTGCATCAAAATCAATGTTTCTTTTGCAGATTAAACAAGTCTTGGAAGATATTTATGATAAGATTCCTGAAGAATTCAAAATTTCAGAGATGATGGGAAGAGTGGAGGATAGGAATCCCTACATACTTGTAGCATTTCAGGAATGTGAGCAGATGAATTTTCTTACAAGTGAAATGAAAAAAAGTTTAAAAGAGCTAGAACTTGGACTGAAGGTAAATATTAGCATTTTTTATATTAATCAAAGAATGCATTAACAGACTTTTGAATATCACATAGTTTTTACACAAATTATGAAGTGAAAATTGTACAAATATGAACCCACTGTAGAATGAATGGGTCTTTCTAGAATATATCAAATTCAGTAGCACATGTTATTAGTTTGAGTATTCTTTCCTCGAAGATGTTCACCTTACTAGGTAAGGTTACCACAGGATGGAAGGCTGAAAGCATGTTCCTGTGTTAGATCCAGAAGCTAAGCAGTTAACAGTATATTAATCTTCCTTTTTTCAGTTCTTGCATTCTTTATTTCTTTTTATCTTCCTACATCTCTTTGTTCTAGTGGTTTTTATTTTAGAGCTGCCTTTGGGACTCTTCTTTCTTTAATGTTTTTTAATGTCCCATGTGTTTCTTCTCATTCTTCTTAAATTCCTCTTATATTTTGTTGTCTTGAGTCTTTTCCTTGTTTCTCTGCCAATCCAAACTAATGCAGACTAGGAATCTCATTTGAGATGCTTCAAGTCTTTGTTTATTCTTTTGTTCAGGATCCATATTTCTCAGCCAATTTTCGGAAATTCGGAGGGTTCAGTGAAAAAAGGATCTGTGCCATTTTTGTAATCTCTATCTGAAAAAAATTAAAAGAAATATTTAAGACCAATTTTTAGAAAATTTTGAAAATGAGCTTGAGGTTTCCTTATGAAGACTGAATCGATGTTTCGTGGATCCATGATACTGAATTATTGGTTAAATTGGCAAAATGTCTGCCTATCTGTGAACAACACTAGCAGCTAAACTGTGGGCAAGATTTTTTAACCAAAAATATAAGGACATGTAGACCACAGTAGGTGAAGAAAAAGGAGGAGCCTAGGCTTCCGTGACCATAGTATTTAATTGGCTGTCCGGGTGATGCCACGTTCATGGCAAAGGTTCCGACATTTCAGTCACCATTCTGTGACCTTCTTCAGGGCATAATGCATTTGTTTTCTTAGCATCTATCACTCCTTAATTTTACTATTAGCTTATAAAGTTCTAAAGGCTGGGTGATAGACCACGTTTGGGAGTTGTTTTGTGATGGTCCTGTTTTTAATTATTAAGGCAATTATTAAGTCTGAGTCGAGCATTTGTGTCCCTTTTATATCTTCTGGTATTCCTACTCCATTATTTTCCTCCTTTTAGCTCTGTTTACCATCAGGCCTTCTCCAAATCTATAAATAATTTAAATGTAGGCAAATTTCCCATGCCTAATATGCTTGCACTGTGTAACATCCTTTGTTCACGATGTGTTATTAAAGGAATTACACAAGATAGGTTTCCTTTGTACATGAATTGATTAGAAATCACATTTAATCCTTTTATCTTCATTTCCAAGTTATTTCATGTTATATTGAATACTTTGATATATTGCTGGAAGACCCTGAATTTTTATTAAAGGATAAAAATTTAAATGAATTTTTTTAAGTTATCATAAATACTATCTGACTTAAATAATATTGTTTATCCAAAAACAAAAAAATAAGAATGGAAATACATCTTTCAAGCATTAAATATAATATATTTATTATCTAATACATAAAAATCAATGTTTGTTCATATTTTATGCCCTGCCAAACCTTTTATTCGACTGTAATAAACTTTTGTCATCTTATTGTTTTCACTTACATGTAGAATATAGACATAGTACAATGGGAATGTGGATACGTCTGTCGCACATAGACACACATTGATGATAATTCTGTTTTTATGCTTACTCAAGCGCCCCTGAACATATTCTATGCTACCCACCGCACCTTCAAGTATTAAGCATGTCTTTGCAGCACATTTTCCCCAGCAATTTTGAAATATTGTCCAGAATTATTACTTGAATGTTATCTCAGACAAGTAAATCAAATTTTTCCAAGACAGTGTCATAGCAAATGCATGCCCAAACTTCAGGGAGAACCTTTTAATGATAGGATACTCAACAATCATATCCAAAGCAGGACATAGAACAAGCCCATACTTGCGAGAAAGTCTTTGATCTACAATTTTTGCAGAGCATAGCGTTAAATGTGATTAACAATCACGCGACCAGTAGCATGTGAAATGTAATACATTGCAATAGAAAAGCATTGACGGGTTTATAATATATGGCAATAGATTTATTTTTATATAATATATACATTTTAAATACTCCTTTCAAAATTGCAAGTTGTAATTAGTTAAGTTAAACAAAGAAAACAAGCACATTTTTTATCATGTGAGCCCTTAACTTTATAACAATAGTCTTAAATACACACAAATGAAGAAATTAGGAGATGAACCGTAAACATCTTTAATTTTGATCTCATCTGATTTGATTCACAGGAGAAAATGCTTTTCACTTCAAGGAAATTTATTTTATTTTACAGGGTGAGCTGACTATATCTAAAGACATGGAACTTTTGATGGATGATTTATTTATTGACAAGGTCCCACAGACATGGATGGCAAAAGCTTATCCTTCTATGCTCACTCTTGGCCCATGGTTTGCTGACTTTCTATTGCGTCTTAGGGAACTGGAGGGTTGGACTAATGATTTTATGGTAATGTTTGCCAGCAAAGAATATATTGCTGAATAACAGTTTATTTCAATATGTATACTCTGTATTTTCTGTGCAGTTGCCAGCATCTGTTTGGCTTTCTGGATTTTTCAATCCTCAGTCATTTTTAACTGCAATCATGCAGTCAACAGCAAGAAAAAATGACTGGCCACTTGATCGAATGTGTCTCAGCTGTGATGTAACAAAAAAACAGAAAGATGATTTTACGTAAGTGCTACATGAAATCATTTATATTGTATCCCAAAAAGAAAGGAATGTATAGAATTGTCCATTGTCTATTCCAAGTGAAATATTATAAATGAATTATATTATTTACACCCATATGAGATCATAAAACATTTAGCACATTTACTTTATAAGATATTGCAAAATAATGTTAATATACATTGAAACAAATTAATTAGCATTTTTCTTTAAATTTTTAACTGTTTAGTATGTATAGTTCTAGGGAGCCACAGTGGCTTAGTGGTAGGGCACTGGCTTCTTGACCTAAAGAACCCAGGTTCAAATTTCTACATAGGTTGGAATTTTTGTCTGGTGAAAGGGCGGCTCTGAGTGTGACTCAGCCTCCTTTCCTGGGGGTAAAGGTGGCCAGAGCATTGTACTTGTCACACAACCTTCTCCTTGTGCCAATGGTGATGATAGGTGGAGCCCTACTTTCACTTCCCCTGTGGGCCACATTGGCCTGTGCGCAATTGCACAGGGGATACCTTTACCTTTCATGCACGGTTCTTTGTTTCAGATATATAATCGTGTTGAATTGTGAAATTATCGAAACAGCATTTCCTTCAGAATATTTGATATTCTTTCAGAATAGGGGTTCAATGAATATAATATTAATCATTCCTTATAAAGCTTTCAATGACAATAATTTATTCATTGTGACGTAGGTCACCTCCCCGAGAAGGAGCAAACGTGCATGGATTATTTATGGAAGGTGCTCAATGGGACGTAAAAAGTGGTGGCATTGTCGATGCCAAATTAAAAGATCTTTTTCCTGGAATGCCTGTCATTTACGTAAAAGCCATCACTCAAGATAAACAAGATCTTCGCAATTTGTATGAATGTCCAGTGTATAAGACACGCATTCGCGGTCATACATATGTTTGGACATTCAACCTAAAATCAAAACAGAAAGCTGCAAAATGGACTCTTGCAGGTGTTGCTCTTTTGCTTCAAGTGTAGGTTTAAGTATTGTAGAGAGTAAATATCATTATTCGCTCATTAATTATTTGAACCAATCATAGATCAATTTAAATAGTAATTATACAGCTCTTCAAAATAACCCCTCCCTTTAAGTCTTACACCAATTTAAAATCAAGTTAAAAATATTTATAAACAAAAAAAGAAAAATTGTGTATTAGAAAACCAAATCAGGATTTCAAATATTTCTTTAACAGTTTTATTTTAGTTGGACTTGTTTTCCAACAACAGAGAATGTTGTGACACTAAGGTTAAAATATATAAAAATGCACATTGTGAGCTATTAATTGTATACTATGAATGAGTTTCGAAACTTGAAGCATTACGTTCCTTGTCAAATTTATTTACAATAACTTTGAATTCTTTTATACATTTCATTAGAATCTTTTCATGTGATTTTACTAATCATTTCGGCTAAATTACAAAAACTGAAGTTGTTTCTTTCATTGAAATGTTTTGTTTTCAGAAAGCATCTGATTAATAAAATGCTTTAATTTTTTAGGGAATTAGTCAATTTTTAGGGAGGACATATGTATTTAAAATCACTTTAATTATTTTAATACAGATCACATAGTCAATTTATTGAAGAAAAAAATACACTGAGTAAATTATAATTAAAAGGATAAAATACAGAAGTTGTTTATGGCCAATTTTGTCTTTGCAAAACAAGACTCACTTCTGAGCTTGTTCTAGATACTCACCACATCAAGAATAAATTTATTTTTTTACACTGTAAGTCTGTACAATTCTAAGATTTCAGCTTAAAAATTAGGAATATTTTGCAGTAAAACACTGTGCATAAAAAAACTTACGTATT
Organism: Gryllus longicercus; assembly: GCA_038098605.1. Classification (NCBI taxonomy): domain Eukaryota; kingdom Metazoa; phylum Arthropoda; class Insecta; order Orthoptera; family Gryllidae; genus Gryllus; species Gryllus longicercus. The sequence continues at coordinate 859,091 of JAZDUA010000125.1, read as the reverse complement.
TTATCCTTTCAACTATAACTTCAACAGTATAAATAATTTTATAATATAATTGTTTGAAATAACAAATGGACTATGGAATCACAGTGATTATAGTAATTACAGTACTTCTCTAAGAATGCCTACAAGTTCACCCTAAGAATATCATAGCAGCCAAATGTCATATCAAAAATTCAATAAAGTGATGAACATTAGAATATTGAAGGTAAAATGCTAAATATTACAAATAACGATTCATTATCCCTCTTGAATTGACTTCCTTATTTTTTAACAAGTTTCAAATGTGCACAGAGGAGTATTAATTGGCATGCAGAACAAGCATGTGCTTAGATTTCTCAGCCCCTCATGGGACCACAATAACTTTTTCAACAAAATTTATATTTGTTCATTAATATGGCCTGTAAACATTAACATTAAATCTTTTATTACAAATACAAAAACTGATAAAATTAATTAAGATTTTAAAAAATGCCACACAAAATGTTGACCAAAATTTAACAATATATGTAATAAGAAATGCAAATACTATAATTGTTATTTTGGCATTAAATTTTAAATTGGACACGTTATAATTTTCATATTAATATTGACAACATTTGTTCAATATTATTATGGCTCCTCATAATTTGTTTGTACTTGGGACCCCTTAAGATATTAATTCAGAACAAGCAAACAAACAACAACAACAAAACCATACTTTTCAGAAAGTATGTGAAGAAGTAAGTGAGCTTAATCTGTGAGCTTCAGAAAGGCTGTGCTGAAAATAACAATAATACACGTTGATGTAGAAAAATAGATTTATAGAATATCAATATAAAATGTGTTGCTTATCGTTTATTTTTACAATAAAGTCTACTGAATAAGTAAAACAATTTAATTATTTCAAAATAAAAAACTGAAATATTGAAATTCAAATCACCCTGGTTCATTCATATGTATTTTTTAATCTTAATTTATCTCTTATGAGACAGACTAGAGAAGCTATAGTAAAGCTGATCAAGGTAAGATATTGAGAAAAACTAGACTATACAAATGTTTTTTCTTCTTCTAACACTAAGGGGAAAATGTTACTTTTTAATCCTAAATAGAAGTTGTTAAAACAGCATTTTAGCTGTTTAGCAATTGATTATTCTTTACTACACTTTATTGTTTTATTAAAAAATCTCCGTGAAAACATCCGTTCATTGATCTCATTCTGAACATTACAATTAAAAAATTACATTTCAATTAAAACTTTGAGTGGAATATATCAGTTCTGCACTAGAATCAAAGATATAAAATGGACATGAGGTAATTTATTCAAGATAAGGGACAGGATCACCCCCCCAAAAAAAACAAGGGTCCTGGGGGCCCCTTAATTCAAACAAAATTCCGCCCATATGTTAACAGAATCCATCTCTCTATCAATGAGAAACAACTTTTAGTGATTCAAACGAATTAGAAGTAAATACATTTTTATAAGATTGAATACAATTTGGAGCTTGGATTAAGTCAGGGTCTGTGACAAGTTGCCCCAGCTCCCCCCCCCCCCCCTATATCTCCGTGGCCTATGGCTATATGTTCAAAGTCGACAAAACTCTTGAATGTTTCAGCTGTTTGAGGCGTGAGGGCTTTCTGACAAACAACTTGAACGTGCTGAAAGGCAGCGGACTTGGGGTTTTGCGCTGCTCCGCGCGCGCTTTGCCGTTCACTCGACGAGGGAGGCGGGTCCAAAGAATGCAAGGAGACGGGTCAGCGGGTGTTCTCCTTCGAGGCCCTTGACTTCGGGTTCCGCGCTGCCGTTGCATCAGCCTGCCTACGTCCCTGTGTACGAAATGCCACTTTGTTTTTTCATGTCTTATTTGCAATACGCTAAAAAACATCAACTTTTTACTTTCAATAGGTATGAAGTACTCGCATCCATATAGAAATATTCTCTTTTTCACGGAAAGAAAGTGGATGAGTTCTCTTAACCCGCCACCTTCCCACGATTCACCTCGACAAATACAGCAGCTGTTTTCTTCTGGTAGTCCACAGGCGTATCTTTCGTATTGTAATTTTGAAAAGAAAAAAGGGAAGTAACATTTTCAATCGCATCTCAACTATTTGGATTCTCGCCCGATCGAAATGATTAGAACCCAACAAATTTGGGAGCAATCACTTTAGTGACTCAAAAATTTTAGAGGTGCATGCGTACACACATATTATACTCGCATACTTTCATTCTTAAAATAAATGTGCCTCGTCATAAATATTTTGACAAAAGAATAGCTAATAGCAGTTTAATCTTAATAAAATGAAAAATATACAGAAGGAAATAAATTGAATGGCTGAAAATTTATTTTACGAAAGTGATGGGCGATATATTTGGCACTGGAAATTGTCAGCAGAAAATTTATTTGATACGTCAAATTTCGCCTATTCATTAAATTATCAACTCGATATCAAAATTAAATCATTTATGTTGAAAAATAATCAAAGAAAACAGTAATGTGAACAATACGATGGCAATAAAATACGAATCAAAGACAAGAGCCGTACCTTTTTTTGGCGCGACTGCGTTTAAAACTGTATAACAAATGCACGACATTCATGGATTTTCTAGCAGTCACACTAACTTGTACATTGTCTTTGAATCGGTTCTTGAATGAGTCCAATGAGTCTCTCTCAACTGTAGTGTTTAAACATGGCCGACATGAAGTTATCTGTTCGTGCTTATTCAAAAATCATTTTACATGCGGCCAAATACCCTCACTGTGCAGTTAATGGTGTATTGTTAGCAGAAGATCCCAAATCAAAGGACTCGAAGAAAGGAAAGGGCTTGTATATAACTGATGCGATTCCACTCTTCCACATATGTTTACAAGTGACACCTATGGCCGAAATTGCACTTACTCAGGTAAGTGTATAATCATTATTCCATTGAATTTGTTCCAACTATACCATATCATGTCCAGTTAATGTTCACATTTTTATTAATTGAATGTAGATTGACCACATGGCTTCGAATTCTGGGTTAATAATTGCTGGGTATTATTTGGCTAATGAAAACATCAAGGATGTTGGGTAAGAATCGTAAATAAGTAATGACTTCCTTATCCCTCCTATTGATGACGAGGTTACTTCACTGTTATTATTTATTCTTTTTACAGAATCGAGAGAGCTGGGCCACGAATAGCCGAAAAAATTGCAGAGAACTACAGTAATGCATATCTTATAGTGGTCAGAATCATTTAATTTTTCTTTATGTGTTATTCCAATTTTTCCCGAAAATGTAGTTTGACATTTTTGTTTAATATATCATTTTACGTCTTGAAGCCTCAGTTGTAAAACATGCATATGATAGTTCATGGATGTTGAAAGTAAAAGTAATTATTAATGTACAAATAAACTTATTCTGGAAGTTAAATCGATTAATGCTTGTTTGTTTTCAGGCCCAATTGTATTTTGTATGTTCACAGTGCAAAATGTTTTTAATGTAATGTAGTTGATTTAAACTAAGGAGGGGATATGACAATTTAAAGTCAATTTTTCGATGAGATGCTGTTTTGATCAATCTAATTGTATATTTATTGTTTAGTTAAAAATTTTGAATTCATGCTTTGATCTGTTGCCAGTCAAACAACTCTTGTTGCTTTGGAATCTTACACTAATGAGAAAAATCTATTATGTTTGCAATTTAAGCTGTACTTCTATTGCTTAGAAATGTTTCTACTGCTGCAGGTGGATAATCAACACCTTACCCTGAACATGGACTCATTTGCCATTGTTGTATCTCAGTATGTGGATGGAAAGTGGAAGACAAAGGAAAGATCCAGGTAGTATTTTACATTTTCTGATAATTTTATTCAAGGAATGATTGAATGACGACTTCAATAGTGGTTACCATTCACTTTCTGACCCTTCAGGGCCTCTTAAATTTGGTGGAAAATTGGGAAAAATGTTGATTGTTGGCTGAAGCTAATTATGAACTGAACAATTAAATTTGGGTTTCTACATTGGCAACAATGTCAGTATTTTTTGAAGCATACTTGGAAGTGCTTTTGCTCATTTGTCATGGTGTGGGTCAAGTAGCTGGATCAAATGTTCATTTATGATAATCTTGTATAATTTTGATCACTTTTGAACCCATATGTTTATCGTTTATCTTTATTTCTGTAGTATATAATTTTCATTGCACAAAAAAAGTTGTTCTCTATGTATTTGTTATATTTATTAGTAAGTATTATTATTATTATTATTATTACATGATACTCTTTTACATAACTGTATTTTCATACATTTCAAAAAGAATAGCTTGCAGAATGAAAAATGGGGAAAACTTATTCATGTAGAGGCAAAAACAAGTAAATATTAACTAACTGTAGCGACATATAAACTACCGATTGGATGAAACTGCAACAACTGATTTATGTCAAGTGTGTGTGGTTAAATAAATCCTAGAATACAGAGTTCATCAAAAACTCGTCCTTGAGATTTATACAATATTGTGCAATTGTCGAATGAAGGAAAAAGTAAGACCATACCCTCAAAACTGCATTTGTAATAAAGCCCAGCTCTTTAACTATAGCATTCAGGGAGGCAATTCCATTGTTCTATAATTCAAGGTGACATTGTGCAAATGTCAAAGCTACTGATTCTTTACTGCGTAGATTATGGCAATATCCTTTTCAAGTGACCATGAGCCACCACCTAATTTTATTCCTAGTATTTATTTTTCTTTAAGTTGAAGAACAGAAATTTTGTCTGAATTAATGGTCTAACACTTTCAACAAAGGTGTTTTTGATAGTGTTGGTTAATTGGTAGTATCTTTTACATGACTTCTATTATTTCAGTTACACAGTGGAGAAGAATGCTCTTGATGTTGTTGCTGGTTTACTTCAACAGAGAGCATATGATGAACTAGTTGACTTCGACAATCATTTAGACAACATCTCATTAAGTTGGAAAAACCCTCATTTCAACAAGCTAGTTGAAGACTTGGCTGAAACATTTGGGGATCAGTAGTGATCAGTGACATGTACATGCTTTGTACTATATTGCAATTTTGTACAAAAATGTTTTGAGAATATGTTGAATGTGAATATTTGATAAAGTGCGTTCTGGTTTTGAAAGGGTTGTTGTGAACTCATGTTATATATTCTGATAGTTTATGTATGAGATTTTTTGTTGGGTATTTATTGAACAAGAATAAATTTTATTATTATGTGATTTACTCTTGTTAGTGATTGATCTCTGCTAAATTTTGTGTCATATTTTATGTGAAAAAAATATGTACAAGACATTTGTTATTTGAAATTGGTGGCTATGATGTCATAGTTTGCACTGATTTTCAATTTTGAGTTTAATAAATTTCAACTTTGGGAACATTCAATTCTATTTATATTTTTTTTGGAATTTTGATTCAAGTAACAAGTAAGTGATGTGGGTTTGAAAACTGGTGTTCTGAGATCTGGAAAGTACTTGGGGAGTGTCACTTTTTCCTATTGCCATTAATATTTTGACTATGGTTTTTGGTTTTGTACATTATTTTCAATTACTGTTTGAAAATTTATATTAGATGGGGTCTTAGGAGCCAAATCATCATCCAAATATCAGGTTGTACTGAACAATTGTTTTCTGTTAGCATATTCTTTTACTATTGTGCAAGTGCTTTCAAATTAAGCTTTATAACAAAAACATATATTGTCGAAATTTTCGGTGAGATCACTGTTGGCTTGGTATATTGCTGGTGCATCATAGCAATATATTAAAATTCTAGTGGCCTGCAGCAACAAAAATGCTGCTGAACAAAACCACAGAATATTGTGTTCCAAAAAGTTTCTCACACTCTACTCAGGAACAAATAAAATATTCTTGTATGACACTGCAATAATGTAAATATTGTAACAAAAGTGCTCTTCATGGATACTGCAATAGTATTTATAGTGCTGCAACAGGTCTTTACATACCAATAATAACAGAAATGTTGATGTTCTAAAATGAAACATGTAAGTGGTAGGCGACCTCTTGGAGCCTTGCTGTTGCATATTGTCAGCTGTGTCATAAGCAGAGATAAGTTATGGGAATCCAGTCAGTATGTGCAGTATGAGAGTAGGTGGAAAACGCAATTGAATATTTGCGTTATTCAGTTTCATTGTCTCAGGATTTCTCCAGAGTTCCTGGGTACATAATAAAGCCATAGACCCTTCTCACCTAACTGGAGGCTGTATAGTTTTTTTTCAATTTCTATCCACGTTGGATTTCAAAGAAAATGGTACATGTTTTGGGGTCCTCTGGTACCAATAAAGTTTTTTTTTCCAAAACGTCTGCATGTCTGTGAACAACACCAGCTAACTGTGTAAAGAATTTTTCCAAATCAAATATTCACAATTTATCCGACCCGACTTAAAGCTCTGTGATTTTGAATCCCATATAGGGGAAACTTTACATGAAGTGCTTGGGTAATTTTAAAAATTTTCACAAAAATGTCTCTAAATTTTTTCTTTAAATTTTCTGGAAGGATAGAGTGAAATACGTTTTATAAAGATGGGATAGGTCTGATTTTCCATTTTTACTGTGAATTTTCGAAAATTACAAAAGTTGAATCTTTTTTGCGTCTTTGTGAAAGAACTATATTGAAGATAGTAATTTTTTATTCAAATTAAATTTCTTCCCCTTAACTTTCTTTTAACTTCTTTCTATATTTATGAGATAATGCAATCCTATATTCATCTCAATAATTATTCAGTTAATTTGATCTAGTGTTTTCTTTCTTGTACTTAAATTTTTGAACAACGCCATCCCATTCTACTGAACCAAGGTATCACACAGGACCTGAGCTAGCTGGCGCAAGATCAACAAGACGTCGATGCTATAAATGACTGTTGCAAACGAGAGGCTAATCAGTAATTAAAATTAAAATGACCATATCGTAGTCTCAGTATAGATAAGATTATTTCGTCTTTCTGACCAGGTGCGAAAAGGGAATTTTTTTTCTCCGGGCGGGGGGGACGTTCGATCATTCGCAGAGGCCTTGGCCTGTTGAATTAACGAGGGGAATGAAGTCTTCACTCACGCATTTTAGTGTGAATAGTCCGAAGAATACTCTTGGAGAAATTTTCCAAATTTGACATTTCAAAAAGTGGGAATCATAAAGGAAACTTCTAGATATTGATTAATTATCACAGAACAAATAATACTTTTCCAGCAGGGGACATCAAACTTGCTAGGAGGGGACAGTTGGTGACATCCCTTTGTCAATCTGCACTCTGTCTGGATCCACTGCGTATGTTGTTTTTCCATAATTATTTTCAAGCACGTTCACTAAGGTTCACATGCTTATCAACATAACTACTTTAATGAAAACAATATTGTGTCAATTATTTTCATTGTGTCAGAGGTTGAAGTGGTTTTGAAGAACAACTTTTACGCCTGTTTCAAATCTTTCAATAACAATTCAACTACTATCCATCTCAACAATATAGGTAATGCCGTTTAGAGAGAAACCTTTCTTCTGTTCAGTATAACTTAACTAATTATGTGCAACATGTAATCAGACAGGAGAGGAAAACTAGAAGAATAGGGTCGTCGGGATAGGTCTGGAGTATGTGTGCTGTTGAGAGTGATCTAAATTGATCGGTTGCTAGTTCTGTTCTGTGAAGAAATATTGGAGAGAGCAAAATCTGCCAAGTGACGGTGTGGTGAAGATGGTAAGCTGTGAAAAAGCCAGATTGGACACTGGAGCTGGTAACATTAAAATATCTGCACTTTCATAAGATGTTTAAATCAAAGTATCCCTATCGCAAGCCATTAATATTAATTCAATTTTTAGAAAATGGAGGGCATGGTTATATGCCTGTTTAAATAAAAATGCGGGCTCTGATATAGTTTCGTAATAGCTGCCCTTTCGCAAGTTTCAGAACTAATACCCCTGTGCGTGGGGCACATCTATCAGAAGACATCAATATTTGCCCATTTTTTATACCAAAATGATTGGCACTATTGATGATTTAAGCAAAGAAAGCGTCGCATCACTCAAAATCTTCTCGAGAAACTATGATTCCGCTGAGCGGAATGCCGCCAAATGCATTTTCGAAAGTCGATGCCTTGTTGCGTCCAATGCGGCATCCCTGGGTACATTGCAATCGAGACTTCCAGGTAATCGGGATTCTTTCTAAACCCGGTGGATTTTCTGTAAATTAGAAGATATGAATCAATAATCATTTGTTGGCGTCAACTGAGGAATGTGAAATGAGACTGAGCAGGCGGGGGTCAAACAATGTCTGCAATTTCTCTGTGAGGTTTATGGCGAATTTTGTTGTTTTTTTTAATTCACATAACGAAATAGCAGGTAAATTGCACCTCGTTATGAACACCGATGTAGTGGGTCCAAGTGTGCTATAACTATTAGTAATTATTATATTATTACCAGTAATTATTATGTTATACATATAATTGTAATTATTATTACAATTAACAAATCATTTGAGAAAGTTTGCGCTAAACAATACTATTCAATATAAACTAGTACCCCCACAAGTTGTACCTTGAAAATAACCGTGCTATTTTGTTGCACAAATCCATAGATCCTCCCTCTATTAACTTAATATTTTAGTTAAAATCTACTACTAATAATATAAATCACTTCTATGATTTTGACGGAAAGTTGGTGGAGTTATTTAAAAAGTAAATAATTTATGAGTTCATAGCGTTTGCAAGCGATATGTTCCTTAATACTGTTTAATAATAATTTCAGTTGAAGTTTGTTTTCATTTGTCATTTGTATTTACGAATTAAAAACGCAACATCAATCAGTAATAAAGTATGATAAACTAAAGAATTAAGAAAGGAGTAATCGTTCAATTTCGTAAATATTAGATTTGAAGAAGTAATGCGAATATTCAAGAACCAATATGTTCACTGGATGACGACATCTCATCTGTCATGTAATCTTGAGGTCATATGATGGGACGCTAGGCTGTCACACACCTAATAGACTTTTCCTTTTTTAATTTTTTTATCCAGTGAAGGACGAGTGCAGTTCTTTGTGAGAAGCGGAAAGTTCAATGTGAAATGGAAGTTCCTCAAAACAGTTCACAGTTCCTCATTGTTATGTAAAATTAAAAATGTCGGCCTAGACGAGATTTTTTCTTCTGAATCACGCGATAATATGAAAGGTTAATATTAACATGTACATAATTCAGATTTTTCTGAAAAAAAAGCACGCGTGCAAACATCAGAACGAAGAGAGTGAGGATTCTCTGCAGTTGATTTGTTAGTTTAATAATATTACGATTACGTTGAGATCGTCGAGAGTTACTGATTTCTTATAGTGTACAAGAATGCAGTTCAAGAATTACACTGTTCTTTTTTTCGCGATCCTTTTAATTTGTAATAATAAAATAACCAATACAATGCATTAATGCTTGCATATCAATTTCTCTCTTTTTTTCTATTCTTTTAATATCCTTTGAGGATGATTAAACATTTTGTTGTCAAGTTATGTAACTTGGAGAATTAGTACATTTTCAAAACATAACACAGGAACTCAAAATCAAAAAAAAAAAAAAAAAAAGTTGTCAGACCCGCGTTGACTTGACACACGTTCCTCTGTTTATGTCAACGCGCTGAATCCGGATCTGAAGCCGGAATTGCGTCATCACCCTCCAGTTTTTTAATCTCAAAAACCACCGCGATATCGTAAATTCTAAATTTTACGAAGTTGTTTTCGCCATTAAAAAATAAAAAAAAACATGTATCAAGTCACAATGCTCCAAAACCCCAAAATCTAATATTCGCATGTGTTTTTTTCGCGATTAAAAAAACAACTGGAGAGCGTGTGGCGCATTCGGGTTCGAATTCAGCGCGTCGACACCGAGAAACATCGAGAAACATGTCAAGGCTGTGGGGCGACAACAACCCCCGAAAACAAAAAACAAAAAAATACAATTTCACGTTGCTTTTCTTTTCGCGATTAAAAGAAAACTGAAGGGAAAGAAAACCGAAGCTGGAATTCTGGGTCCAAATTCGAATTTAACGCTTCGACATTTATAGAGAATCACGTGTGAAGTTTTTGGGTTTAACATTTTTTAAATTTTGTGTGCCTGTATAATCAATTACAACACGAACTAAATTTCATGCCGGTCCAAACATTGCCGATCTAGGTGGCATAATACTCTCTGCTAGGTGGTGTAATGTATTGGAAGCTACGAGGAACCAGAGTTTGTGGGGATCGAGCCGTCAGGCGCGATTTCAGATGTTTCAAATTGGACTCGAAATAACAAATTCACAGTAAACGAAGGAAAAAAACTGTTTCAGTCACGAGCTAGAGTACATTACAAAGTGGCTGCCCCTATTGTTTCAGCGCTCTTGGTTGACTCTCGCAAACCTAGGCCGACAAGGGTTTTTGCTGTCAAAACATGAGAAGTACCTGATGGTGGTGTGTAAAACTGTTGTTCTGAATCGACGTGTTGTTTGTATCACATCTTACTTCCATATTGTGTTTTCGTTTATCTGTATTTAAATTATATCAGTGGTTAGACTAATATTTACAATGCCTTCAGTATGTTCGGCATATAACTGTAAAAATAGAAGTCATCCAACCACAAATATATAGTTTTTCAAGTTTGCTGCCTTATTTGTGATTTGCTTGTTTGCTTCTTATTGCAATAACATTCTCTTTCAGGCTACAATAACTTTTCAACAGATTCTGTTCTTATGTCAATAACCGATGCAGGAAGCAACGTGTTTTTAAAGTTTCTCAATTCGTTCTGCTTACATATTGTGATTTCGGTTTTAAATGATTGGTTTTTGGTCGTGAATCAAAGTAAGAGGATTTATATTGAGCGTGGCCCGCGCCCGACCGGCCTTAACCACCGCCAAATGGAATACGAAAATACTCTATTTCTCCGGAGGACGCTGCTTTGACTGCAAAAAACATAGCTTCTATTTGCTTCAACGGTGGAGGCCCTTCAGTCATTCTATGAAGTGTATTCTAGCTCGTTGGTTTCAATGCAATGTTGCATTTCAAACAAACAAACGCATGCGTATTTGAAAATGAACAATCGACTAATGCTAAGATAACACAATTTCTGGCTCTCTCAATTCCGACAAACCTCAAATGGAATATCCAAAAATGAAATAAACTCAAAATTAAGTTTAATATGTTATGCATTCATAATTCTTTCAAATGCTGTCAGCCTTTATGCAACAAGTTGCATATACAAAATACACAACATGTATTTTGCAAACGGACATTCCCGCCTGAGATAGTATGGCATAGTATTATGAGAAGCACATCTAATAGAACCCACATTACAGAAAGAAAAAAATGTAGGAAAAAGAAACAGGTGCCAGCCACGTGATGCGAGCCGCTTTTCATTGAGGTTGGGAGCTTACCATTACCTTGACTATTTATTTACGAATCTGTAGTTTTTTGTCAAAACTGACTTACTTAACTGTGGGAACATACTTTCATTCCATACTGATATTTATAATTTCAACACACGTCGCAGGAATCGTATTCATCGAAAGTCACTGCAACAGTACTAACCACCTATGATACATGCATGTACGTTACTTTACAACATTACATATTTCCAGATGACATTAAGCAGTTAAAATCGGTCCTGAAATTGCCAAGTAAAATCGTTTCTGCTGCGTAACTTTTTCTATGCAATTAGAAACTACACCGGTCATCATAAAGGAGAATAGATTTATTTTAACAAATATGTACGTAATAGTTAAAATTTGTACTGTATAATTTTAAAAAGTATAAATATGCCTTTAATAAGAAATACATTCCGCTTCTGGGTCAATGACGCCCATCTACGAGTAGATGACAGTTTTCGTCCTCTTCCCTGGTCCTTTGAGCAAATGCTGAGAAGACCCCTTTTCGCTGCTGGACATAAATGTAGTTTCACTACGCGTTCGTTTAGTTGAGATCTCTTTTTGCTAGTTGTGGTAAGATCAGACCATGTGCTAGTTATGTTGATCAGATCCGAGTGTAGGTTGCTGTTTTGTCAGTAATACTATAAAATCAAATGTGTAGTTCGTTTACCTTTGAAAGTAAGTTTTATTTTTTACTGAAGGCTTGTAATTCCCTTCGATATGGAGCTTGATATACCGTAACCCTTGGAAGTATTTCGAGTTTGTCGGATACACACAATCGCATAACTTGTATACCTGGAACAGTTGAATGATGCTACATGTTCTCTTATGGAGGGACTTGTGGGAGGGAAATATTAAAAGTCAAATCGAGTTAACATTTAGCTACTTAGTAACCAAATCTGAATCATTAACATTAGGGGGAAAAGCAATCTTGTTTGTAGCACGGGTGCTAGCTGGGGTGAATGGCCTTGGACTTTTGTCGCCGCTCGATCGTTAGAACCCTTATGACGCCCTCGGTGCCTAAATAACTCCTACAACTCTGGAGCGAAATTTTCTAGTTTTCAAGATTTCATACCTTGGCTTTGTGGGCACTTTTATTCACCATTCAACTATGTATCTAGTAAATGGATGGGGAAGAGATTCTGAAGCTCAAGATAACGATCGTAGATTTTACTTCTCTATATATCACATTTTCTTTGATGGAAACAAATTAAAGGAGGTTAAAACATTTTTTTTATATTATCAATAGGGTTTCGTACGTATGACGAAAGAAAAACTTTAAATCAGAATATCAAAAAAGAGAAAACCACTTTCATGGACAAAACTCTTTTCATTTTGGCCCTGGCTTAATCGTTGTTTGATATTACACGCTTGCTTTTGAGGTCCAGCCAGAGATATTTCTCGACCGAGGTCGTAAATGTAAGGTCTTTCATACTGAAATCCGTAAAATGCGACTTCAAACGTGAATGTACAAAAAGTTCTTAAACATCCGCCGACCATTATGTTTTTTTTTACTTTCCCTCTACTTACGCAGTAGAGAGAATGTTATGTAATTCTGCGCGAAAAAATGCAAATTTTCGTAAGAAAAACTCTTAGTACAGGGCCCTGGTAACGAAAAAGTTGCTAAATTTAAAGGAAAAAATCCTCTAACACGTGGTGTAGCCCAAATCCGTGTTTTCAGCGTCCTTGACACTGAAAACTCGAATGTCAAAAAGTCCCACTGCCGTCCGTTCGTCCGCCCGTCCGTCTGCGAACAACGATGGCCGCTAAACCGTTCAGCCGATTTTCTCCAAAATCGATATTCCCCAATCGATCTGGCTGATGTCTCCGCCCCTTGAGTTTGAAACCGATATTTTAATGTTGGGGGGTACTTACATGAAACCCCTGGGACATTAGCAAAATTTTCCAAAAAAAAGAAAGTCAGTCCCTTTTGATTAAATTTTGTTGTTGGATAGTGAAAAGGACGTTTAAGAGAATGTGCAGGTCTCATGTTCGTCAAAAACCCTAATTTTTCGGAAATTGCCAAAATTCAAATTTTTTTCGGCGGTACCTACATCTAAAATTTTAAAGATGGAGATTTTTTCTCCAAATGAAATCTGTTACTTAAATATATACTTTGAAATAGGGTCATTTCAGAAATAAGGTCGGAATATTTGAGTTCTTCCGCCGCGTGATTTTGCATGAAAGTATGGGTGAGAAAGTATCTACGTGTTGTCTGCCACACTTGTTCCTTTATAAAATCTTTTCAGTGATTATGTTTAAAAGTGATGCATTTCGTTTCTAAGTTAATGTGAATAGTAGGGTATTCTTCTATGATAGATATATGGACAAAATAAAGAATAATGTTCACAAAGGATAGTGATTGTGTTATTCCAGAATTTGTAAACCTCCCTAATTTCATCAGTTTTGGAAAATAAGGATGTAATAAAACAATATTTTTAGAGTTTTCGTTTTATGTATGAGTGGTATTTGGTAGTAAGTTTCTACAGTTTTTCCTTTTGTGCGATTAATGGCAAGGTTTTAGCTAGATTTGAATAAATATACCAACGAGCGTGGTTGGAAACATTCGAAACGAATACTTTCTTATTCGCTTCCCAGTAATATGAAATTATTTGCATTGGCAAATGAGCTACAGATTTAATTTGAAGGTACGTCTGACTAAATAATTAAACCCACCATTCCTCTCTCATTTAGAAGAATGATAACTGAAGAAACCGTGCGCTGATAGTGAAACGTCACTTTACTTCCTAACAATTATTCGCAGACGAGTTTCACGGAAATATTGAAGCTGGTCATTCGGCAAAACCATAATAGCAAATGAATGCTGCTGCGAGAAGGAAATAAACTGACATTTTACACTTGCGCTCAGTGAAAAGTGAGGAGGAGGAAATGTGCACGTGATGGATGTGAGGGGGGGGGGGGGCGTCTCCTCTGGCTTATGCGATGCGCTGATGAGGTCCGGAAGCGCGCATCGACGCTTCCAAAACATCACACCACGGCGTCGTGGGACTACGTTCCTCATGGACACTTCGAGGCTCGAGAGGAATATGACGCAGCTTCCCGATGAAGCGTAATTTCTATTCTTGAAGGGAAACCTGCATTTATAATTGTATATTTTCTTTGTATGCACAATTTTTTATGGATTCTACATGAAGCACGATTATTTTGTATATTTATTTAAAACACAACCTTCGTTTTTTCCACCTTTTTTTAGGGCTTTTATCCAGTCGACTATCGGTTACCACTGACTCCCGATGGGACACCTATTCGACCACACATCAACCACCTACACACCTGCGGGCTCCTCTGATTTGAGGGCGAATAGAACGCGGGGCTCTCCATCACACATTCGTGAGAGACAAACAACCATGCCCAAGGCGGGACTCGAACCCGCGACCCTTCGATCGAAGCGCTGAGTCACCTCGGTTTTCTTTTGTCTTAATATAGTCGTCTGGGCAATAGAGCCATACGGCCTCTGTACGTGCATGAGTACCTCTGACATTTGCCCCTGCCCTGGCTGGAGCAGGTACTAACCCTCCATAGGTGATGGGAAACGTTCGGCCCCTTTCCAGGAACAAAACCCGGACTGGTGCAGGAGCTGTTCTTTCCTTTTGCCTTAAGTGTTACAATTATATAGTTGATATTCTTTAGTTTTTAATTATAAATTTAAAAAAAATTATTTTGAATGTTTAGTGTGGGCAACTTTTTATTTCCAGTGTTGTAATGCTAGAGTTCTTAAGTCGTTTTAATAATAATAATAATAATAATAATAATGATAATAATAATAATAATTTCCGTTTAGTAGTAGTATTTATTGTTTGGATTTGAATAGTATTCTTAGACTGCGATTTATACTAACTTTAATATTATTTAGTTCTTGCAGTTGCTACACTATACATTGATATATACCGTATACATTATGAAATATCTATATAAATATTAATTATTCCATATTTATAGGTTTAATTTATTGTTCAAGGTTGGCGTCATTGATTGCTCCCTGCTCTCTTGTTCCTCATACAACGGACGTGTATCTATATTTTCAAAAATAATTTTGTGTTGTTTCCAATTTCCCAATCTAATCAATGGTAAAGCTATCATATTATTATTTAGAAGGCCAAAATAATTGAGGAGTTCGAACCGTGACCATTTCCTTTGGATATTCTTCTTTTTTACGTCTTTCTTGAACGTAATCAACGTGCGTGCAGAATTACGTTCCATTAAGTCTCGAAATAATTTGGACCGATTGTCAACTTCACATCTAAGGAAACTTTCTTATCTAAGGAAGCTAACCAATAAGCTCATTCCTTTCCACCATTATTGCTCTAACTTTCGACGCTGCCATCATCTCCTTGACGACCGACTTATTGTCAGGGTAAATGATTAATTCGTGAATATTTAGTTGTGACATATTTTGACATTTTAATCTACTGCGTGGGCTTGGTTAATTTCAATAAACCGTATTGAATTTCTCATGGCTTAGACTAAAATTTATCAGAGGTACTAGCATTAAAACCACTTCATTTGGCCCCCTACCCGAAATTGCACCTGTCAGAGACACTCGGGTGTTTAGTCTCAGGAGCGAACTCCCAAAGTCAGTCGCAGGAGCGGTGCGCTTTGAAAAGGTTAGAGGGGGCAATTGCTACGGTCATTAGTAGGGGGCGGATTTTAACGAAATTTCATCTTTTTCTTTTCACTTTAGAACAATGCCGTTTATTATTGATATTCATTTTATGTTATGACAAAACGAAATTACCCTTTTTTATGAGTATTTTTCGCGAATTTCGAATAATAAGTAATTTTTAACCTTTTACTTCATTTTTAATGCTTTTTCGCTTATTCCATCTATTTTAATATCATTTTAATGGTAATTTCTTCAAACAATATTTACGAGGTGCAACAAATGTTCACCACATATTTCCTGGGTAGCCTATTCGATTTCTTTGATCATATATTGAAATGTCAGCCACTGTGAGTACTATGTAATCTAAGTTTCTGTAACGTTTCTCAGCGTCATTGTCAGTTCGGCCGATTTCGCGATAAAAGAAGGCAGAGACTTTCTTTTAAAGCACAGTCCAAACCAAACGTTTGCAGGCTGAGATCGTTTGAACAAAAGGAAGAAGCGTCGATTACATCAGTAGCGTACCCACATATATTACATCAGTAACAGCATAAATTGTTCATTTGATCACATTTTCTACGTAATTTTTCTTTGTTTTTAGGACATTTTAAAAGCATTTTGCTGATAATTTTTGGCAATGTTTTCGGCCATCAGAATCCGCCCCTAGTCGTTAGTCTCCTCAGCGAAGTGAATGTTTCATCTCGGGAGGTGGCGGTCTTCCCCCTCCACTGAACGGGGATCCGGCGCCGCGCTTCACTTCTGCTCGCAGGGAATTCCCCCCTCCAGGAACCCCCTCCCCCCGCCGGGCACCGCAGTCACACAAGCGAGTGTAAGGGGAGCGGTGGAGGCAAGGATAAGAAAAGACAAGAACGCGTGCGGTCCATGGCCCGTTCGGGGTGCTGCTTGGGCATTCGCTTGGTATTGATCCGAGAAATCACGAAAATCTATCGATGAGAGCAATCGGCCGCTAGAATTCTCCTCCAGACAGCACCGAATTCGATTTCGTCATCGAGCCAAGTCGACTCAAAATCTAGTACCTGCCCGTGAGAGTCGCTGCAGTCCGCTCTGTGCTCAAGTCCGCCGCTGTGGTGCAGTCCCCGACTGTCGCCGGTCGTGAGCGCCGCTTCACTGCGCGGTGGGTGGGTGGGTGGGGGAGAGAGAAAAACGGCGAGAGCACGTGGGGACGTGGGCGTGATGGTATAGATAGCCGGCGCGGGCGCCCTGCACGCGCACTCGCTCGCTGCCTCTGCCCAGACCTCGTCGCTGCCATGGCGCCGGCTGCTCCCGCCATCGGCCTCGGCCTCCTGGTAAGCGAAGGCCTCGGAAACTTACGATTAGAATTGTCACTCGAATATAAAATTAGGATCATTCTCAATATCTGAGGCAGTAGGCAGTTCATGTCGCTCCAGTGCCCTGTTCACTTTGCTCAATTGCTTCACTCAATTGTTTTATATGGTCATTACTATGCCTTCTTTGCGGTACGCGTACACCAAAGTAGACTTTCCTATTAATACACAATAAAGGCAAGTAAGGATTAATTTTCAAGTACGGGTACTGAGAAAGTGTGATGGGGAAGTAGAATTAGAGGTGTTCACAAGGTATCCGTTTTGGCAAGTTTTCGGGCCCACATACATGCACGTGTAGAAATTGTATGCACTCTCAGTTCATTGTGAAGCTCCGTTTATCTGTTACATCTCTATCGAAGAATAACCTGACGACTGTATAATACAGCAAGAAATCGAACTAAATTCAGTATACAGGTGATTCAGTCCTCGTTGCTCATACAGGATCTGGTGATAGAATACACGAAGTTATTCATTAGTGCAAAGGAAAGTAGTGTGTACCCTATTCAAAATTTTGAAGAAAAAAGTTTTTGTCTTTGCAAAATTTTGTATTTTTCAAAGAAAGGTATCCCAAATATTGCATTAAATATTGTTCCTTGTTGCTATTATTGCCTACTTGTCTCACAAATATGAAAGAAGAGAGACAAAACTATTTTTTGAGTGTTAATTAGGATAGTTTTGTCATATTTGCGTGTACAGCCAAAATTTCGCATTTTCAACTGGTGTAACAGTGGCTCTACAAGAGTTCAAAATTGCCTCTTGCGTGAGCGCAAGATTGGCATCTGCGCCGCATGCGTGGCTCACAATTTTGCCAGGTTGTCCCTGTATTCTGCCGCCGCGCGTTCAGTGCGCCGAAGGCCTTCCCGATCCGCGACTACAGTAGCATAAATGCGGTCTTTCATTGACCCCCGCTCAAAAGCGTTCGAAATACCTGAGTTATAAAATTCAGATACGCCTCTTTTGCGCAGGAAATGCGTAGAGAACTGAAAATGACATTAGAAGTGTCTACTGTGCATTTGCTGCACCCACTGGAAACAGAAAAGTCGGAATCTTGCTCACTTGCCGTAGCCCGTGTAACACGAGCACGAGCTCATATTCCACAGTTCAACGTTAATTATTTACAAAACTAAACGATGAAGAGTATCCTATTTTGACAAATTCAGGCTGTGCATTACGTAAGGGATAAGGTCCCGGCATATTAGCAACAAGGACTGAATCACCCTATATACTTTTGCATATACTTCTTTCAATGGATTTGTTTTCGGACACCATTTGTAGGCACAACAAGTTTGCCCATATTTATTTTTCGTGAAACGGGGCATAATCATTGCATCTTCATGCTGTTCCCTATCAAGATGATCTTGACATAATTTTTTAAACATTAGCCCTGAGGAAGAGATCATTTAATGCAACTGATGTGGTCATTTTTCGTCGTTGAAGCTCGTTGATTGATCGATCGATTGATTAATTAATGAGTGTTTCTGGACACGTCAACTGTTAAGGCAATGAGTTCCGTAAGTGTAGTGTAGGTTTTTTCGGGGAAATTGCGGTGATCTGCTGGAGGGAGAGGTCTGGCGCCGACCTACATGTCGGCTTGCAGAGTTTTCCCCAAACAGGTATCTCCCACCAGCAGGGCACCGCTCCAGCCGGGACAAGCTCTAAGCTCCCGACTGGCCTTTCGTCACGTGTGGTAGTGCAGTGCATGTACGTGTGAGTGTGTACAAATAGGGTCGAGGCTAGGACAAGGAAGAGGAAGGAAAGATCGCGCGCGGTCCATGGCCCGATTGTAAGGGTACTGCTCCGGCATTCACCTGGTGTTGATGGGAGAAACCATGGAAAACTACCGATCAGATCAGCCGGCCGCTAAAATTCTTTTACAGACAGCGGCTGAATTCGACCTAGCTATCTCGTGTCACCTTTGGGAGTCGAACCTTGGGACCTCCCGGTCAGAGGGACCCAGCACCTCTCGGTGCAGTGTCAATTGGTGCTCCTATGCCGGTTTGAAGCAATGTAAATTCGATAAAACCGGTTTTTGAAATTAAAGCAAATTAAATATTATAATATTTTATTAATGCTATTTCTTTTGAAAATATTTTTAGTTTCTCTTCAAATGTTTTTTCTCTATTAAACTAGACAGTTTTAATGTACTTTATGGGGCCAAAAGAGGAATTTATTCTTGTAAGACATTTTTGTAGAATTAATCTAAAAATTAGATTACATTTTTAATAAAAATGGAAATTAAAAATGAATGTTGTAGAAAGATGTAGACAAACGTAACATTGTTTGAAACGAGTAAATGGGTTTTTAATAATTTTTAGGTGCGTAGTATGCTTCTAAAAACCAGCCAAAAAGAAAAAAAAAATACATTAGGTAATATATTTGAAAAGAAATAATGCTTCACGATAACTCAATTGTTTCTCAATAAGTTTTTCACAATACTGTATCTTATCCTAGGTATAAAATAGAACATGTGCAATGTTTGAAAATTTATTGACTTTAAACTATTATGACATAACTATTCCCTACCTGTATGAACTGGATACTTCCTCTACGATAATACATTCCAATTATTACTAATACATGATCTTTATTTAAAATTTAAAATTATTACTAGTTTATAGAAACTGAGGTATATACTTGAGGCACTGGTCTTTCAGACTTGTCTCCTCTAGTTCGTGTAAAACTAGTCCATAGAATAACATATTAATAGGAAAATATAAATTGAAGTAAGTCTTCATTTAATTTCACTGAAAACATTAACAAGTAGAAATAATAATTAATTCTATTAATAATATTGTCAAGAAGCGAACATCAACAAATGTTGATTTGACTTTACGACAACGAAGGGAAACGAAGTGTCAACTCTTTCCATATCACGAAATAAATCAATGGAGACAAGTGAAAGTGTATTTGAGTTTGAAAGACATATTCACTACAACTAGATTTTTTTGTTTTGTTTGTTGAGATGTAAAACCGACCCTGAATCGGTGCAATTGGTAATTTGAATCGGAACGGGGCGGAAGTATTTCCTCTTTTTGAAAGCGAGAGCTATGATGGGACACGACGACTTCAATTGTCATGCAGCTCGCACAAAGGTTGTTCTGTTGTGCAACGACATGCAAAAAGTATCTCCCGTCGAAAGGTCGTTCTTTTTGTCACTAATACGACTCGGTGTTTGTTTCGCGCGTAGGCCCTGGTGCTCCTTCCCGAGGCGCTGGGGTTCGATGTCCTGATCCCAGGTAGGTTGCCCTCGCAGCCGCGCGGCGCCGCCACAGTAGCTGATAAGCCTTCATTCGTGAAATCGCTTGATGATTGGTCGATTAACTGCTTTAACCGCTTTTATAATACTAAATCAGTTGCTGATTATAAAATTATATATCCTTCAATTTTCAAATCACAGACGTTCAGAATCCACAGGCTTTCAAAACGTGTCTTTTATACACATGCTTTCCTTTACGGGTAATTTCTTAATAAGATAAATGTCGTAGTTGATTAAAATGTCTTCAAATGTTCCTTTAGTAAAATGTTGGCTGAAGAAAAAATATTTAGAATCTTTTAGTGTACTTTAAATATACAGTGTGAGACAATTTTGTTTGTACCCTTCCTTTTGTAACTAAAAATTAAATACATATAAAATAATTTACACTATTTTATACGATTGGTCCTATCTTTATTTTTTGTCTTCTTTATCTAACTCTAAGAACACAAAAACAACCAACAAACACTTAATTTGCTTTCAAATAAAAATACTAATAAATAATTTAACAAAAATTTGAGCATTACCGTGCAACAGTCTTATTGGTACACGACCAAAAAAAAATTAAAGAATCTATTCAAGAATTCAGATGCAAAAATTCAGACGCAAAGCTTTCAGCTTTGAGAACTGATTTGAATTGTCTCCGCATTGAATGCACCTCATATCATCAGTTTTTCCCCATTCTTCTGCGACATCACGTTCTAATTGTTCTAGTGACTGAGGTTGTCTTGAATGCACCTTTTTCTTCAACTCAACCCAAACATGTTCGATCGGGAGCAGGCCAGGAGATTGATGGAGAGTTCGCACTTGCTTGGGCACGTTCCATTTAAGCCACTGCTTGCAGATATCAGCAGTGTGCTTGGGGTCGTTATCTTGTTGAAAAATGTGTCATGGCCCTAATTGCATTTTTCTACACTCTGCTTAACATTTTTCTTAAAAACATCTAATAATTCCCATGCCATCGATGGTCTGCATAGCTCCAATCCCATTAGACGAAATGCACCTCCAAAACATCACGGAACCTTCTTCGCGTTTCGCAGTAGGCAGAGTATTGCAAGTTTCCTGTATTTCCCTTTCTCCAAGCCGTACGACGGCATCCGTAAGAACAACTGTTACGCTATATATTCGAGATTTATTTTGAATGCACGAGAACATAGTCAAGAATACGACAAACACAATAGCACATTCAAAGAAACTATGCTGATCAAAAATTGCCTTTCGAATATTATTAATTCATTTTCAGTGTCCATTCATTATCTTTTACATTTACATGCTTTGGATTCGTTTCCTATGAGATCCAAATTAACAAAAATTAAAGTTTTGACTGTGAATTTTTAGAATATTTCATTCTTGGTTTTTAAATTTTAATTTATAAATGGATTTGTTTTCTTTTTACTAGAATTTTCAAAAATTGTTTGGAAATGAGTAAATGACAATCATTTAAAGTTGAAAATCTTTTGTCGAATACAAGCATGCAGTTAATTAAAGTACGTATGCGATACTGCATTTATGGATTTTTCATTTCAACTCATTTCAAAAACTAACATTTTCTGCCAGAATAATACTTACTTGTCCAACGTATTCAAATCAACCAGACGATTTCATAAAGAAGTACTGAGATATCGTACATACGCATATTGCATTCAGTTCTTTCGTAAGGATGCACGGTTTTTAAATACCGTAACACAACTGGCTTCATTTTTTATTATTTTTGACATTCAGCAATTTATGTAAACACATTACGTATTCAGGAATGGAACACGCGTCTGTACATCCACCAACTTTTTATTTTTTGCTTGTATCCCACTATGTGATATACATATAACCAGGCGATGCTTTCACCGTATGTATTGAGCAATTACTGGCAATTACTTGTGTTAAAGCCTATTTTCAAACTTTGAACAAATCTTTCCCTATTGCATTTCCAAACTATTCCCCAAAGTTTAGTTTAAAGTGTTTCTCAAAGTACAACTAATTCAGAGAAATTATTTTGAGAAAATCAAAAACCAACGCTTAAATATAAGATACGTCGCATACTACTTTTGTTGTATAAGGGAAGTTATGAGGTCTTGTTGCAAAAACTGCAATTTTTATAGTTAGCAAGTACACAGAGTAATCTTATGATACCTTACAAAAATTTCAAACATTGATTCTATAAAATCTAGAATATATATTTTGGAGTAATATGCACTTCATCTTCCAAATAAAATACTTCGAAATTATACGTAATATATTAAAATGTAGTTTTGTGAAGTGGTTGTCTTGATTCACTACCTGTATCATTTTTTAGTAGTAGGCAATTCATTATTATATGAATTGTGATAAAACGAGTTAGCTTGATAAATCAACGGTCTTCCAACCATGAAACTCGCAAATGTCATTCACTCGCTTAGCAAGCTGACAAAGTACAGGAAGTTTTTCGCCTTCCGCTCTCACAAGTTCCTTCCTTTTCATCTAAATTTGGTATCCTCTGACCTTAGCAGCAATATATGATTTCACAATTTACACTGGAATTCCCCTGCTTCCCATGTCATTGACAATAGATGCATGGCCATGTGATAATACCTGCAGATGTGATACGAATTTATTGCATAACTTATGTAAAGATGGGAAACATATTGTTAGACTGAATTTGTAATATGAATAGATCAGATCCGAAAAACGTGAACGAATTTAACAATTCTTCCTTCAAATTTTTGTATCCTTAGAAAGTCTTTAGATGAAATGCTCACTTAAAAATTGTAAATATTAATTTTTGACAATGGGAAATATGACACGATCAGTGAATTTGAAAGATGTTTGTGAAAACAATACATTGGAAACATTTAAAAATACACTATAATTTGATTTACCGTCATAAAAATAAAAAAAAACAGCGTTTGATATTTGAACTATTTCCGTGATAGGGTTGAACAGTATTTGTCTGCATAGTTATTTTTTCTCTCAATGAAGAGAATTTTAGATAAAACATGTAATTGGTTGGCACTTTTTCCTCTATTGACAATTAACATTCTGTGTGAACAGCTGAACACATGTGGGATCGTAATATGCCCACATAAATACGCAGAAGGTAATTACGAACTGCAATTAATTTCCTCACTAGATGTGCAACAACACTCACAGTCTCGTAGAGTCTGAAATGGTTCGAACTAAAGTTCATTCATCACTCCTGTTTTAATAACTAAATATTACTAATCTCTCACATAATTCAGGGCCCCTAATGTCCAATTCCGACATTCATAACGAAAATTGACCTTATTTTTGGTGGTTAAGTGGGGGGGAGGGCAAGGTCTCCCTGAAATCCGTTTGAAATTTTGACTGAAATATTTTGTGGGTATATATCTACCTAGTATGTGTCGATACCAGTTTAAGTTTATCCTTGTAGGTAGATAAAGCAAAATAACATTAGACAAACTTTCCAAATGATGCTATGTTAGAAGATTTACATTTATTTCAACCTCCACAATATTAAATTAATGTTTTATTCAAAATCGACCTCTTCAGAAACAATATTGAGAGAACATTTTAATTAACAACCTATTTCATTTTTGTTGCTATAACAGTGAAGTTGAATATATTCCTGAAAAACTCACTTACTCTTTATTTAATTCTTTATTTTATGGGGCCAAACAGTTTGAAACGAACTTCGATAGAATATCATAGATGGGTTTTACATTTGTCGTTTGTGTTTGAGAAAATGGCGTTTCTGAAAATGCGGAATTTGAGTTAGTTTTCACAGACGACGGTAGAGTTTTCGAGACACTTTATATGACATTATATAAAGCATATGCACTTGTAAATACAATAATGTGAGTAAAGTGCCGCTAACGTAAATATTAACGACGGGAGAGGCAAGTCAAAAAAATTACATTTTTGTATATTTAAAGAATCAAAGAATGGAGCAATCCTTACCAAAAGCATAAAGAAAACAATTGGAGACTTTTTGAGAAAAATCATGTTTTTTAATTTTTTAAAATTTTACATATTGCTCGCAATATTGCGCTAAAATTGTACATGACCTTAATGAAAGACCTCACTATGGAAAACAAATTTCATTTCAAGGAAACATCTCTATCTTTAATTTTTTAGTTGTAAAAAAACGCCCGAAAAATTTTGAAATTTTCGAAAATTTAGAGTTAACCGTGTAAATTGGATCTATACCACTTTTATAAGTGTATGATACTCTATTATAAAAGAAATCTGAAGAAAGAAATTGGAGCCGTTGTTGAGAAAAGTTTGAAATTTCCGGAGGGTTTAATTTAAAGTACACCCTAATTTTAATGACTTTTTTTTTTCAAAATCTCGAAGCTTTGACTCGAGCCAGATGGTCAAGGGTTTCTCCAATTTGAAAAAAAAATCGACTCATGGTTTATGGGCTAGTAGTGCTCATACATGGACAGACACACGGTCGAACAGACGGACGTTTTGCCGTCAATTGATTTTTCGGTATCAAGGAGCCACAAAACAAGGATTCTTGCTACACCACGTGTTAGAGGACTTTTTTCTTCATTTAGCAACTGGGTTTATTCACTTTTTCGTTATCAGTGCCCGCCAATGATTTTTTTCTGCCGAAAATCCGCTTTTTTTTCATGCAGCATTACATAACTTTGCCTATACTACGTATATTACTCTATATATACGTATGTATACGGGAAAGTAATAATAACAAAACGTTAAAGTTTAAAAATTAATAGTAAAAGTAAATAAATATTCATCTAATTACGGTACCAATACATACAAGTTTAAGCAGAGAATAAGAAAACTAAAGAGTAATAGAATAGTAAATAAATACTAAGTGAAAAGAAGTAATTTAGTAATGAAAATGTAGCAAATACGTAAATAAATTGTGGGTATCTCCACTGCCAGGACTCTGCCGCATCCTAGATTGAAAGGCCGACTTTTCGACACGCTTTCTGCTCTGAGCAAGTCTCCTACAATGAAATATCGAAACGTCGACCTTTCAGTTAAGGATACAGCGCGGCGGAAATAAACGTTTGCCCTCCGATCGCTGAAACCTGCGACTCCAACCAGCAATTGTGTGCGCTCGCACGAAGCGCTGTCGCGTCGCGTTCGGAGGCGCAGCGAGTGGGAGGAAGCCAGTGGCGCTGGTGCCGGGAGCGGCACGTTCCAAGCGGGGGCGCACGCTCAGGCGAGCGTGGGCGTGGGCGTGGGCGCGGGCGCGGGTGCGGGCTTCGCGTTCAGCGGCGGCGCGTCCGTGGGCGGCATGCCCTCGGGCCAGGGCTGCCAGTGCACGTGGGCGTGGTCCAGCGGCAGCCCTCAGGCACCAGGAGCCCCCGCGACAGCCGGGCGAGGTAAGATCGCTCGACGGAGGCCACTGCAGGAACAGGGTTGGGACGCTCAGGATAGGTCCTAACGGCAGATCCTAACAGACCCTCAGTTGCAGTTAGAAGAATGACGGTAAACCCCTGCCATATATCTGTCATATGCCGAAATATCAAATGAATTGGGATACGGCAAAACTCTCAAATTCCACCTTCAAGAATTGTCCGCAGTGAAACTGAACGTGAACGGAAACAGAAAAAGTAATTCTTCTCGAAATGAACTTCTGTTGGGATCTGCTATTATTATTCTGAGCGCTTAAATTGTTCAGGATAAATGCTACTAACTTCTAGGGGATGAGTAGCAGTCAATGATTATCACATTTTGCCAATAAACATGCGGTGAAAAATCTCGTAAGATAAACGTGAGTTAAGAAATAATCAACCACAATAAGTTTTAATATTTATTCAAACATCCCAAAATCAACTTTGGGGAACAATTTTCCCATCTTCAGTAGGTTATCCATGGAAGAAAGTTATTTTGTACGTCACACGGCAAATCAAAGTAATACACTTTTGAAATGCGACGAGATTTTAATCCAAAATTGTTATTGAAGTATTTGAGGCATTTCTGTTATTTATGTCTTGTTTTGGTACTCATTTAATTAAACTAACGCTCAGTCATTTTTTATTTTATTCACAGATAATACTATGACACAAACAAATGCTTCTGGAGGAGGCGCCTATTCTTACTGGCGAAGTAACAATTCAAACCAGAGATACAACGTGCCGAATTACGGCAAATATGGTTGGCAAGCCAATGGGTCCCATAAACAACCCGGTTCTTACTTCTCCCAATCTTCGGGTTCTTCAGTGCAAGGAGGACAGTATGGAAATGGAAGCCAATATGCTTACAAGTGCGTTTGTACCCCGAACGACACCACTGAGGGAAAGCCGCAGAATAGAAAACAAACTCCAGCAGACGAGAGAGAAGATTTCGGTAATGAGTTTACGTCAGCCCGAGCAGTTCGCAAACCGGTGACCTCTACGGATGTGCAAATAAAGCGATGTTGGGAATGCTTAAATAGTCGTCCTTTGCGAGGTTATTCAAGCCCAGCTATCTGGGTGACAATATTAGATTAGATTTATTAATAATTCTGCCATTAAGTTTGAGAACTTGGTGGCAGAATACACTAACTTAACATTACAGAACTTAACAACTTTACAAAATCTACAAACTTTACAAATTATCGTGAACATTTCACCGTGCAATCTTTCATAGTACTCCACTTCACCACACTTCACTTCACCGCACTGCGAAACACCGAGCTGTAATGTCTTTCTTACACACTCGTTGTCCTCAGTTTCACAACGCCACTGCACTGCACATAATTAATAATAATAATGATAATAATAATAGTAATAATAACGATAATAATAATACTTAATTACATAGAAGACATAGTTACTTATAGTGAATAGTATTAAATATATTTATAACACACATCTGAACATTCAGGAAACTAATTTATTTTTAAATTTGCTCAGGCTTTGAGGAAAGGGATCGAAGATTGCCACAGGCAAACCGTTCCAGTCTCTAATAGTTCGATTCGCGAATGAATATTTCCCAATGCCCGTTTTCTGAATTCGTGTAAGAAAGGTTTCCCTAATCGACTTTGAATTTCTCTCCACGCTCGAAGGCCTGTGTACGCTTTATACATTGCATACAGACGTGACTTTAATCTTCTCCTTTCCTCCTGCTTATCCAAAGTCGTGTGCGAATACATTCATCCGTCGACAGTATGCTTTCTATTGATGTTTGCATCTGCAGACATTGAACATACAAACATCTAGTGATTCTTTTTGTTAATTAAGCTTTTTTTAAAATCTGATACTTGTATGCTGATTCAATTAGCAAATTATTGCAACTCGCAAATCGTTGATTCTATCCTGAACTAATCCTTTAGTGAGTTCTAAGATTTTTTCTAGTTATCCATAATTGTTGAATGTTTATGGTGAAAGCAGTGTGCAATAATAAAATAATCCAATTAACTGTGAGAAATAGAGAAAGCTCATGACGTTGTAATTCAATACTCTCGAGTATTTAAAAGAAATTCGTAGTACCGAATGAGACTGTTCATTATGAACCTTTTATTTATGGTAGTTAAAAGGTGGTTAAATGGTAAAATGGTACATGTACATACATACATACATACATGCATATGGTGAGTCATTGCGCTCGTAAAAACACGCCACTGTCTCCGCAATTAGACACATGTTTCCTACGTCACTTTCTTGAGAGTCGCTTCGTTACTGCACAGCAGTTTCTTAACGATTTCTCCTTTTCTGTATTGTCGAAGAAAAAATCTACTTTTATCGAATACAAATTACGAAAAGGAAGATGTATGAATTGTCGAAATTGGGGAGCACATTTCGACAGCCTTGTATCCAGCACGGCCCTCCGATGGCGCTCTACATTATACCGTCAGAACTTGAGCCTGCCAGCTGGTCGTCAGTATTTCAGTAAACTCGCTGTTTGCAAATGACCTTCCGAGACAACAACAGAGCTTTGAGTCTTGGAAATACGCATTAAGTTTCGGTAACAGGCTGTTGACGTCATAATGATAAGGAAAAAACTAATTGTTTATGTTATAAGCCACGTAAGTGTTTCTTACTGCATGAAATGACTCACACTGCGCATGTAAAATATAATTAATAAATCGGTATGTATAAAATGAACTGCATTGCTTGTGTCTAGGACGCTCGAGGCGCCAAGCAGGATATGGTGGGGAAGGGTCAGGAGGGCGAGGAGGTCCAGGAGGGGGAAGGGGTGGAGGGGGATTCGGTGGACCCCAAGGTGGGGGAGGGGGATATGGACCTCAAGGAGGGGGAGGGGGATATGGACCCCAAGGAGGGGGAGGGGGATATGGACCTCAAGGAGGGGGAGGGGGATATGGCCCTCAAGGAGGGGGAGGGGGATATGGACCCCAAGGTGGGGGAGGGGGATATGGACCCCAAGGTGGGGGAGGGGGATATGGACCCCAAGGAGGGGGAGGGGGATATGGACCCCAAGGAGGGGGAGGCGGGTACGGTGGACCCCCGAGTGGTGGTGGATCAGGAACTTACGGAGGTGGATACGGAGGGGCCAGCGGCGGGGGGCAAGGGACATACAACCAAGGCCAAGGGGGTTACGGCGGTCCTCCTAACCAAGGCGGTTACGGAAACGGACCTCCGAACTACTCCGGTTCCGGCACCAACATGGCATCTGGCGCTGGAGCGTCAGGTCAAGGTATGATGGACACTCCGCGATCATGCATGCACATCTCATTATGTTTTGAGTAGGTCGAATTACAAAAACAGTACATAATCGAGCAATAAGAGATTCGAATTTTTAATTGCAAACTTATATTATTTACATTATGATTTTCATCAATGCAGCGTACAGTATAATGGTGAATCGAATCAATGTAGTTGTACATTTTAGGTGTGTAGTAGTCAGGCGTTATTTGAGATTGACCTCAATTCCCAAAAACCCTTGCATATTCCCACACCGTACATAATCCTGTAATAGTCTTCTTCACCTTGTGAGTTAGACTTCTTTCAAGGCCTCGGGTGGGCACAAGCGAATAAGGCTGTTATTACTGGGCACATTGAGGAACTTGGTTTGCAATGTCCCACAACTCTATGTAGAATCGCCATAGTATCGAATCGAGGAAGAAGATGGGCGTAAGTGCCTGCAAATCCTCAACACATCTATTTATACCACGCTCGTACGTGCATTTAGTCTTGAGACCCTTCAGTTTAGAAGCCTGACATCGGAAAATGAAAATATTATTAAGAAAAGATTCGACATCCGTCTCGAACGTCGTCAGTTCAGTCTCTCCTGCAGAGAGAGCTGGCGAAATCTAAATGAATCCTGAATGTACGGGTAGAGGACCCTCAATTGAAGGCAGCCCGGGTTCTGACTGCCCAGTAGCTGGAGCGCCAGCGAGCTCGCCATCTCAGGGTGGGCTATTCGCCTCCTCCACGCTTCACCTCCATTAGTCTGCCGGGGGGGGGCGCCTGGTAAACCTTTTATCTGCGTGTACCTGCGATCTGCAGTTATGGTTTTTATTTTTTTTGAGTCTCCCTGTTAAACCGAAACCCGTTGTCGCAGTTTAGCCGAAGCTGTTTGTCTTCCATGACGGCAATATCTACTATTATATAGTCCAAACAAGGATCTGTCTCATCCAAAAGTCTTTATGTGTCGGGGTTTTTGATCACCTTGCTTTACTTCTTCTGCCACAGTTTCGCAGATCATTTCTCCGTAAATCACATTTCTACATGTTTCATTGTAGTGTAGAGTCTTCTACCGCGAGTTTTTGTGTCCTCTTCCTTTAATCAATTTCAAAATATACTTTTACTCTCTTAAGAATCAGATAATGAATTTGTTTCCTCGCAACAAGGTCGGCTTTATTTTGATTTAAATGACATTAGTGCGTAGGTAGTGCTCTTGAACTATTGTCATTTTTGAGAAAACTGGGGCAGTTTTTTAGAAATTGTTGCAGTTTTTTAGAAAATATTTTTATGTTTGTTTGGAAAATGGTCAAGATTTGATTCTAATTTACACAAAAACTAACAATGTTTTGAAGTATGAATACACGCGTGTTCTTTTCACACACGTGAATAATATATGTATTTCAATTTCTAAGATTCTTAGCTTGTTTTTTTTGGTTAAAATATTAAATATTTTCATATTAATAGCGTAATTATTCCTCCATGTCTAATTAAAATGAATATTGTATGATTATTCTTAAATATTTCAATTTATTGATGAAGTAGTTAATTTATTTTGTATATTTATAGTATATTTGATTTATTTATAGTATATTTGTGTACATAATTTTAAGGATGTCGTCTACTCAAACTCCCACGCAAAAGAAACAAAGAAATGCGTTAAAATGTTTATTTAAACTATTCATTTAATATATTTTTATTGCAATTACATTAATGTGTATTAATTATTCCCGCCAATTGTCTTTTAGGGGCGAGCGGGCGTCGCAGGCGAGCGGCGGGGGCGGTGGCGGTGGCAGAGGCACTGGGCGACGCCGAGGAAGAGGAGGGCGCGGCGAGCGCGTATGACGAGTACGGGGCGGAGGAGTTGGCGCCCGTCGACGACGACAAGAAGGTACGAGTAACAGCGGCCGGCGGCGAGGGGCTGCTGCGCTCTGACGGCGCGCTGCTGAACTAGCGGCGCCTCCGGCCCGCCGCTGGCAATTTCTCCTTAAGACGGTTCTTGAACGTCCAGAATTACGGAATTCGGAATGTTGGTAATATAATATCATAAGGACTGAGTAATAACATTATACTATTATTATGAAAAAAGATTATGTTATACAACTTTATTAACAATGCTTACAATAAAAATGAAAACGACAGCTGGGCTCTATAACAAAAGAATGTTATGTGTGTGTGTAATTGTGTAAATGCCACATTGTGTGTACTTGTGTCGAATGTGAGTATAAATACAATAGATCTTTGATCAAATTCTTAAAGAAATATTTTGAGATGTATGAGGAAGAACTTCATAATTTCTACAAAAGCTTCCACTCGCTTTTGCTTTTTTCATCAAAGTACGCCTCCGAAGCTCTATCCTGTAACATAATATAGTCTGGCAATATAATTTATAAATAACATAAAACCATTGGGAATGTCACACATTATTTGATGGCATTCGAAATATAATTTGTATCTTGAGATCTATTACACTTGAAAAGCATGAAGATAATCAATTGTATTATGGGTAATTGTATGGAAACATAGTAGTAGTTCTTGTTAAAATGTTTGCAATTTTACATGGTTTGTAACTTCGTAAAGACAGATCCTTTTAGCTTATATGTTAGCAAATATGTTGCTAACGAATTCATGACATTTACGATATTCTACAATGAGAAGATTTAAAAAAAAAACATAATGAAGAGAAATGCAGATTAGAAACAGATCCTCTAATAAGCTTGCCTCATTGTGGATTTGTTTAATACATTTAAGAAATTCTACAATTCATGAAAAATGATACCGAGCTAGCAGAACTCGCCCTCTCGCAGTCGTCTGCTAGCTCAGCCTTACCATGCTAGCGACCTCACCATGCGTCATACGGCGACGCCCAGCAAAATGAATTCCAGGTGGATTGGAAATTGCATTTAATTGAAGCGCCATCTAGTGAAGTTACAACAAAACGAACAGCATAAAATCCTTCTTCATGAAAAAACACGTAAATCTGCCAACTTGCATGGAGATTGGTCAAACGATGTTGGAGTTTATCTATCTCGAACAAACCAAACTCATACATACATGTGATACATTCGTGAAAAGAAGGTCTCTGAAGATATCTCTAGTGTGAGTGACTTTCTGAATTCAAAGAAATGCAGTAAAATTAAATTAAATTCAAAGCCAAAAACAATTTGCAAATCTAAGGTATTTGTCTTGAACCGCATAAAGTGCACTCTAATACGATTGCAGTCTTGTTGGTTCCGGAGTCAGCTGAACGAGAAACCGTCCTAATAATAACACACAAAAGACAAACATTATTACCACATTAACATTATTATAATTACATCCAGGGTGGGATTTGAAGCTGCAACACTTACCATCGAAAAGCTGAATAGAGGGTGCACTACCGACCTCATTCATTCAGGCAGACGTATAGTGAAAATGGAAAAAAGAACACGATAATGACAACAATAATAAAAATATTTGTTATTGTTATAATTAGTTTAGACACAAAAGAGGACAAACTATGTAAACACCAAGATGTAGAGAACATGTTGCATCTAAACATACGTTATGTTGAAGACTTTCTTTGAGTTTACAGAGAGTAGAATGCAGAAAAAAGGCATCACTTCTATTGTAATTTTCGTAATTTCGAGCACTAGAGCCAATCGGACGATTATGCATCAAACCTTTATCACCCAGTTATTTTCTTTCAAAATGAAATAAAAGTGTTAGTGGCACATTCCGACACATAATGCAGAATCCATCTTGAAAATTATTCACGAAATACATGAATTTGTGGGCATGATTTGGATGCCCTACGAAGAATTTGAAAAAGAATTACTCTCCCTTCTTATCCCCTGGGTCTGTGAGGATATTATTTGCAGATATGCCAAGCACATATGAGCGAAATAACTATCAGCATTGAACACGTATATTATTCCAACAAACTCACTCACCGGGGTAAACGAGAACACGCAATATAACGATGACAGAATAATGTTTATTATATCTTTGGTTTTCATTGTTTACAATATAATTAGAAGTTCATTCATTTCTCTTAATGACACATTTAATAGAGTATTATGAATGACATTACTTATGTCACTATAAATAAGAAACAAAAATATGGACAACAATATTATTTGTATGTCTTTTTTATGTAAAATGTTGGACCAATACATCATGACATGCAACTCCTGGTACCGAAACATAAACCTCATTGAAGATCTCTTTTTCCGTAAATTCTGGAACGTAGTATCAACGGGAGGTGAAAATAAGAAAATTACCTAAAACATGAAGATCTGAAATTTTATTGAGTGAAGAACACAATTTATTATGGCTGCATGCAGAGTTGAGGCATTAAAATGAACTTACTATTAATGATACTTGTTTTCATTAATTTACCGAAGAAAAATAGTTTAAAAACTGAGTGTAATGTACATTCTGGCAATTTTTCCTCAGCATTGAAATCCCTTCCCTTGCTCTTATACTACATCAAGTGGAAATGTGAGTAAAGGTAGCAGAAAAACAAAAAAACAAGCGTTTTCTGTAACATTTTATAACAAGAAATATTCGCCCCCGGTTAATAAAACTATTTGCATTGGCAAGTAAGCTGCTTATTTGCTCTTATACCTTATCATGCCCCTCGTGAAAAAATAGAACGATTATTTGAGGTACTATGACGAGATATTTCTACAAAAACCCACAGATCTAAAGAAAATGTGTGTTGGGAGTAAAAGTACATTTACATTCAGAAGCAAAGTAGAATCCATCTCAAAATTTGCTCAATGAATCGAAGAAAAATGGATGAAAACCCTGATCGGGGCTCTGACGTCATTTGGAACCGGAACTGCAGTGCTTTTTACAGGCTTATTTAGAATTGTACTTATTGGACTTACAGCAACAATTGGCAACGGATGCATCAATATCATTTTAAAATAGATATTATTTTCTTTTTTCATGTTCAGTGCAGTTCGGTTGAATTATTGAGAAACTATAATGCAGCAGAAAAGATTATCTTGGCATTTGAACGTGTGTAACAATTTTAATTGTTTAATGCAACCCAAAAGTGTGTTGTAAAATAACGTACATGTAAAAAATGGGAATTTTTGTAGTTGTTGATACTGATACCCTGATGAATATGAGTCTCGCGTCGCGTGTTGTAATTTTATAGATGTCTCTATTGGATTAAAATGTTTCTTACCCTTGAGTTTCTTCTTTCAATTTGAGTGTCATTTTGAGAGATGCGAATGAGTTGTTTTGTGAGCTGGTTTTTATGGCATTCTTTTCTTAAGTTTCTTTTAAGTATCGAACAAATATTTTCGATGGGATTCATGTCAGGGCTATTTGCAGCCTATTGGAACCCAGACTGACTAATGTCTCGAAGATGTTTTCCAACTTCATTTCCTGTTGCGATAGGGAGCGTAGTCAATGGTTTTTTCAAACAGCTCATTTACGTGACGGAATCATTTTACGTACCATTTACTGCGAATATATTTCCAATAACATTAACAAACATTACACTTCAAACAGTTACTTTTGTCAGGTG
This sequence comes from Gryllus longicercus, assembly GCA_038098605.1. Classification (NCBI taxonomy): domain Eukaryota; kingdom Metazoa; phylum Arthropoda; class Insecta; order Orthoptera; family Gryllidae; genus Gryllus; species Gryllus longicercus. The sequence continues at coordinate 824,445 of JAZDUA010000125.1, read as the reverse complement.
CTTCTCCGGACTCATTATAATTCGTTGTCAGAGAAAAAATAGTCTACTAATTTAGCTACCTTCATATGTCTTTTCAAGTCCGTCTGGTATTTTTTGCTCTTTGAGATCATGGCCAAAGTCTGCAGATACCCTAAGGCATTGTACAAATTCCAATTCAAAATTTGAAAGTAATTTTCTATCTAAGTATTTTTGATTACATCAAATGCTTTCGAAATGTCTAAAAATATGCCAAAAGTTCGAATTTCGATCCAGCGATGAAAAGAAAATATGGCTTTTTCTGTATATTTTGATTTTCTAAACTAATGTTGGCAATCTAAAATGCGATTTACGGTTCCAAAATGTGATTCCTTTGGTGGGAATGTCGAATTCGGTTCCTGAAATATGTTAGTGGATTAGAAGTATATTTCGAACATCTAACTTAGAAGTCCATTTGGCCTTGGAAACATCCTTCCCAAAATCATGGCAGCTTCTAATTTTAAGTGCATACGTTGTCAGCATTGACCTCACAAGCTTGAACAACCAATTGCTGGGTTCCTGTAAGAGATTTTTTGCATTTCGAACAAAAATGTACGATATAAAGTAGCTCGAGTAACGATTCCATCGTGTTTGTTGACACGAACTAAACAGGAGTACGTAATCCTGACGGCCCAACTGCTCGGAGCAGAGACAAAGAACAAGACGGGCAAAGACATCGCTTTGAAGCTGAAACTCTCCTCCCACCTAACCCGACCGGTTGGAACCGTTTGCGGCCATTTTAAGTACAAGCACGAAAAATTGCATACTATCCGGACACACATACATAGGCTAAAATACGGGTGTTTGTGTAAATTGCAACCCCAAGAAGGAGACATACTATTACAATGAAATTTATTCCACAGATTATGAATATCACAATATACACATGATTAGAACTACGCAACTGTACCAGCATTTTGACCTTGGTATTTAGTACGGTGTGAAACCGCAATGCGCTGCCTTCAGCCCCAACCCGTCGTGGCGTGGATTCAAAGAGAGCCTGGATATGCTGCTGGGGAACACTGCCACGGGGTTTCTGTGCGTGACCACAAAGCATCGACACTGGCTGCAGGAGGACCAGAACGAACAAGTTGCCAACCCATCATATTCCAAACATGTTCGAGGGCGAAATGTCAGACGATCGTGCAGGCAAGCGAAGCAGTGGTACCCGTCGTTCTTCGCAGAAGGCTTATACACTCCTCGACACATGCGATTGGGCACTGTCCTGCTGAAATGTGGCATGTGGAGCTGCTAGCAAGAGAGGCAGTACCTCGGCCTCTAAAACCTCCCTGATATAACTGTTGATGTTCAGATTGCAATCAATACGTATGAAGCGAGATCGCACATTGTAGCCAATGGCGTCTCACACCATCACACTTGACGCTTGTCCGCTCTGCCGTGGAACAATGCAAGATGGCAGTTTGCCATCTCCATGGAAGCGTCAAACACGTACGCGGCCATCTCCGGACTACAAATTGGAGCGGGACTCGTCCGCAAACACCACATTTTGCCACTCAGCACACCAGTGAACACGTTCACGTGCCCGTTGCGGTCTGAGGCGTCGGTGGTTTCTGGACCACGGAATCCGACGCAGTGGTGTGCTAGCCATGCAGTGGTGTATGGCCATGTGGACAAGTTGGCGGTCTTGCGATGTGGTCACAATGTGTGGCCCGGTGCACGCTCATCGCTGTGTATGGCCTGCTGCTACTCGCTGGTTACACACACGCATGACAGTCGAAGCCGCGCGCCCCCTTTGAGCCGCAAAGCCACGGTACGACAAACCCGCTTCCCGGAGACCGATCATTCTACTCTGTTCGAAATACATTTTTCATTGATTTTCTATGATCCGAAAATTAATACTTCAGTTTAATATTTTATTAATAACTATAAATCAGCAAATAAAAATAAATTCAGTATAAATGAAAAATTCTTTATAAGAAGACTTCAACCCTGGGCACTATACCTATTACGTCCCCCTCCCACAGATATACAGTCCTGGTTGAGACACACTGAATGAGGTTTGAATGAAGTTAGAAGTGTTGTAGGTACGACAGTGAACACAAACTAATATATCATTAATATTAATAATTAATAAGCTAATGATTGGAATTTTGTAGCAATCTTTAAAAATGAGGAATTTAAGTTAGATGTAATGAAGATCCTGATTATGGACATGTGCCCCTGAATTTATCATTACTTGATTTTAATATTATTGACAATTTTTTATGTGGAAAACACTACCAGGACATGTGTCTATACAACATTTTCTGGAAACGTTTTCAAGAGACTATAAGTATGAATCGTACACGATATCCTGTGCGATATATCGTACTGAATTATAATTATTTTGATCCCCTCTATGATAATTTTTTTCGTATGAAAATTTAAATTGAATTTTAGTGAATGATTTATGATTTTGTAAAAGGAGGTCTCATTTGCTTTGTAAATATTGTATTTGAAGGAAAATGTATTAATGTAAAAACATAAATTTCCTAATAGTGCTAAAGAATAAACTTTTTTAGGGTATCTTATTTAGTAGAAGTATTGTTTTATATTTAAAATTATCCGTTTCTTGTGTATATAATCAAAATTGGAGTGTTTGTATGTTGAAATAACTGCCTTTTTATAATATTCGTGTATACTTATTTAGATAGTATGAAAGCAATTTTACGATTTTTGTCTGTCTAGCTTTCTGTCTGCTTGTCCGGGAGTTTGCGTGTTTCGGGAACTGAAACCAATTTTGATGGGGTTTTCACTGAGAGACTCGGACATAATTTAGGCTTTTTTTCTTTCAAATTTCAATTTCATGAATAATAATGCGTGTTTGTTTGTTCTTTTATACAAATATACGCATTTATTCAGATCTTGAATAAGAGTATTGGATACGTAGCATTCAAAACAAGAGAAAAATTAATATCTAAATGAGTTTTTTTTTAAATCTACCATAAATTCGTTTTCATTCTCTTTACGTTAATTTAAGTGTGAAAACTTTTTGCTTTTCGCGATTATCTCAAAAACGGTGAGAAAAATCATGAAAAGGATTTAAACGTTCCTGGAAGGAGATTTTCTACGAAGTGCTTTTTGTTTCACTTCAACAGCGCGATTAAACCTTGAATATTTGAAGGCCAAAATTACAACTAAAAGTTCGCTAATCACACGCAGCTACACTTCCCTTCCTACACCCTTACGAATAAATAATGATGGAGTCCAGCCCTCCCTCATTCTTCGGCAGCCAAAAACCAGAAGTCTTACTGGACAGGTGGTTGCAATGGGAAGGAGCAAGCTAGAATGCATGTTTACAGCTGCTCTTAGCGCCGATTGTCGCAACCATGGTGGGGCGGGATGAGGCGGGCCACGCAGAGCGCGGCGGGGCGGAGCAGGGCGAGGAGAGACGGGGTGGGGCAGCGAAAGACGTGGACGGGGAAGAGATGCTGCAGGTTAGACAGAGGTGCGTATGGTAGGTCGGACTAGAAGAGAGCAGAGAGATCATTCATGATACGATATAAAGAACTGATTGATTTCCCTGTCCAGTAGATTATAATTAATTAATAAATATCCGTACCAGGCAGGGTACTTAATGCGGAAATATATGTTTGGGCTGAACAAATATCGCTGCTTTGATTTAATACTGGCCCAATTCAAAAACTACCAAATTTACAGGAGCGATTTTTTAAAATTGTAATAAAGTATAAGCTTCATAGCGGTACGTGTGTTATTTAGCAAGAAACTACTAACAACAGAAATATACTGGATTACAGAATAAATCTTCTCTAAGGAAGTATTTTTTTACAAAAAGAACAAAAACATTTGTTTTAGTTGTGCCACTAACAAAGCAAAGCAGCGATTTGGTATGTTTGAAAGATAATTTTTTTATTTCATATTAATTCAGTAAGACAAACGACAACTCCACTGAAGTATATCGGGGAAATAATAGACCCTCAGTATAAAATATTCAATTTTCCTTTTCCTTTTTAAGAAATTTTCTGTTTTTAAAACTTGTAGATTTCATGTTCAAGAAGATAATTCAGTATTTTAAAAAATGGGGCTTCGTCGGTCGTTTAATTTAAAAAAATGTAATTTGTAATGACACTTGAGCTGGTTATATGGCCGAGGTAGTGTGTGTGGGTGTGGGTGTGATGTGTGGATTCAGCTGAAATACTTGCCCCCCCCCCCCCCCCCGAAATGTTCTTGCAGCTGCTGAAGCAGAATGCACGCGTGGTCCGAGATGGCCTATACGGGAAAAAATTGACACTCGTAAGAATGCGTTTATACCATTGCACAGTAATCAAACCTAATCGCCCCACTTTTGTGTTGCATTCATTTGTGCAGCGGCTGGCGGGCGTCGTGTGTTTCAGAAATGCTGGGGGATGGGCATGCCCAGCGGCGGCTCGGGCGGGGGCGGCGGGATGGACTACGGGGCGCTCAAGTTCATGAAGAAAATGGCCAAGATGACGAAGAAAAAGGGCGGCAAGGGCGGAAAGAAAGGGTGAAATTGTTATACATCCCTTTTTATTTGACAACAGTGTGTCATAGAGAAACGTAAATAAAGGAGCAATAAACCATGGGCATTTGTTCAATTTTCTGAGCCTCAGAAAGAGCTTTGATGCATATAAGTTATTTCAAATGAATACACTTAATGTAGAATACTTTCTTTGCAGCGAAGATGATTATCTATGAATCTCTCTGATCTCTATAATCTCTATGATTCTCTCTACTTGATTTTGATATTTAGGGAAAATAAGAAATTGTGCAGAATGAGTTTCAAATATAATTTTATTAAATGCTTCATTTCATGTTGTAAATATTCCATGCTGTGATTATGGGATTCACTCTTTCTACTTAATGTTTCCAATATGTTTTCGTTGAGAGAACTGTCTATAAATGTAGTACACACCATCATCAATTAGCATAAAAATGTCTTTCCGCTTCCAAAACTAATTCACTCTGACTTTACATGAACTCCCATTGAGTGAACTTTTTGGAACATTAATATTATCTGTTGTAAACCAAATTAAGCGCTTCTATACAATAACTATAGTTATTGGCTTGTGAGCCGTTGCAATAAAAGATGTGGCTATTGAATAACATCCCGATGAACGACGACGAATATAGTCGAAACAATTTGCTATTTGCCACTAAATCAAGTTGGATATTAGGAAACGAAAATAAGAAGTTAAAACATTTGTTGATGATTTAAAAGCGGGCTGTATTTGAAATTCAAAACGTACATTATAGAATGAGTGGCATATACAAAATGGAAACTAGTAGAATTTTTACGAATGTCAGAAGAAACAAAATATATTAAATCAATTTTTTCGAACTTCTGTAGCATTAAGGAATGTAAAGTCAAGGAATGAACAAAAAAATATTTTCAGATTTTTTAGAAAACTTTATTATATTAATAATATTCAATATTTCGAGGTAGAAAAATAAAGAAGAATTTTTTAAATACATATAACAGTATAACTAAATAGCTTGCTTAAAGTACTTTTTAACATTTTTGTTTATCTCTTGAAATCAGAATTCATTGTTTGCTAGAAGCTATAGTAATATTGAAAAAGCTTTATCCTGCTAACTTATTTACACTCTAAATTATGAACGTCCAGATGACAATAATTTAAATATGACGTTGAACCTTTCCTTAAAAATATTCTGAAAAGTATTGCAAGATTTTACAATATCCATCAAGTTAAGGGAAAACTACAAGGAAAATAAAAGTTTCAATAAATACTGTACAATTTTCGTACAAAATAATACATGTAAATGAAATTAACGTTTCTCTAACGGACGGGCGCTGCGAAGCGGTGGCTGCGCCGGTTGGCTTATCTGCTGAGCACGCGGAAGCCGTTCTCGTCGGCGATGTAGTTGACGGTGATGGGGATGCCCTCTGGGCTGGTGTACGAGTAGGAGCCCTCCTTCACGATCACCGCCTCCCAGCCGTCGTTGGTGGAGATGAGGCGCCCCTGCTCGCTCACCTTGGTCCCCTTGTCATTGAACCTGCAACGACACACACGGCCGTGAGGCGAGGGCGATGCTTGACCTGAGAGAGGAACGATTTGCGCGCGCGCACGCAATATTCCTTGTAATGAAAATATGCCTGAAGAGCGGGTCAAAAGGTCATTAAAAGCAATCGCTATTACTTAATTAGAAACGACGACAAATGGTCTGTGTGACTTGAGGAGAATATGGAGTAATTGTAACCGCATCGTAAACAGACAGGTATCTTGGGCGTCGGGTGGATGCGAACAAACAAGGTGTAACCCCCCACGCAGCCGAGCAGTTGCGGAGCGCTCACCCTTGCGTGTACTGGAGGTGGTCGTCGGAGAGCAGCACGCGGCCGCCCTCGGGCAGCTGGATGGCGCCCTCGGGGGCGCGCGGGCGGGCGGCCTCGGGCAGCTGCGCCTGCGGGTCGCTGGCGGGGGCGTAGGCCGCGGGCGGGGCGGGCTGGTAGTGCGTGGGCAGGTGCACGGGCGGGGCGGGGGCGGGGACGAACGGAGCGGGGGCGGGGACGAACGGAGCGGGGGCGGGGACGGACGGGGTGGGGGCGGGGACGTACGGGGCGGGGACGAACGGGGCGGGGGCGGGGACGGACGGGGCGGGGGCGGGCGCCGGCAAGTAGCCTGGGAGCTGCGCCTCGTGGTCCACCGGCGCAGGGGCGTGCGGCGCTGCGGGCGCGTAGGGCTCCGGAGGGATGGTGGGCGGGGGAGGAGGAGGGGGAGGCGGGGGCGGAGGGGGGGCGTAGGAGAGGGCGGAGGGGTACAGCGGGGAGGCATGGCTCAGGGCCACGCCCAAGCTCACCTGCAGGCAGAAGACGGGGCAGAAGAGTTAACGGTCGCCGACACTCACCACTACCAATGCATTCATATTACTTTCTGGCACGCCCAACCATATTTTAGGCGTTTTTCGTAAACAATTTATATTCAGTTTTAACTTTTCCTATCAATATCTTTGTCAAATGTAGAACATTCATTCACCAATTCGTTAGTAAAACATTTATAAGAAAGTGAACGTGTGATGTTGGTACTGCGCCAATTAATTAACACTATTTCTTCTTGTCTCTTGCATACGATTTGAGAAAATATAGACTGTTTTAATTTGTGCTTAAATCATAAATAGAGTTATATTTTAGAATACATTTCTTGTGAAGGACGAATGATGGATTTTCAATATACTATTTTGCAATAAAAGTACTACTTATTACATAGTTTTCGATGGGTTGAGTTGTGCAAACAAACAAGAAAATATTAAAATAATTGCATGCAAATGAGCCATGGACCGCCTGCAATGTTCCCTGACGAATATTATCCTTCTAAAGAAGATTTGCATGTAGCCTCCTAAACATGATTGCGTAGGCTTCCGCGGCCGGAGTTTATGTTGTCTAGGCTATCCGGGACGAGCCGCGTCACTGACATGGTGGCTAACGTTTCGGCCAGCGTATTGTGGCCTTCTTCAGAGCGTACTGCTGGAGCAGGAGCTGGAGCAGAACGCTCTGAAGAAGGCCACAAAACGCTGGCCGAAACGTTAGCCACCATGACAGTGACGCTGCTCGTCCCGGATAGCCTAGACAACACAGCCTCCTAACCAGTTTTCATTTTAAGGTTTGCATAACAAAAAAGCTAATTTTAATAATAATATTTCAGCCGTTTAAACAATTTACTGAAAATCAGAACAAATTTAATTAATAAATGACAATGTTGATTAAACATCTTGATTCCTTTACTGGGCACAAATACTTGCGTAAGCTATTTCTGAAATGTAATATACAGATCTAGAAGACCTACCTTCTTAAATAACAGTTCATAGGAATTTATAGTTTTCAGAATCGATTCATTATTTTCCAATGTAAAATATATTTATATTGCAATTTATTAATAATATACTATACTGATTGTGTATTTGAAAAATAATTAGAATTTACAGCAAAAACGTAGTTGCACATTTTTTGAATCTTCGGCATTACTTCTTAAATTCTGTGTTTTCTCGGCATTATTATTAATCAAGTAAATGTGATGTAGTACATTTTACAAATGATCACCATAAAGTAAAAGGTCTTCGAATGCAACTGGTACAATTTCTAACGTTTTTATTTTATACTATTATCTTTCCCAACATTTTACTTAATAAATGACAGTTTCGGAAAGTAATTTAAGAATGAAATGTGAAACAAAAATGCATTATTAACATTCATTACAAAAAACGCTCTGAATCAGTGAAGTCTTTCCACACACCAAGGACAATAAGATCCACTAAAATTCTAAGAGAAAGTGATAATTTAAAAAGTGAAAATTGCCTTAAATTCTGTGATGTTTTTAAAAGTTTATGTTCTATATGTTTAAATTGAATAATTTTGTAAACATATTAATACTTGATATCAGTAAATGCTAAGTAATATGAGAGAATGAAATCTACATTGCATAATAATACTAGCATCCGTAATCGAGTTGTAGCCTGAATTTTGACTATATTTCTCTTGTGACTTTTATTATATGGTTAAGTAGAGTATATTGAAGCTTATTTCACTTCTTAAAATCTGAATTACTTTTTGTTTTCAACATTTTTTTAATGTTCAAATTTTTGTGTAGGTTTGTCATACCCCACTCTTGAAAATTACGTAGAAGTATTAAATAAAACAATAAATAATTGAAAAATGAAACATTGACCTTCTACATTGTATTTTCTTTCCCTGTGACCCACCATTATAAATGTGAACAAATAACTACTTTCTAATTTATTGAAGTGACCTTAAGTAAGGGGGGGGGTGGAAATGCAAACCAAGTGAATACAGCTAAAACAAGGTAAACACGTGATGAAGTTCAATGGACCCCACATCAACTGCGCCGTAGTTTGGATCAATTCTTACATCTGATTCACTGGTAATTGTAAAAAAAATCAAAAGAGTTATATATCTGTTTTAAGCTTTTGCAATTACCCCTGTTTAAATTTAGCCAAATTAACCATAAAATACTTTAATTGAAATAAATGAACGTGGTTCTTAAACAACAAAAGAATGAACTAAGTGAAGTATTATTGTTTAAGTGTAAAATAAATTTAAATGAACTAATAGCACTCGAATTTCGTCACTTACCACGAGTGCCACAATTGCCATCATCGTTGGTTCTTCGGGCTGTTCAGTTCTTCTACAGCTGAGCTCCTCTCTTCGTCTGTCGTTCCATCATCAGGAAGCATCTTATATAGGTGGCCCATCGTGACCTTGAGTGATGTGACTGTTATTGGAACAGGGGCTTTGGTGTTTTGATCGGCGGGCGGGGGAGGGTGTCCGTTGCTCTGCTTCAGAAAGCGAAAGTAGCTTCCACGTGACCCTTGCGTAGCGGCCAGTGACGATGAGTGTCCCGGATATGGAGATTCTGGGCGCAGAAATATTACGATGTCGATGAAAATGAACCTTATCCGCACACTATGCAGTGTCGTTTTACATTTTATTAATTTCGAAAAAAGTTAGCACTTTGTAAGTAAATCCAGATTTTGGACAAGTTGTTTTCAATTAGATGTAATACATCTATACGATCAAGAATCCTCTGAAACAAAAATAATGTTGTTTTACGATTGTATAAAAATGGGGTATTTAAGTATCAGTTCGGGTGAATGAAGTTGGCTTTTTATCGAGACCTCTGAAAATGAGACGTTACCTTGAATAATAGTTATTTATGATGAAAGTGGTAAAAGTGACATTTTATTTTGCGAATGGAAATGTTGCGACACGAGGCCGTGTGACGATATGCTACGCGCAAAATAAAATGATTTTTCCCACGTACGTCATACAGTATTTTTTGGCAGTCTTTCTGACTTTCCTTTCAATGTAACTCATGTATACAAATCAATTAATTTTGAACCATGTTACTTTAAGATTAGTTATAGCTGGTCAGAGTAAGTAATTTGCTTACTTGGTAGCATTCACAGTTTTATCTGAACGTTTGAGCATCGTCTCACTTTTAGCATTAGTGCTAAAAATTGAAATTTTTGCCGGACGTACATTCATTTATCTAATGGTAAATTTAGTGGCTCTTATATATTTTATCTTAGCTAAACTGTGCAAGCTTTTACCATAATTTTTTCCCAATGTATTACTAACCATTCAGGGAATAAGAAAAATGTCACTTTGAATAAAAGTTATGATTACAACAATCCTAATTAATAGTGTAAAATGTACACTTAAACAATATTTCTTTCCACGGTTTCCCCTGTATCTCAAGTTTCATCAACATTTTCTTTTTGAAATGTAGGTAACAGACTCAACATTTTCTGCAATTATGAAACTAGTTCTTCTGTGAACATTTGAAAAATTTTAATCATTTCTTTATTTACATTATTTACCCTTTTAAAACTAATTAAAAGTTTGTAACTTCTACAATTTTCTATGTAAAGATTTCAATCTAGTAAATGTCAATGTTCATAAGCGGAACGTTTCCTGAAAATTTGAAAAATATCCATGAATTAGAAAAAGGTATCAGAAAAAACATTTTTAAAACAGACATTCCGAGGAAATCAGTGTTAAAATTTGAAATTCATTTTACAGTACATTAGAATAAAGTCTATTGCTTAAAACTGACCTGGTGCATAAGATAGCCTTTCTTCTTCCTTTTTCTGTTATTCAATTATAATTTGAGCTTTTTTCTTCCTTTTGTTGACATTTTTGCTTTTTTCTCTGACGAGTACACTCTTCGTGCATCATCATCCTTCGAGCATTTAATGATATAATACTTTCCTATTGCTATTCCCAGTCTTTTCATTCCTGTTTGCTTCAACCCATACCATTTTTAAAAGTAATCACAGCATATGTGTGCCAGTTTATACAATTATTTTTTCAAAAACGCCAGTCTTTTGGCACATATTCCAAATTTTGGAGTGGAATTTGCATTTACATTTTTTATCATACCATCAACACATCTTTTTAGGAGATGACTGCCACTGGTATGTTGTTTATGTGTCTGTATTTGTCAACAGTATTTCCTAGCACTGCTTTTTGATATGGGTTCAAGGTTCATTAGGGATAAGATAGTGCATTGGTTTCTCACCCATTTAGGTCTTGTGAATCCACGTGGCACACACAGCTTGTTTCATGTCTTCAACAGAGGCGCTATTTGCTCTTATTGCATTAACACAATAAAAGTAAGTGTCGTAATGACTCGATCTGAGAACTGGAGTCATAACAAATGCAATATAAAAGTTTAACCAAAGAATAACAGAAAGTATGAGAAATTCTTAGTTCAAACCTACAGCACTAGTATGAGAAATATACTACTCAAAAGATTATAAGAATAAAAAGAGAATAAAATAACAGTCCGGAACCAAGAGGGTGAGGGCGCTCATATTATTGCAGAAGCAGTAATTACATCTATTGATGTTCCGGGCACGACCATAGCTACGAGTATGATCGTGGTGTAGTTAGTGCTTTATGCCTAGAGGAGGCGGCATTCCTCCCCGCTGGATGACGAGATTCTGTACCGACATACACGTCGGCCTGGGGGAATTTCCTCTCCAGATGTCTCTCCCAGCGGGTAACCACCCAGATGGATTAAGCTCTGAGCTGCATCCAGAAGCAATAACTACATCTACTAATGTTCCGGGCACGACCATAGCTACGAGTATGATCGTAGTGTAGTTCATGTTTTATGCCTAGAGGCGGCGGCGTTCCTCCCCGCTGGATGACGAGATTCTGCACCGACAGACACGTCGGCCTGGGGGAATTTCCTCTCCAGATGTCTCTCCCAGCGGGTAACCACCCAGACGGATTAAGCTCTGAGCCCCGGCCTGTGTGATAGGGTAGTGCATGTAAATGTAAGAAGGGGAGAGGAAAGGACATGGAAGATAGCGCGCGGTCCGTGGCCCGTTCGGTAGAGGTTCCCTCTGACGTTTATCATGCATTATGTCAATTTTTTCTTTAGCTTCCTCGGTATTTCCTTAGCTGCATACTGATAATGACGTTTTGTGTTTTGTTTTGCGGCTTGTATATTTGTGTTGTGTTTGTTGTGTATATACCTTTCAAACCTGTAAAGTCTGACTCAGTGTCAACTCTTATTCTATACTTTTTGTAAAACAGTTTTTGTAAATCCAAATATTCTAGTATACAGTATGTTTCGGGCAGTGTTCGAAACGTATGGAGTGTGCACAATGTCTTGTTAATGTAAACAATGCCTGAAAACGTTAAGCCGAGTTGGAAATATTCATTACTTTACCTTCTTTGTCTGGGTATCCTGCACATTATCGACGTTTTTGAAACACTGACAAACTGCTGCCAGGAAAAGTTATTTATATAAAATATTCTACTTCGAAATTAAACTCAAGCCCAATTGTTTTCCAAATTTTACTTAACTAACTCATTCAGTATTATTAATGGAAAACAAATTTTACTTTACATTGCCACGCAGTGAAAACAAAATCGAATATCACAAAATAAAGAAAATAATAATGATCTGAAAATTTCCACCTTAATTCTTCACTAAAGGAAAATTTTGACAACCCAGTTTTGATTATGAAAAATATAACTTTATAATTTATCACAAGTTATTTTGAATAGAGTTTTCTGAATTTTCAACTGCCTCCTTATGAGAAAAAAATGTTTGCTACAAGGAACACCTGAAAGACCCCTGGTACTGCAAAGAAACTCTTTACAAAATAAACCTTACTTTCATGCTTATTTTACATCTCTATTAACAAGTCCTTGGTAAGACTTAGTTAATTAGAGGTTTGCAATGGTTCTAGAATCATTTCTTTCTTTAGGTGGACATAACATGGACATTATTCTATTAATGACATATAGAATAATTTGACTTAATATAATACCTTGCTATAATGGCATATAGAAAAAGTTTCTTCAGGTGGTCATAACATGATAAATTCATCATCAGACTAAATTGAGATGTTGCGTACAGAAGTTTGAGTACCCTTTTCGTCAGCCAAGTTGAAAATAAACGTTTTCTGTTACAATGAAAACAATTGCCAAAATATTTCGTTCCTCTCCAGAGCCTCTGACAACTTCCTGTACTTGTATTTGTAATATGGCACCTTCCGAAACTTGTGGGTATTTACTGACCGAAAGTTTCTTCGTTTTCGTAGCTGGTATTTCCAAGATTTCTCTGGATGTTTTCCTAACCCTGGTAGCATTGTTATTAATTACTCGAAGTTTGCACATAATATTCTGACCGTTAACTTCTTTCTTCAAGGTTCTCCGAACCTATGAAGGGGAGTAACAAAATCCTGTATGTCACCTTAATTTACTCGCATTTGAACACCACTGTCTCAGCAAATATGAAAGACAGAAATCTGAAATTGTGACAAATGCTCTATTTATCTATTGTAAATTTACTTATCTACAATTATGCAAATTGGGTTTTTGCTTTTTATTTAAAAGAAAATATTTAGAAGTGGGCAATTTTTCATATTTTAATTTTTGTATTTTAAAAAGTATTGGTTTAAATGTCATAATTCTAGTTCAGTAGCAGTTCCTTCAATATACAAATATATTGAGACAATTTCAGCAATTTAGCTTTAATAGTTCTGAAATTTTGGGACAAATGTAACATGAAATGTAGTTTTCGGAAATGCGCGTTAAAGTTAAAAGTTTCAGAAATTGACATAAAAAGAAAAGAAAAAATCACCTTCTATTTCTAAATTCTCTTGGGAATTTTTGTTTCTTCTTCGTGATATTGCCTCGTTTCATAAGATACCTGACTCCTTCTTTGAACCAATAACCTCGGCCATCAACTGAACATAAAAAGTACCTTCATTTTGAATACGTACAATAAGGATTATCATTTTGTTGTCCGTGTTTAAAAATTTGATTGCAAAAACATTTGCAAAATGTAATTTATGCAACAATATTGATTTTATGAAAAACATTGAATGTACCATCGCGTTGAGTATTGTTTCGCAAGTGAGAAATTGCTTCTCACATTAATGCAAGTGCCATTTTCGGACGAAACTCAGCCATTAGAACTTCCTAACCACATAATTAGAATTTATGAGAAAAATAAAAATATTTTCTCTTTAAACTTTCCGCAGTTTAGTATTCTGGGAGTTTCTAGTACTCCCGCAGACACTCCTCAATGGAAATATTTCATTCAAAAACGCCCTTGTCAGTCATCCCCCTGCCCCCACCAAACCTGCACTGATCAGGTTGAGTCCTTCGCCTGCCCCCTCCACAGCCCCACTGATCACTCGCAACTTGGGCAAGTGAACTCGTACGCGCCCAAATACGAAGACAACGCAGCGAAACAAAGTCATTCTTTGCTAAGGAGCGATGAATGCCGCATCGAGGTTGCATGCGCTTCAACCAAAGGAGATAAAATCTGTGTTAGGGTCATTACATCATCGGCGATTCAGTTTGTGAAAAATAGTTTGCCTTCATTCAAGAATATACGCAAGAGTGATGTGAATTTTGTTGTAAATGGATTGTTAACTGTCGTCTTAAATATTCCAGGTGTGATGCTTACTCGACGTTCAAGATGTCTGAACTTCTCGCTTTTACCTCGAAGATAATGTACGGTTCCGGATGTTTGGGCCATGTTTCATGCGAGTGAAAATAACGCAACGAAGGCTTGGCGTAAGGAAAAGTGTATCTGTTTGCATTATCAAGTGTGTATTTTTTTGAAACGTCGACCAACCACAGTTGTTTGAGGGTAGGTTCCTGTAGTACCTCTAGAACGTCACAAAGTCTATTTTTTGGGTTGATCATTATTTTCATCACGAAAAATATTTCCGAGTTTGATAACGTAGACTTATACACAACATAAGACATTAAAATTCTTGATTTTAGAAATATATTCTAAAGCAAATACTGCACGCAGGGCTATACACAATTTTTGCTCAAACTGCTACAAATTTTAAAGTTGCCATTGAATTTAATTTTCATGATCATTTGTTGTATTTAAATTACCAATGGCTGGAATATTTCTGGTATTCTTATTCTACTTTTCAATTTTAATCCAAACAATTTGATAATGATTGTTTCTCAGGGATGTTGTTGTAAAATATCAAATGTCGTTATAATATGGTACTGAAATTCGGTCATACCAAATGTTATCTTAAAATTTGGTCGACTCTTTTGTCCTTTCCCAGATGCTGAATTGTTTGTTAATACTATTATTACTACTTAATACTATTACTATACTACTTATTTTAAATTTACAATCTTAATTAGGAATTGTGAATAGTAGTGATTACATCCACTGTGGAAAGAGAGTCAAGTTTGCACCGTGATGAGGAATGGCGGTTATAATGTTTTTGATTTATTATTCATGATGCTACTTAGTACACACATCTTCCTACGAAAGGAAAGTAAAATTGAGCGTTCGATATAATTAGTTTACGGCAAGTAAAGGACTTTGCAGCTTAAAAGACGCCTCTGAGGAATATTTGAAAAGCATACGACTCCCTACTTAAAGTAATTCCTTACTTGGTGGTTAGATGTCACTGATACGCTACTACGAAAGAGCGTAACTAAACTAATGGTTAAAATACATATCCCCTCGCAATACGTCCACGCTCCAATTCTTCTTTACAATCAGAATTGTAATCAAGTCATTACGACGTTTTGGATTTGTTTTGTAGAAAGAGTGAGAATACTTTGTTAGGTTTCAGGTAATTCTCGAAACGCCGAGCGAAGCACAGAGTCGCAGCCCCACGTTCTCGCTCGCCGGCCGTCGCCCCCGGGCGGCCACTACTAGCGACCCCTACCGCCCCCGCCGCCCCCGCCGCCCCCGCCGCCCCCGCCGCCCCCGCCGCCCCCGCCGCCCCCGCCGCCCCCGCCGCCCCCGCCGCCCCCGCCGCCCCCGCCGCCCCCGCCGCCCCCCGCCGTCCCCCGCCGTCCCCCGCTGCCCGCGCCACGGCACGCCGTGCCGCTGTGCTCGTCGCGACGCGCTCCTCGGCTGTTTGCGTGGCAGAGGCGGGAGGCGCGTCAACAGTTGCATAACGCCTGCCCCGGCACTGGCCTTCGTCGCAGCTTACGTCGCGTTCACGCCTGCTTGGGGAAGTGGAAGACGCGCTCCTTAAGTGGTCTCGTCGCAGGGCTGCGGTTCCGCAAATATTTTCTCCAGCTCTTGGAACACGTTACTATAATAATACGTAAAATTATTTGAAGGTGAAAACATTACCTTCGTCTCAACACACACGTATTTCTTATAGGTTAAAAATAACGGAAGGTTTTTTTTCTTTGTATTGATATAAAAATTCCACCTATCTGTGTAATTACAGATCAAAATCAGACATCAGTATCATTATTATTTGATTAAGCAAATAATAGGAATGAGGTAGGAGATAGAATAGTTAAGACTGTTTTCGTACTAACGTTTCCTGTAAAAATACTTCTGGCACTCTCTCTTTATAACAAATTCCATAACCACACACTAGAGCATCATTGTGTGCATTGGTGATCAAGTGCATTGCTGATTGCGTGTGCCATACGCTGTGAAATTTCCGCAAATTTCCCCCCTAAGGTGACCGTTTGATAGCACGACAGGTGATATTTGACAGAACACTTAATTTATAGAAAGTCGTCCAATGTGTGTGTTTAGTACACTAATTTATCAAAGTGGCAGTCATGAGGTCTGATGCTTATATGATAACGGCGATGCACGCTTTGACAAAATCAAAGCTGAGTAACCAAGACAAAATTCTTAATGTTGTCATTGCCAAACACCAGAGCGTTCGTACATCTGCCAAGCACCAGCATAGAATGAGCTGCTTACCTAATCGGCAATGTCAGGTGTCACGCTACTCACGTTTTGGAGCTAAATTATTTTTACCTCGGTCAGAAAAAAGTGGTTCCTTTTGGCCACCACTGCCCCGGAAGAGCTGTGCCCCACCCCTGCGAGCTACTTGCCCGTTCGGGAAGTCCGCACAGTTTCTAAATATTCATAAATGACGGATTCTTTCCTTGCTTTCGTTTTGTGTTATGTTTTATTAAATCGTTAATTTATTAATTGTTTGTAGCAAGACAAGACTAGTTGCCTGTTAAAACTCTTAACCTGAACATAGCAAGTTATTGCAGCTATTACTCCCTGAAATAAGGAGATTACGAAATCGAGATGCGTTGTATTCAAAATGTTTAATTTTACTCACATTTGACAATTTGAAATCTGGTTGATGTATTATTATATTTTAATGGATCATTTATTTGCTTTAATAGAGTAAATGGGAATAGATCCACACTTGAAGAAATAGCGGTCAGCTGACTTTTTTAAAAGACTGTCATGGGCCTCTCCGGAGCTCTTCCTTTTAAACCTCGTGCTAGTTGCTCGGGACGCAGCGCCCGCGAACTCTTAGTAAGCAAGTTGCCTCGACGTGCGCGCCCTAGAGCATTTGTTCTGAACAAGGCTGTTTGGTACTGCTGTGTGATACAGCAGTCTCAAAATAAATTATTCAAACTTCTTTGGCAAGCAGAGGAATCCAAAATTATCAATGCAAACAATGTGGGATTTCGTGTACCTGACGAAACAGCAGCAAATGTCACATGTGTAACTCCTTTACTTCAAATATCGCACCATAGGTTCATTGGCAAAAAGTGATCATCATCAACCCATACTTACAGATATTTATTCTCTCACCTTTATAAATTAAACATATCTATAATGCACCTATGTGCGGCGGTTTTGGTGCTATAAAGGTTTACGTGTCGGACTGTCACACCCAAGTTTGCATGGTTCGATCGAACCATGGATTTTAAAGGACGCTACAGCCCTTCCTTCGGAGAAGTAAAGCCGGCTGTCCCATGGTGTCTATTTACTGCATTTAAAGATCCTCAAGCCTCAAAGAAACCTCTGAGTTAAATTTAATCCCCCTGTTTCGTCGCCCGAATCATATCTTTTTTCGCCGCTAGATGGTAAACGGAGCGTAGCGAAATTGTCATGGAGAGACGGTAGGCCCTGAGGATCGCCGCGTAAAGAGGCATCGTTGAGGTGCAATGGCTGGTGTAAGGTTCCTTCCTTTCGGGCGCCTAGCGCCCACGTGGCTGCGTGGGAGCGTCTCCGCTACACGCGTTGCCGCCCCGGCCCCCGCGGGGGGGGGAGGGGGACCGCCCCCGCGCCCCCTTACCCCCCAGAAGGTTCCGCGTGCACAGCAGCGCCCGACGCGCGCCGATTATTTTGAGCTTTCTGGTGCCGCATTGCGCCGTAAACTCTGCAAGTCTATGGCTCTTATTTCGCTCCCACGTTACTTCTGGTTTCGATGGTAACTACGACGATCCTTGCGCTTTCTAGAACCCTCTCGCGGGAAAAAGCGGGAGGTTGGAGTTGTTGATGCTTGTGTGAAATTTCGTTTTCTTTTGCTCATTTCTTATTAAGCATTACTTCATTAAAAGCTAATATGGTATTTAGTTATGATCCTCCCTTGCAGCGTATTGTGTTTACATAATGCAAGACGCAGTGAAATTTGCAAAAATATAAAATTGGTTCAGTTGATTTACCAACAGAATTTTTTTTCTTACACCCTAATAATGACGCTAACTTTCTAAAATGCTCTATGAATTGTTTCTGGAAACCCTCCTTTCTAGCGCATGTCAAATCCTCTCTAAGCAAATGTTAGCATCTTTTCCTTTATAATTATATTTCTGAGACACAGCAATATTCCATTTATACCTCTTCTCAGACTATGAGGATAACAACATATTTCAAAGGCATTTAAGAACGAAGTATCATAACATTTTCTGCGTGAACTATTATGTAGTTTTGGATTAACTGGCTATTTAAAAAAATATGTCTCAAACTTGTATAACTTGTCACACTATTACCCCCTCGAAATTAACCAATTTCGAACTACCCCTTCTCCACAATTCATTAGTTAAACGAAAGTGATTTCTTTGAAAATTATTTGAAATTTCATTCAAATTTTAAAACAACATTACACGACTATTATGACTATCATAACACAACTATTATAGTAATTACATTTGTGGAACATTTTTATTTGCATTAATATTTTTAACAATATTGTTGTTTTTATGCTTTCTATGAAGTGCAACCTCGATAACTCGAATTTCAATAACGTGAATTTATTCTTGAGTTTCACTCCTTTCTGCGCACGAATTACATATTTGGTGATTGGAACCTCATTACATCCGAATGTTCGAAAACATTAATTCACTAATTCATTCTTTGACTTCTTCAGATTCGAGATATTGAAAATCGACTGTAATTCAATTTCCGAAACAAACTGTTCTCTGTGTAACATCTGAATCGTCAGAGAGATAGGTCATCGACTTCTCTTCGATCGCTTCTTCTTAAAATAAATGAAAGTCTTTCAGAACAAAAAGAATAAACATTTAATAACAAGACTTCCGTCTTACAGTTGACAATAATAACCGCTACCTCACACCCGAGCACCATAATTCCGCCACCGCGCGATGCAAAGGGTCCATTGGGTCTCAATGCCCAGAAGGCTCGGTCGCTGACCGCTCTTCCGCCGCCAGGCTCCTCCGCAGTCCAGAGCTGCTTCACGAAGTATTAATGGGCACGCTGTTTAAAAAGGAATAGGGGTATATACCAGAATACCACTTATACCAGAATGGTATAAGTGACATTTTATAAATTCTGAGAAATCTGTTTATTTAAATCAATATCACTGTAAAATCGTGGTGCTTTGTTTCATCATTAAAACCACCGCGTTTCAATTGTTTATTAAAACCACGAAATAGATTACCACTGAAATATAAGTTAAAATAAACACGTTTTTTCTCAGAATTTATCAAATCTCATATGCATCGTTCTGGTTTTCACCCCTTCAAATGATAACAAGCAGAATTTATATTGAATTTAAACTGTATGAAAATAATTCATTTCTTCATAAATTTAATTTGTATATTGTAATTTTTATGGTTTGAAAATATAACATGTAATCGCTATTTTATATCTTTCTGCTACTTTTGCTTTCTCTTCTTACTACGTACTTACGTAGTTTATATTAATGACTTTCTCTAACGCCTTGTGTAGTAATATCAAGTTTTTTGAGTCCTTCATTCCGAAAAATCAATTGACAGAAATACGTCTGTCTGTGGTCAACGCTAGCCCGTCAACCGCTCAAACCATTTTCTCTGAAATTGATATTCCTCCCCTTGATCTATAAAAAATCAAGACCCTGCAAGTTTGAGATGAATATCTAGACTTTATGGGTACTTAATACGAAGCCACAACATTTTTCAAATTTTGGAAATCTTTCTCTATCTACGATAAAGATAAGGTACTTTTCCTCAATAAAATCCATTTCTCAGAGATAGATCTTGCACATTATTTTGCGTGAAATTTAGGCAATTTTAAACATTGTTTTTCTGTAACATGTTTTCCCTCGGATAGAGCTACTTAAAAAAGGCACAGGTTCCATTTTCGTTAAACTGTATGTATTTTTGAAAATTGCAAAAAAATTAAAATTGCACAGGTACAATAATGATGATAGAGTTTTTCTCTTCTTCAACTCTGATCTTGACAACTACCTGCGTAGATCTTACCTATGTGATTTTGCCGAGAAGAATCATATGATCCTAAAAGCCTTAAGTAAATTGAAGTTTGTCGTAAATTGAAACGTAAAAGTAAAAGAAAGCATACTTAATTTCGAAGCAATTAGGACAATATTAGACACAAAGAGCGCTTTCCGCAGCCTCATGACATTGATTAAGCAGCCAGGCTAAAAGGGCCGATTTTTGGCGGGACCATTGTGGAGCGCGCAAGTCCCGTTCTCTGCACTTGCACGCGCCACCTGAGGGCGGCGAGAGTCTGCGAGGCAGCGCCGCCCCCACCCCTCCCCTCCGCCGAGCGAGGGCGTCGCCGCCGCCGCCGCCCCCGCCCCCGCCCCCGCCCTGCCCCGCGGGCGTCTGTCAGCGCCGCCCCCGCGGTCGCCAGGGGCTTCCGTCGCCTGCGTCATTGGGGCGCGTGGAAACTTCCCTCCCCCCACCCTCCCCTCCGCCCACTCCTCCTCCCCCTCCCCCTCGGCGGCCACGCTGCACAGTGGGCCAAGTGGGGCCCAAGGGCTGCTCCAAATTCAACTCTTTCGCTTGGAAGAGAGCAGGGCTGAAAGAAACATCTTAAAATCATTGCAAATAAGTTCCAACATTTTTTTTGCTCGATTAGAGGACCGCGCACTTCGGAACAGGGTTAAAATCTGATTTTTTTTATAACCTCTGAAATGTCAAAAATTGGAAAAGTTCTTTTTTTTTCGAACCTGTTATATACCGTCGTTATTGAAGCTACAGATTTCTATTTAAATATAAATGTAGTTCAGTATTTGATCTCCAAATTACATTGATGTAATACAGTGTTTTAAATATATGAGCCACTTATGAGTAATTTGGGGTCTAATTTTCCTAACAAGATTCTACTTACACAAGATTTTCTCAAAAACGCTCCATTTTTTATTTGAACTTTTTATACTGATAGACAATAATGCAATAAATCACATGGCATAAATCCTGTTTTCACTATTTTTTTGTATTACACATGTAAACTTCAAAGAAAACGTAGGCGGACTTATTGATGAATATTTTTTATTCAAAACGATGCTGTGTAGCTAACAAAAGAATCATTATTTATTATTATATGTCTAATTTGGAATATACGCATAAATTGACAGAAAACTAAATAGCCTACTGCCTGAAGAGGGGTATCATTGGTTTTGTTAGTTACCCAGGAAGAATGAAAAAATACAAAATCAATACAATTTCGATTTTGACTTGAGGACGGCCAATTATTACTGTTCTAGGACTCATTTTTCTACTTATTCGCCTGACGCAGTTTGTGCTGTTATGTTCCACTGGACTTATTTCTCTTTTTAACTCGAAAATGCAACATTTGACCTGTTTTTCTGCCGTACGTTTATGTTCTCCTTGGTGTTAATGTTTACAAAGTTAAACGGCTTTATGTACTCAATGTTCTCAATGTACTCAAAGAAAACGGATTTTTTTAGAAAAGACTGAATTTAAATATTTAATTTTGATACTACTGGAACTGCTCTTGTTGCCATATTTAATGACCAAATTGTGATAAACTTGTGTGCATTTATTCGTTAAAATACAACATTGCAATGACCTACACCCGTAGAAGTACCAACCTACTCCACGCTAGTGCCACCTTACCTCAAAACTTGTGCTAAGCAATCCCATAAGTGGGGTTAGTCAGCATAGATAATAAAAAACACGTCATAAGTAAACCGGAGTTGTATGAAAAATAAGTAGCAACAGAAGCCAACCAGCCCCGGTTCCCCCAACCTTATTATAACACATAATACTATTTTGTGTTATAATAAGGTGCCTTACGATACTAATTTCAAAAAAGCTGATAAACACTTTTATCGACATTAGATTGACTAATTGCTTTTTCATGTTTCCGGGCGCGTCAGCTGCTATAGAATTAGTCCCGTCAGTGTAGTGCTTGTTTTTTGTTTTTGTAAGGGGCGGTGTTCTTTCTCCGCTGGGTGACGAGACCTGGCGCCAACCAACACGTCGGTTTGCAAGGCGTTCCACATCCAAGCATCTCCCACCGACGGGACACCGCCTTAGCAGGCGCAAGCTCTGTGTTCCCGACATGTATGGTAGTGTAACGCATGTAAAGTGTGTGTAAGTAATAGGTGAGGATAACCAGAGAAGGGGAAGCAAAATATCACGTGCGGTCCGTGGCCCGTTTGTTAGGGTACTACTCCGGCATCCGCCTGGTGTTGATTGAAGAAACCACCGAAAACTACCGATCAGAGCAGCCGGTCGCCGGTTCTTCTTTACGTAGCGAGTGAAATCGACCTAGTGTCGAACAGCCTCACACAGACAGGACTCGAATTAGGACCAGGATCTCCGGTCAGAAGCACTGCAGTGATATGAGTTAATGCATTGAGCTACCTCATCCGGTATATTAGCATTAAACGTCCATTACATATCCACTTTACACAATATTATAATCCACATTACGTTGCCTTTCAAAAACATTTTGTAGTAGCAGACAAATTTGGCATTTAACGTATCGTACGTGCGTGTATAGGAACGGCAAAAACATTAATGTTTTCATAATATTAATATTTTCGAGCACAAACATCTATATTATAACATAGATGTTTTCTTCAGATCGATATACTTGACCAACAACCTCAACGTTTAAAAAGCAAATTCTCAGTAGTGATATAAATAAAATTTCTAGTATATATTTTATTTGTGGACTGCTCGCAATCAACAGCCATTGACAACTGCCATCGCTGTTGACCCCAAGGTGGCACGAAACTGCTAGCTACTCGCAACCTTTCCCCAGTGTTGTTACCTTTTTTATTGCTTTGTACGTGGTAATATCGTTAAACTGTAATTTCAACATTGATTAGAAAATTTCAGGTGTCTGTCACATTTAAGGCAGAATATACTCTAAACTAATTTTGACGTGTTATGTATCACATTAGAAACCAGAACGTTTTACTTCGAAATTTTTTCATCATATTTCAAACATTGATATTTTGAACACCAATTTTTGTCGATGTTTTCATGAACATCGAAAACTTTTCGTGATGTATCGATGTTTGGCTAAAGTTTGCTTGTGTGGGTGCCTCTGGGAGGTCGGTGTGCGCGTGGGCGGCGCGTGGGCGGGCGTGGGCGGCGCGTGGGCGGGGGTTGGGCGCGTGGCGCTGCGCCAGTCGCGCCACATGGCGTGGGGCGGGGGGGGCGGGGGCGGGGGCGGCCGCGCACGAGTCGCCGGGCGGAGGCGCTTGTCGCACTCGCCTCCGGCGGGGGGGGGGGGGGAGGTGTTCTTCGCCCAGACACTTGAGCCGCGCGCCCAGCGCTCAATGAGTTCCCCGCTCTTGGCTTTTGAAGCGCAGAAGAAGCTGTTCATCATCTGTAGTGCCAAGCTGACCGATGAGTACTCTGACATTAAATGAATTGACGAAAACAAACGAACTAGTAGTAGACGAACTGTAGTGATTGTCAGGAGTACCCGGTTAAATTGCACATAAGCAGAGTGGATAAAGTTTTATGAATGGCGATGAATGGATCGTTTCGAACTTCATCCGCCTGATTAATCACAGGGCTCTGGCTGAATTTGATTGCCCGAATGTGAGGTGACTTTTGTGTACGCAAGAAGTATTTTCCCATTAAAATGCATTGGAAATTGCGTTGAACAGACTTTAGATTGCTGTTTTAAAACGCGAAGATCGAAGGCCGGAGCCTTATCGCGAACTCGGAAATGCCTAGCGAAGCGAGAACTGGGAACACTTGGTGAACTGAGGTGTTATACTCTTACATCGGTGACGTTCTGCAGTTGGATGCCTTTTGAAGAGACGCAGAACGATTCTCCACAGAGAGTCTCAAATAAATATGAGTAAGAAAGGAATAACGTGTGATCAAACGGAGACGTTCAGTTTCTGATTGATAAAGGAGGCTTACAGGGCCTGTCAAACAGTTTGAGGGGAGATATGGATGAGTGTACAAGTAATTGTTTTACGAAAGTTTTAATGTTTGTTTGTTTCTTTGTTTTTTGAAAACTACAACGATTTCATCTACCTAGTGCATTGGATCTTAACAAGCTACTTTTTGTCGTTGGGCGCGTGAAGCCTGTTCCAATTCTGAAGAAGGAATGACAGGAGGTTTATTTGTGTTTTTTTGCGTGATTTTGGCTCTATTTTGTTCCTGTACGGGATAGAACGTTAATAAAATACAAATTTACATATTCACTAGATATTTATTCCTGTGTTTAGAACTTGTCATAGTTTACTTAATTCTGTTATTGACTTACTAAATGTTTTGTAAAAAAATCTTCAATATTGCATCCTTTTAATGTGAGTACCCAATTTTAGCCAACCGGTTGCTCAAACCGGGAAAAATGCACATTTTCTTGAAAAGGTACTTTTCCATTTAAGTCAAAATTTTTGTAAACACTGAAACCTTTAATTCTGATTGTCTAAGTTCTATTTAACATCGAAATATTTTTCAAACTGTTTTTTTATCGAAAATTTAGTTTGTATATGTTAAAATACGAGAGCGTCCCCATTTTGGACGATTTGCTTCTATAAGGGTAGTACATAAACTGCAAATAATTGGGCAAAATCGTTTTATTAAAGTGACAGAATAATACGTTCGGTCTAACGGCACGTTGACTGAGGTCTACCACTTGGCCACGTCACAAAATCTTGTTTCTGCAAAAAGAAACACAAGAGTAAATAAAGATACTAAACAATGACATATTTACTATGATAAAGATACTAAATAATGACACTTAAAACAGATTTTCAACTGCTGAAAGAAAAGAAGGGTGATCCTTATGCAATGCCCGTAAGAACGCGTGCTTCGTGTGGCAACAGCGACTAAGATCTTCGCCAGCCATTAGTTAATTCTGTCCAAGCTACTGTAAATATGTGCACGATTTTTTTTTCTTTCTCTTTCGTGTCGGACTCTTCGGCACATGAAAAATTAAAAATATATACATGATCGTTGTTGTTCAAATGATGGAAAGCTTTAAGCGATTCCAATATTCTAAGAACTGGTGTTACCAGCCCAGAGAGACAAACCTTGAACTTAGACCTTTAAACGATGGTTGTCAGGTTGTTCCCGACATAACAAGCACGTAGTAGTAGTGGTGGTAGTAGTAGAAGTAGTAGTATTAGTGCTAGTGCTAGAAGTAGTGCAGTTGATGTAGTGGGTGCAGTGGTAGTATTGGTAATGGTGGGGAAAGAAATAATGGTAGTAATGATGGTAGAAATAGAGGTAGTAGTGGTGGTGGAAGTAGTATTAGTAGTAGTGCAAGTGGTAGTAGTAGAAGTATGATGTGAGAGTCATTGAAGAACAGATGCTCTAATAAACCCATTATTCGGCGAATTGGCCCCGTGGAACGCAGGAGTGTCGCCGAGGGCGGGCGTGCCGCGGCAACTTTTAGAAGGAGGGCGGGCGCCTGGCACGCCGCCCCGCCGCGCCGTCTCGCTGCGTTATGAATGGCCACTCGCACTATATTTATCAAGAGACTAGTGGGTCACTTGGGCTAATACGGTTGTAAAGTATTTGCTCTTTTTTTTATTGCTGCAGTTTGACGTCGCACGATGGCCGAAGTTACTTCACAACACGAGGGAACGAGGATTTTTGTTTGGGTCAATGGACTTGTTTGTGCGGGATGTAACTGAGATGTACGAATGTCATAATGGTGGCTAGCAACAGATTTTTCATTTTCACACGCAGTTTGCGGGGTTGCTGTTTTAATGTCTGTTCGCTGGCAGGGAACACATGGACTCACGTCAAATGCAGCGATGTGTGGAAAGGATATCCGACAACATAAACAAACAAATTACTTGGATGAAGCCTGAAGCGAAGTCATACTATTTTTATAGGCCTGCATAATAGACAGTTTTTTGGCCGTAATTGCCTAGAACCGTACTGTAACATCACTCATGTTTGAGTAAATAAATACTTCTTGATTGTGTAAGAGTGATGTATTACATCACTTACAATGTAATCATTCTGTGAATAAAAAAAGGTTTAATTTGTGAGACCCCAAGACTATTTTTTTCGTTAATTTCTCGTGTTTACAAAGTGACATAGGGTAAGGGCATGCAGTCCCCAACACTACAGACTTGCATTTTCTAACAGGTGCCGAAACTAGTTCGTTCGAAACATTTGTAATTTGTGAAGTTGTAACTACCTAACATGTCATATATCGTACGTCTGCAAAGTGGAGAAGGTAATAATTTTTTTGGGCTCGCAAGTAAGGACTTTGGTTTCTAAATGATTTATGCATTTCGAAAAAGAAGATTCTAACCTAACCTTTTATTGCAACGCTCATTTCAAGTTCGACGTGTGGTGTAATCTGTGAAGTTTTCTTTAGACTACAAGTGTGCCAAAGAGTACGCACGTAAAAATCCCATACGCACGAGCATACTCTTTGGAGTACTTTATAGGGGGTTGTAGGGCCTATTAAATCTCATTTTTCCGTTCTTTAAGCTCTTGTCAACGTTTTAATTTAGAGTGGCATTACGATTTAACTATATTAATAGTTGTGTGATATGAAGATCAGTTTATTTTAAAATGGGAATTTTATTACCGGTTATATCCGATATCCAACATCTGAGGAAATGCTTATCAAAGAAAGGGAGATCACGGAAAAAGGAGGAAGTAAACGTGAAGTAGCCGCCCCATTTGCTTCCAAAGATTCTGCTTTCAGAAAAAAGCTGAAACCTGTGAGTGTAAAATGTAATAATCAGCTTAATTTGATAAATACAATTAATAAGTAAAAAGTTTTCAATTGTTTTAGGGAACTATTCCAACGCCATTGGAGCGTTTAAAGAATGTATTCTCGAACGAACAGAAAAAGGATTTAGCAGATCATATGAGAGAATTCAGTTCCAAGTTCTATGGAATCACTAGAAGGCAATATGACTGAGCATGAATGAAGAAACTAAATCGATTGAATGATTCTACTAAAGCAGTAATACGGTACTAGGGTGAAAGATTTGTGCTACAAACAATCTTACCCAAAGATATCGAGAAAAAAATCAGCCTAGGGAGGATAATAAGTTTTAACAGACAGACCTCAAGCTCAGTTGATTTGACAATGCAAGATAGATGTATAAGGAGAAAACATTTCCAGGTCATCGAATTACTAATATTGTCACGAATACTGGGGATATCAAGTATCCTTAAAAATTCCCAATGTAATTTCTCCTAAAGAAAAGCGGTTGATTTGCGAAATAGTATGAATCGACAGCGGCCATACCAGTGTGGTTGTGGGTTGAATTAATCATTTTGAATTATTTACACCATCAGCGATTATGTTTTCTCGAAACCACATTTGTTGAAGGATGCTCTAGAAGGAACTTTTCCTACGATCCGACAAACGGGTTCGTAAACTCTCATCTGTTATTAGTATTGATGGAGCAGTTTACTGGCCATGTAAAGCCAACTGCAACTGCTCCAGTGCTTATAATACTAGGCAATCACTTGTTTCAATGCAGACTCCAAGCTTTCATGTATGGCCGACAGCATCTCATCATACTATTACCATTACCTCCCCATGCGAATCACAAAGTTAAGGCACTCAAGGAGAATTCTTCGAACCTCTAAAAACAATGTATGCATCCAGGAGTTCACAGAGTGACAATGGCAATTCCACAGAGTGACCTCTGTTCCATATTTCACAAAGCCAATGAAAGACTCGCAAAAAATGATGAAGCAAAGAGCTCCTTCCAAGTTAGTGATTACGCACTTCAATTCCACTGAATAATTATTGTCCCCCCGATATATAGAACATGCGTTTTTTTTATCGCTTGTTGGCCATCTTTGGACCACGCAAGCGAGCAATTGTACTCACCGAGGCCCGTCATATTTTTTCCCCGAGGGCAGGTGCACGTGACTTTTTTTTTTTGAGCGGGGAGGGACAATTGCATTTCTGTACTGAATCTATTTTTTAAACCTCTTTGCGCTGCAAAATTTCTGCATCTTCTTGGCCCTGGGAGATGAGGTATGGAATAATGCAAATGAAGGGTGAAGGGACAATCACAATCATACTGTGACGACTGCCGCATCTGTCTGTGCCACGGTGTTGGCGCATTATTATTATTATTATTATTATTATTATTATTATTATTATTATTATTATTATTATTATTATTATTATTATTATTATTATTATTATTATTATTATTTCTTCCTGCTGATCCTGATTTAATGTTGTAGATAGATAGTAAGCTTTACTACATATATTTGTTTATTGGCCAAGTGCCATTAAGGGCAAGGGTCTCCTACCCGCGCAGGGAATTATTAATCCTTCTTTAATAAAGGTATAGGATGATAATGATGAAGGGTGAAGGGACGATCACAAGTACATCCATGCGCGAGACGGGATTCGAACCCGCGATCCTTCGACTCGAGATCGCCACGACGCTTTTGCCTTAGCGACCTCGGCCATTCGGATCGACTTACTAAATATATAAACTACTAAAGTTTACATAGGTAGATCCCTGGAATCTGCCTAATATTTATTCTACACGATCCAAACCCACGCACTTACCATCAATCTGCAATTTTGTTATTGTTGTTGAGCCTAGACATTGCCAGTATCCTTCGCCCGTCGGCGCCGCTGGCTGTGGGCGTCGATCGCGCGTCACCGCAGCCCGCCCCCCGCTCCGCGCTCCACGTGCCACTCTCCCCCGCGCAGCCGAACCCCCCCCCAGCGACGGAGCAGGTGGGCCACTACTTGCACGCTCCAATAAGGCCTTTAAAATACGTTCGCTTTGGACGGGGGTGTTCCCACAACAAGCGAGCGAGGGTGAGGAAGAGCTCATGAACAATGGGGCACATACTTTCTCGCTTTACTGATAACTTTTGCATTTTTGGAAAATTCTCATGAATGAATGAAAATGAAACATGCGCCATTTAAGCGTCTATCCGAGGGAAAAATAAAGAATAATCATGATTATTTTTTAAAAAATAAATTGCATTAATTTCAAATACAAATGAACGGGAATGATACTCTTTTTTTAAAGAAATGTACATAACCGTATTTAACGTTTTAATTACTTCGTCTTAATGCATGTATAGTATGTGGATTCATATACATAGTACAGAGTAAGTTACGTAATGCTGGAGAAAATTCATTTCGAAATTTCAACGGAAATACACGCTTTTGGCGTCTCCTCGTACAGAAAGAGTGTGTTTTTACAAATGTCCGTCCGTCCATGTATCTGTGAACAAAACTAAGGCCTAAACTATTTATACATTTTTTTCTGAAATAAGTATTACTCGGTCGAGCTGGCACGACTCGAAGCCCGGCGATTTTGATAAAAAAATCTTTAAACTTCGTGGGTACTTTTCTTGAAGCCCTTGAAAAATTTTCTAAAAAATAGCTCATAATGTTTTCTTTAAATCTCGTATAAAAATATAATAAACAAATATGGTTAATTTAATATATTTTGGAAGACCGGTTCACCACCTGGTGCAGAAGTTGGGAACCTTGGGTCGTGCAGCGAGAGGGAATGGATTGAATGAATAGTATGTAATGTAAAGAAAGTATGAATGAATGACCCGTAAATGAAAATGAACCACTACCTTCACAATGAAAGAACATTACTTGGCATTAAGGGAAAAAGTATTCAAGTTAGCGATCCCAGAATCCATACATTTTAAATGCCAGATTAGGTAGTTTTAGTTATTAAGAAGCCGTTAGGCTCAGTGTATTTAATTATTAATCATAAGTAAATACCGGCTCCACTATGAGCCGCGGAGAGGGAGCAGCAGCAGAAGTCGCCGAGCGACGGTGCGGCGGCCTGGAGGGCGCAGGCGGCGAGAGCCACCGCGCTCTGGCGGGAGGGGGGAGCCGCCCCCCTGCCGGGCTCGTGCCCCGCGCAGCGCCGCAGCTCGCAAACCTCCAGTGGCCTTCGTGGCAAACCCTGCTTCTGCTGGCGACGCCAGGCGTGATGAGGTCTTCCGGCGCAAGGCGCCCTTCAAGGTACGTACTTTGATAGGCACCAGTGCTTCTCGTTTAATGTGATTATCACGCAAATGGCATGCACATGTCATATTTGATCGTATTCTTCCTTGGAAGAGTTAGGAGATAAGGTTATATTGGGATGAAAATTTCCTACGATATTGTAGTAGCTATCCGTAATTACATTTAATAAAATGTTAAAGTCTTACCTGAGTCAATTTCTTGCTTCAAAACGATAAAGTGGCTGTTATTTTAATGAGACGTAAAATGTGGTTGCGGGGTGTAGCTATTGCTGTTCTGTTGAGGTGGATTGACATGTCCAAGTGAACGATTATTCACGTGCTGATTCACTCCTTGCTCGTTGCTACTTCGTCCTTTTCCAGCACAGTTGGGCGAGTACCCAGGAAAATTATCCCTCACAGCACTGGACTTTTATATTTCACGACTTAAGCGCTAATGTCATTAATTAATTGATTGAATCATTGAATGATTGAATCATTCACTAATCCATAAGCACGCTAAGCAAATAGCTATTACTACATTTTTCCAGATTTCATCACAATTTAGATATCATTGTAGCTCTAACCGAAGACGCCATTTTATGTTTTTGCTAGTCTGTTATAAGGAATACATAAATAACATTGATTTGGTATATTGGTTTGGTATATTGATGTACTAATGTTTATAAGTAGTGAATTAAATACCCTAACAATGCAATAATTTGTTTTAACTCGCATGTGAATAAAATAATTTTGGTTTGAAGACGGTTGTTATGAATTAGTTTATTATCAAATGATGATGTAATGATGGACATTAATACAAAAGTCTGAAGTGACATTACGATAGCGAGAGGTACCACCGAGTATCGTAAACTTCACAGGAGTGTATTTATACCCATTACGCCGAGTTTCGTACAGTAACTTTTCTACGACCAATAGCCGTTATAAGTTGAACTTTTACATTTAAAAGATACGTGGCAGCTGCCACGCAATATTCAGCCAACGCCACCTGTCGACCAGATGTCCTAATGGCATTTATTAAACAGGAACACAATTCGAATCCATGTGAGCAAATGCACGAGTTAAGTTAGGATTCAAATTATTAAAGAAATGTCAAGGTT
Organism: Gryllus longicercus; assembly: GCA_038098605.1. NCBI lineage: Eukaryota > Metazoa > Arthropoda > Insecta > Orthoptera > Gryllidae > Gryllus > Gryllus longicercus. Next base: position 792,939 of record JAZDUA010000125.1, on the reverse strand, counting down.
AAGTATCCATTCTTATTATTTATCAGCTTAAGAATTGATACAGTCCTCATAAAGGGGTACAGTCTTCTGATTTTCTTCGGAGTTTTGGAAACAAGGGAGTGAGTGTGCGGATTTTCGTCACATCTTCATGGGTTGCCATAACGTTGTAACTGATAGTCATTGTAGGGGATTTTGGAAATGTCAGGTAATGTGCTGTTTACTGTAACTTCCTCCTAAATTGTCTTGGCACACTAATATATACAATCAAACGAAATATTTAATAGAATGATGTCCAATGATTGATTACTTCTCAAGTGTAAACATCTCTGAGATAGTCAAACAGCTGTACTGTAATGAATATCATTATTCAACGGGCTGCATCCATACAATACATAATTATGCAATGGGAGTAGAAGAAATATTTTAGTATTAAATTACTAAACTGCAAATTTCATAATGATTTATATTATAGATGTTCCCCATTTAAAAGAGTCCATAGTCCGCTCATGCTTAGGGCCAATTAATCCATTAACTCCCAGCATCCTACACAATGTGATCAAAAGTATTGGGACACATGGCTGAAAATGAGTTACCAGTTTATGGTGCCCTCCATCGATAATGCTAGAATAGGATGTTGGCCCACTCTTAGCCTTGATGACAGCTTCCACTCTCGCAGGCATACTTTCAATCACGTGCTGGAAGGTTTCTTCAGGAATGGCAGCCCATTCTTCACGGAGTGCTGTACTGAGGAGAGATATCGATGCAGGTCGGTGAGGCCTGGCACGATCAGTCGTGCGTGGAGTGTCATAACGTGGCAAGTTAGCGTTCCAAAACATCCCAAAGGTGTTCAATAGGATTCAAGTCAGGACTCAGTGCAGGCCAGTCCATCTCGTACGTGGATGTTATTGTCGTGTGACCACTCCGCCACAGGCCGTGCAGTATTAACAGGTGCTTGATCGTGTTGAAAGATGCAATCGCCATCCCCGAATTGCTCTTCAATAGTGGGAAGCAAGAAGGTGTTTAAAACATCAACGTAGGCCTGTGCCGTGATAGTGCCTCGCAAAACAACAAGGGGTGCAAGCCCCCTCCATGAAAAACATGACCACACCATAATACCATTTTGGACGTGTCCGGATTCTTTTAATCACACGGTGCATGTGAGGACGCACATTTCTGGTCAACTCAAATTTGCTGATTTTGCTAATTTACGAATTTTATTTTTTTAATAGTCGTAGACATAGTTAACGAAACTTAAACAATTTTTCGAATTTTATAGAAGACTACTAGATGTCGATTTTCTGATATCGCTAAAGCTGTATACGCTCCTTGCCAGGGTATATTTATGACGAATCGATTCGAATCTTCTAATAAAATTATTTCTAAACAGTGTTAGACACGCACAATTAATGGGTTAAGATATTAAAATGACCCTCGTTGTCGTGCATTATATTGGTGAAATAAATATTAAGAGCCATAAAATAGCCAGAAAAAATTAAAAATAAATAAAATAACGGCTTTAGTATTTACTTCCTCCCTTAATTACTTGTGGCTAGACACTGTAACGCTACTTACCGTAAGTAACTTCCACTTCTACGCATATTGCATTATTTCACAGTCAAATATTCTTAAAGTTGCTTATGATATTGCGCATACTTATCAATTAATATTAGAATTTCATAATTCTTCATATTACGTTGACTCGCTTCATAGGTATTCCAAATGACACATCGGCAATTTCTTTTTTCAATGGCCTGAAAGCATTTTTGACCCAAGAGTTACTGGGAACAGGAAGAGAAAGTAACAGGTTCGTTCTGACTGTACCTCTCCTATCAATTAGCCCATTGGCCCTTCATTGGTGCTACTCTGTGACTGCTTCCGAAAAGTTTAACTCCCTCGGGTGGTTGATTATCACTCTATTCCCAGCGATTTTTTTTATTTTATTATAGTCGCATCAACAACTGTGGTCATTAGCGACTTCTTTAAATGCAACTTAACTATATTAATATGATAAATTGACAGTATAGTACAGTATGTATAAATATGTGGAGCCAGTTTCCAGTGATGTTTTAAAGCTGAGGTGACAATCCACAGAATAACTATTTCTTTTGAATTTATTCAAAGGAAACTGTTTACCACTGGTTTCACGGTCCTTAAGCGACTCCTCAGCACAAGAGGTACTGAGAATAGCTACCTCCTAAGGGAGGTAAAGATCTTATGTCCACATTAAACAATAACATCTTAACTACATAATGAGGTGCACATTTCTCTATCACCCATGACCCCAATTTGAGGATTGCTGTTAGTTCTGCTGAAAGTTCTGTTTGTTTGCCCGTGACCACGAACTTCAGTATTTGTAAATCGCAATACACTCGTGATACACTGAAATCTATCAGGAAGAGTCATCGAAGACTACCGATGACACATTTATTTTCTTACCCAAGACTAAAATTACGAGAAACAGATTAAAAATGTGATAATGTATAGGAAACGGAAGTTTTACTCTCTTGCATACGTTTATAACTGTTTTGTACACACATTTCTAAAATTGCATTTTATCGACATTTTATCGTTCGTGAAATATCATGTTTTTCACATAGGGTTATAAAAATGTACTGATGCTGGCAGCAACGTAACCAGAACAAACTTTACACGAAGAAAAAAATCTTACTGTTTTTCAACTGCATTAATCAATCTTTTGTTTATGTCAAAAATTAATATATTTTATTGAGATTTACTTTGCAATTCAGTGAATGATTTTGCGACTGGATTTAAAAATACAGTATAATCTTCAGTGTTTACAATTATTATTTTTATTTTGAAATATATAAGCTAAATTCATATTAATTTATTATATTAAAATGTCTGCGGCCATATATCAATAAGTAATGTTGTAGAACATTAAGTAATAAAAGAAACGTTGCTAGAAGTCTACTACTACAAATCGACTGTACTTATAAATATCCGAACTATAATACTTACCTTCGCATTAATATCGTTTCTGAAACCATCAATATTGGAACGTTCGGAAAAATAACTTGACAGTAATTAATAATGATAAGTGTACAAAAAGTATGTATGCACATTCACTGAAAACTAATGTTTTTTCTTGCTCTTGACTATTCTCTTTTGCTAAACATATTACTTTCAATCTTGAAACATAAATAAATTTATTTCATAATATAGAGAATTCATGATTTACGATTTATTCACACACCATCTTCAAACGCATACCCAAACATGTATATATACCCCCTGTACATACATTCAAGTGATACATACATTCAAGTCCTTTGTTTTTATATTAATTTTTGTTTTCATTGCACTTAACATGTATATAAACTTATCCAACTCAACATATCTCAGTGATTCTCTTAATAACTCTAGCAACTTTCCCAGAGAAAACCTCAACTGAAACAGAGGGTGTGGGAGGAGGACGCTAGCCTGGCCATTATCCTCCAAATATTTCTTAGTGTTTTGAAAACTTTGTTTTTGAAGATCCATTTAGATAATTAAATAATGTAAAAACTTCCACGAACCACATTTCAAGAAATGTGATTTTAGATCTCACGATTGTGAAGGTTTTGAAACATCGTTTAACATGTGTTTGTTCCTTTTCGAAACACTTTACATCCGTATATTTTGAAGCTATCATCTAACGAAAGTGCATGTCTGTTTCTTTTACATTTTCACACCTTCTTTTCCTCCGTATTGCATACATGATTTTATCTCAGCAGGAGCTCCGACACAGATATGTGCGAGAAGGAAGTTCCTCACTTTGCTCAGACATACGTTTCACATTCTGCTAAGCTTTTAAGAGAAATAAGCAAAGAATCAAAAGAAAATTTAAACCTTCGCATGATATCCTAGTTATTTTTTCTACAGTGCAAATGATGCGTAACGATAAACTTTACGTTTTTAGACTGCTTAAATCTCAACGCACTCTCTTTACTAGTTGCACAGAGATTTAAAATTGTATGGAAGAGTTTTCTTTCTCTCGAAACACTATTTTTTAGTATTTTTTGTCAGGAATCTTATCTTTGTTTTTCTTCACTTATTACTAGCTTTACAAATTGCCTCCGGTGGATATTTCTATGTTTTATTGTATTGTGGTATGCAGGTTGAGAGTAAACATACATTTCAAACGTCATATAGTTGACATTTGGCTCGTCCATCCTCGGGCATAAATGAAAAAGTTTAAATAGAGGTAGGGTACTATTGTTTGTACAAATTGAGTGTGGCAGTTGAAGGAACTTATCTGTGACTACTTTTGGGCCGTCCTATTGTGTGGATCTGGAGCACTTTCTTCTCAACGAAAACAAATAATCTATTTAAACATTGTTTCTTTCAATAACCGCTCAATTTTTTCCAAAACTTTTCCACTGATAGAAGAAGAAACAGCGAGGGACTCATTTTTGTTCAACTCTCTGAATTTTTGAAAACTGCAATTAGAATTAATGCGAGAAAGTATGTGTTGTCTTGTTCAGGACAAGAGATGTAGACGATGACATAGATCAAACTCTAAATAACTATGAAATTTATGAAGTAGATAAAATATCCAAACATGAGCTAAATAATGCACAAAAAACAACAACAGAAAAGCCGCAGGACATGACTATACAAGCACAGAATGTTGATATTTGTTAATAAATGTTGGAAAAAAAGAAAATCTCTGAATAATGACAATTAACCAAAGTTATAACATTTTTTAAAAAGTTTAAAAAAGGATCAAGATTCTCTTGTGACAACAATACAGGAATTTGCTTTAGAAATACAAGCTATAAAATAAAGAGTAAAATTCTAAATGAAACATTAAGAAATATGTCAGAAGCTCTGTTATTAGAAGAAAACAGTGCTTTCAGAAATGGACGCTCTTGCACTGGCGATGTTTTCACTATTAAATATATTACAGAAAAAAGAAGGGAATTTAATTTAGATACGCACTTAACCTTCGTAGACTACGTCAAAGCTTTTGATGGAGTCGTAAGAAACCAATTATGGAAGATAAAAAATAAAAATATAAAGTATAAAAGAGGTTATTCCATATTGAACACAGACAATCCGTCAAGTTTATGAAAGCGATAAAACAAATTTGGAGGAAAATGTTCCCAGGAAGATTTTTGTAAATCAAGGCATAAGGCAAGGTTGCAGCTTATCACCGACATTATTTAATACTTATCTCGATGATATGATACGCGAATGGCAAGCTAATGTTTCAAGAGGCATCATACTCTCAAATAATATCTCAATTAACACCATGCTGTTCGCAGATGATCAGATAATTATTGAAGAGACAGAAGATAATTTGCAGAAAGCAGTACACTCCCTCCAAAGAATCTGATATGAATATAACATGAAAATATCCATTCCAAAAACCAAAACTATGGCATTCCATGGGAAATATCCTGTCAGAAGATTGTCGTCGATGGACACGTTGTGGAACAAGTAAAAACATTTAATTACTTAGCTTGTAATATTTCTTATGAGTGACGTGAAGATATAGAAAATAAATTACATAAATTTCAAAGAATTTATAGATGTATTAAAAAACACCTCAAAAATAAAACAAGAAAAGAAACTCCATTAAAAATATACAAAATAATGGCAGCACCAGCACTTCTCTATGGCTCAGAATCATGTGTTACTCTTAAGAAAGATATGTTAAGAGTTCAGGCAGCTGAGATGAGCTTACCGAGGTCCGTTAAAGACTGCACTAGACTCTGTAGTATAAGAAATGTTGACAAACGAGGTAAAATCAATATTTTCTCACTAACCCTCGTAAAGAAGAAAATAAAGTGAAATGTTAAGAACTAGAAAGAAAGACCGATGGAAGATTCCCAAGAGAAGCAAGGAAGTATAGGCCCCGAGGAAGAAGAAATCCAGGTCGCGCAAGAAGAAGATGGACTGAGGGGCCGGAACAGGCATCGCCCTAATCCTGAAAGGAAGAAGATTTTATAACGTGAATTTTTATTTGTGGAAATAATGTTTGCAGTTTAAGAACGGTTTTATTATAATCAACAGTTTGTTTGTTCGTTTATTTATTTATTTTATGTCGCATCAACTACAAAGGTTATTAGCGACATCTATACAATAATATTATTTTTATACATGGTGTATTGTGACACGTTGGGAGGAAACGTTCTTATCACAATACGATTGACCGTATTGACCAGTTTATAGACATTTTTATATATCTGTATAAGTATATGCTCTTCAAAAAATTGAGAAACCGACTGCATTGTTCTTTTCCTTTAGTACTTTTCCATGTCCTTATTGACACCATGTCTCATCCGGTCGGCCTCAAACCTGGGGCCCAGAAATAAATGATTAATATACATAGAAACATTACACACAAGAGCCGCTTTCCCGTGATCAGATCGGCATGTGTGAGCTTGGTGTGACCTATTTTGCATCTAGTTAACTCAACCTAGTAAGATCTGCAGAAGGTGTGGCTGAATAATAATCGTCGTATTCGCACATACTTCTTAATTTGCAGCGAGCGTTATTGTTTCATTCCTGTCTGTCCAATTCTTGTAGATTACTCTTGATGCTGGCGTGATAGTCCTGTAGTATTATGGATGCACAGTACGTCATAGTTTTCGTCTTCTGAAGAAATTCATATCTCGTGTGTAAACCGTTCTATAATCAGCAGTATTTAACACAAAATCAATAATTTCAAGAAATAAAGGTTCTTTATTAAAATTTTCAGTTTTCCTTTCCCTTCCTTCTACTACTGCAGCGTTGCTTCTCATCCGTTTGCACATTTCCAGTACAAAAACCTTTCGGTTTCTCTGAAGTATCACGCGATATTCCTTAGCGCGTTGCGTGCGGTGTGAGGGAGGGATGACGGAATATAAAATGCGCACTACTCACGTGCTTAGACCCGCTGGGCAGAAATCACAAATTATTTTTAAACGTACTTTAATTTTAGGTTTTAGATTTGGAATTTATATTAATATCAAATGTTTTAATCGCAAATGAAGTTCATTTTCATATTAATATTGACCACATGTTTAATGTTTAAATGTTGTTCCACAGGGTTGCCATAGTTTGGCCGTGCTTAGTATCTCTCATGATTTTAATTCGGCTATGTATGGGAGAGGGTTGGTACTGCGCATTGCAGATTTTACAATGTTTCAAAATGCTCTTAGATTAACTACTGAGAGCTTTCTTTTTTGAAAACAATATGTTCTTATGTGGAGAAATCCTCGAACGAGACATCACCGGCAGCTGCTGATCACGTGTATGCCACTACACGTGAACTTCTTCCTTTTCTTCTTCCTCAACTATTCACTTCTCACTAATCATGATGAAGGTGGCCCAAAATTATACAATGTGGTCGCTAGTGCAGGAATATGTGAGCGAAATAAAATGCAATTTATCTAATTTTCTAAAGCAATATTTCCCAGAAGGAAGGAAAGTTGACACTATAGCTCCTAGTGTACACTCTAGAATTCTTGTAAAAACGGAATTTATTTGTCCAGTGTATTAAGGGTATCAGTTATTATGTTATTTGTATTCAGTTCGTTTATTTAAAAAAATAGTAATATTTGTATGAATGTTTCTTTGTTATAAGACATATGAGGAATAACATTGTTTATCTCCGTAATTTAAATTGAAGAAAACAGACTATCATTAAAGAAACCCTTCGAGAACAGGAAGCTTTTGTTACTTTGTCAAGTATTAGTCTAATTAAAAATTTGTGTGAACTTCACCCCCTTTTCAATTTTCGTCTTGCCTGCCAGTCTTTCGATTGTGGGTATGTTGTGGCGGTCATGAAAAAGATAGCAGATGTTCATCGCCGTACGTAACACATTCCTTGCGCCAAAACACGGCGTCTGTGCGACGGCCGCTGACGTCAGGCTGCCTCTCTGCAGGAAGTCGGCCAGCCCCAGAGCGTCGAATGTTAATAACTAGTCGACACGCGCAACTTAGTGGGGAGATGCTTGCCTTCTCGCCACGAAAAGTTTAATACTTATTTAATATTCAGAATTATGCAAAAAGTTTAAATGTTTAAAAAATGTTAAATAGAAAATATTCTTGTTACTCGAATTAAAATGAGAAATAAGTGAGGATTACGAGCTGGGAGATAATTTTCCGAGTGTGGTGTGCATGAACGCTAGTGACTGATACCTGTCTGTTAACCCTTTTATAACATTCTTGCGATAAAGGGCTCGTACTTTTACGAAATATACGATAATAATAACAAAAATAAAATAAATAAAATAATATAAATAATAACAAAGGTTTACATAATAACTTCATTTCTTATCTGAAGGGTTGCATGAATTCTAATTTTGCCCTTTGCCTAGACTTCCTTAGAAAGAAAAAGTGCAAACACGCAAAAGGAGCTCTTAGAGAATCACAAGAATATGAGTGATTTATTATAGAAATTTTGTTTCCTTTCGATACCTAATAAGCAAATAGATGTCAAAATTACTGGGCCCCATTGTCAAAGCGTAACGTTAGTTTTACAAGGAGATACTATTTCCATTGTGTGGAGTGCATGGCCGTAGCATTTGCCCTTTCTGTTGCAGTCAAATCTTTTGAGAGGTCGAGAACCCGAGGGTTAAATTTGTGAGATGTTAAAGCACGTTGCAGGAATCGGCTATTGCGGTAGTAATCGCGTTTAACGACAAGGTAGCACATTGCCCCCGCGGAGATAAATTTAGGAGTGGACCTGAGTTGAGTGCAAAAGTTTTCAAATCAAACTCACTGTCCTTTCATGCGATTAGCAGTTCTGTTTTTGTTCTTACCTCGAAAAAAATAAATGATTGAATATAAGAAATATTTTCCTTTTGTTTACTTATATTTTCTTCTCATTAAAGTATTTGTTCCAGGCCATTATTGATCACGGTATTTCAATCATACACTAAATTTATAAACGTGAATCAGATTCAATTGTTGAAGACAGTCTATGTTTGCATCTTCTAATGCGCTTAGTGCGCAATAAAATTTGCGTAACGTAAACTTTTTTCGTTTTAAACTTTTTGTTCTTAAACAAAGAAACTGACGTATTTATCCGTTCTAAATATTTCTTTGGAGAGCTCTTTTCCGTAATTTTCACAGAGCTTTCCGAGTGACCTTCCTCTAGATTTGTGGCCGACTGCTGCGTGCTCCCACAGAACCAGACGCAATCGACGCGCAGGCCAATTCCCCGTTCGTTGCAATGTAGTACATGTTCAGAGCAATAAGTCACTTCGGAGATTAATAAGAGGGCGTGCGCTTCTGTGATGTAAAAATTAAGAAATGTATATGCATTTATAACTTGTAAAAATATAACCAATACAATGCCAGATATAACTTAATTGCTGATTAAAGCAAGTGTGAACTTGGCAGTTCTTTCCACGAAAAGAGTTCAGGGGAAAGATTACACTACTACTTGGAACGTTTGAAAGTTTAAGAAGTCGTCATCATTAGAGTTGTTCAGCCTGTTCTGGCTTCTGAAACATGTTCTCTCCGTTTTCTCAGTGGTGTTCCCACATTACTTCTCCCTTTTGGCTTGTTGTTCAAGTCAATTTTACTATTCTTTCTTCGGGTATTCTTAATATATGATTATTCCACTTTCTCTACGTTCTTTAATTATGTCATTCACACTTAAAATTTTTAATTCGTTTCTTATTTCTGCACTTTCCTTGTGATCAAAAAGTGTATAACCTGCTATGGTTCGAAGAAACTTCATTTCAGCCGATTCTAATCTTCTAATTTGGTCTTAAGTTAATGTGCAACATTCACTTCCGTTATAGTTACATTATAGATTATTTTCTGACTTTATTTTTCAAAGTTCAAGTTATTGTACCCCAGAAGTGTCTGTTTAATTTTACTTGTAAATCATTATTTTTATGTTATTTTGTAGCCAACGTACTAAAATACTTTTAATTACTCTAGTATAATTTTTCCGAAGGCTATTTTTGCTCTTTTTGTCTCATAACTCCTAAATAATATGATTTTAGTTTTGTCTATTTACATAATCGTATTATATTGCTTAGGTATATTTTGCAATTTATATATTTCTTCTTGGATACTGTCTTCTGTGCAGCCTGTAATGACTTGTTCATCTGCAAACAATACTGTGGCGAGAAATGTGTATGCTAGGCATTATTTACTATAAAGTGTCTGTTTAAATGTTTTCCACTCATGATTGACTTCGTCAATGTATGTGTTAAATAAGGTAGATGACAATAAGTACCCTTGTCTTATACCTTGTTTCAAGATTGTACATGAATGTTAAAAAAGTCTTTTCAATATTTTTTTAAAGTTAGGAGATAGGAGGGACGGTCGATTTATAAGCGAATGTTTTTGTATGTCACGTCTTTAATACAAATCCTATTTATTTGCTTTTCTTCGGCAGATCTTCGTAATTATCTTCTGTTGAACCCTGCGTAAAGTTAAATTACCAATATTATTAATAGTAGTAATAATGCAAAATAATAATAACGAGATTGAAAAAGCAAAAGGAGATGGAAGAAACCGTTTGTGCTCGTGAGCGCTGAAGAGTTGCCGTCGAGCCAATCGGAGCGAGCGAGGCCGTGACCGCTGCACCGCCCTGGACGCACCAAGGGGCGGGGGGCGGGGGGCGGGGGGGGGCTATTTCTGTGCGCGGCCGGCGCGGGGGGCGTATTTCCAGCTCCAGGAAAGTGCGGAGCGGGCCGCGGGCGGCGCACCTCAGGGCTGGGCGTCGATGGACAGCGGCGCGCGCGGCCGCTTCGCGCTGGGCGCTTGGGCGGCGCAAATAGCCCGGGGCGTAAATCAGCTCGGCGGGCGCTAACAAACGGGAGGGGGCGGCGGCCACCGCGATTCAGGAGAAGGGGGAGGCGCGCGCAGCGGGCGGCGACGGACTGGAGCAAGAAGCGTGCATCAAAAAACAACTCAAGGAAATATAGATATAAAAACGAGAGAATGTGCGTATGTCTATCACACATAGACGTAAGTACTACTCGATCGATCGCACTGAATGAAATATTTACACTTTGTTCTTATTATACTTTTTTAAGGTAGGAGCTAGGAGGGATGGCCGACTTGGATGTGAATGTTGTTATATGTCACGTCTTTAATACATACCCTATTTATTTGCTTTTCTTCGGCTATCTTCGTAATTATCCTTTGCTTATCTCTGCGTAAAGTTAAGTTATTATTATTATTATTATTATTATTATTATTATTATCATCGGGCATGTAACTCACATTTCACCAATTCAGTACCATTGTGAACGCATGTCCAAACTTGAAGAACGTTTTAACAATAGAACAAATGTCAACTATGTCCAAACCAAGACAGAACAAAACTGTACCAGCGAAAAGTCTTTCACCTCTTAGAATTTTGCACAGCGTAGCGTGAAACGTGATGAACACCCACGTGACCAGTAGTATGAGAAGGCAATGCACTGCTGCAATGCCGGGACCACTAGGGAATAAATAAAACACGTGTGGAAAGCAGTGTGTGATACGTGGTGATTTAAAACGTTGTGTGGAGGTAGTTGGGTTACGTTAGCCCAACAAAACAAATGCCAATTTGATCTGGTTATTTTGAATCGCTTCGCTCGCGCATTTCTAAGTCGACAACGACAGTGCAGGCTTCAGTCTCTGACATTAAAATGAAAGATCTCCGAATCCAGTCAACGCATTTTATACGACACATAAGGTTTAACTTCAGTCACTTCCTCGCGCAATGACTACTTAAGTTCTTATATTTCTATATATTCGCAGTTTATTCTTTATTATATTTCTTTATATACGCGTTATACTCGCTGCTGAATTCAGCTTAGACATCATCGCTGCTATCTCTGATGCGGCCCTGACTCCGAGGTCCTTTGGTTCGAGACCCGACGGTTGCGCATTTTCGACGTTAGATAGCTAGGTCTACTGTGAGGTGACAACGATGCGTGTTGAGGTCGGTGTGTGCAGTACTCAGATTACACTGGACGTAAACAAACGCACGCGGTCCTTGAATGTCATGCCTGGTTCACTGCCAGTTGTAAGAGTCAACTTTCTCTGCATAGTGCTGATGCCAGTCGAAATGAGGTTGGACTATTCATTCAGACAAATAGTTAAGAGACTGTGGAGGTGTAACGAATTTCAGAAACATATTTAGTGTACCGTCTCCTTTGTGGGACACACAATATTTTTTAAAAAGTGGAAAATTAAGATAATAAAATTTAAAAGAGAAATCCTTCTACAATGATGATGAGATGACATGTGAATAAGAGGTACAAATTCATCATTAAGAGAGATAATTTCAAACGAAGGAGGGTTTTACAAATGCCAGAGTAATGTTCTAAAAATTTTAATGCAGTAGTAAGCAATTATTATGACACAAAAATTATAAGCAATTTGATAACTACTAAATATATTATACGCATTTCGTTCAAGAAAGTCAAATAAATTTCAAAGTATGATTTATATTTAATATATTATTTGTCGAATATGCTTGCTGTGCTGGGTTAATAGAAATCTCATTGCTTCTGCAGCATTTTCCCATAGGGAGGTCCAGGGTTCGAGTCCCGCTGGTGGCGGATTTTCGACGCGAGGTACAAGGAGGAGTCGATTTAAACGGCTGTCAGGAGAATTCTAGACGGTCTATCCGCTCAACACCTAGCGAATGTCGGAGCAGTACCCTAACAAACGGGCCGCGAGCGTTCCTTCCTTCCTTCCTTACCATTGTCCCCCCCTTCCCCTTACATATACATTCACAAACGTACACTGCAACGCTCCCATACATGTCGGGAGACCAGTGGAGATCTTGGAGCTTGTCCCGGCTGGTGAGGAAACACGCTGGTGGAGATACCTGGAGAGGGAAACCCTGCAAGCAGACGAGTGGTTCGGCGGCGGATCTTCGGCAGGAAAGGAACCCCGCTACCTCCCTGATGTAACACACACTGTAATTACGGGACTAGTAACTGGTAATTCATGCTCCCGAAAATACTTAATTCTCATGTTCACTCAGATCTGCTCATGTTCACTCAGATGAAAAATTTAAATTATTAATACCTCATTTTTTCGTATATACTATTTTATTTCAATTTATTTTTCTTATTCAATAAAATTTTATAAAAATTAATTTCATATTTACTAGAAATGTGTTTACGAACAATAAACAAATAAAAAATTGAAAAAGTTTTCAATTCTGGCCTGGTTTTTTATGGTAGCTCAGAGTAGACTTTAAAATGGTAAGGTTGCTCAGAAACTTCATAAGTTAGGCGACCGCTGGTATGAAGTTACCGTAATGAAGAATATCCGTGAGCCAATACAATAGAGTTTCGAGAAGTGATGCGAACTTCAATATTTTGTTTGGATGTGATATAAACAAGAGGTATATAATGCATGAGGAAAATATGTGGAACACACTTGTACGAAGGCTGTTCAAAAAATACGCGAAGTGACTTCATAAAACAAAATGTACTTTTCTTATAAGTTCGAGGTCTGGATCCCCTTCAAAATACTCTCTTCCCCAACGCTCACACGTATCCCAAAAGTGTTTTCACTTTGACAAACAGTCCTGGTACACTTCTTTCAAGTCACAAGGAGCAAGGTCAGGTGAGCAGGGAGGGTGGGGAAGAGTAGTGATCGTGTGTACGGCCAAAAACGAGTTCTGAGGGCTGAATGGGCTGGAGGGTTGTCATGTTGGAAAAAACCAGTCGCCACTCCTCCACATTTCTGGCCTTCTCCGACGGATGGCGTTTCTCAGACGTTTTAGAACTTCAATATAGTAATTTTGGTTCACTGTGGAGCCTTCTGGGAGGTACTCGTGGTGAGCAACACCCTTAGAATAAAAAAAAATCATCAGCATCACCTTAATCTTGGACCGAACATGGAAAGCTGTTTTGGATCTGGAGGACGTTTCACTCGTCCACTGGGACGATTTGACCTTTGTTTCATTGTCATAACCATAAACCTGGTTATGATCTTTGACAAGAACTTTTTATCTTCTTCTGAACAATCAATCAGTTCCTGAATAAGCTAAACACGACGGGCTTTGCTCCTCCGTCATCTGGCGTGGCACAAATTTCGCAGCAGTGCATGAACGTGGCGGAGAAAAGCGTTTTGGTTCTGCGTGAAATGTGCGCTTATGTAGTGCAGATGCCCACGTTGATAACAGCCTGACATGCAACGAAAGTTTTGTGACAATGACAAACAACATCAAATTCCGTTACATGATCCATATAATCATTTAATTAACTCCTAATTGTTTACGAGTGACATAAAGACTCAATGAAGATGAAAGCTTAAAGATAAAAAGGCGAAGATAAATTATAAACACAACCATCTTGTGTTTATAATTTATCACAATAAACACAACCATCTTGTGTTTATAATTTATCTTCTCCTTTTACACCGACCAAATATTCGCACACTTCTTTGAATAGAATAATTGAAGAAAATAGAATACCATTTCACATCATCGCTGTCTTTATGGTTGGCTCAAAAGAAAAATTCACATTTCGCAAAAGTTATTTTTAATTAAGTAGATAAATGTGTATAAAATACTATTTTACTAAAGTTTCGTAAGGATAATTCACAAGCCAACTGGTATACAGAGTAACACACTGCGTTTTGCCGTGAATTAAAAGGTTCCATGCACGATAAACATTTTTTTTCCTAGAAAATGTTACTTTTTCGAATAAGTAACTTCTCTTTCACTGACGATATCTTTCAAACACGAAAATTCCGTGGGATTAAAACGTTGCGGTGAAGCATTTGATATCCCCTCCGGGGCTGAAAATTTTGCGGAGGCAGCAAGCGGCGACCTGTTCGGATCCCAGCGAGTTGTTGGAGGTCTCAGCTGGGAGGCTGCCAGCGGGCAACGGCCCAGGGAGGAGCTACAGCCACAGGGTCGGATCCATGTACTTCGTGCGAAGGGGCACCGACAGACTCCTGAACTCATGCTTCAGTCTAAGCGCGCATTTCTTGGTGGAATTTTCAAACTATATTGGATGAGTAAATTCTTTCCTGGATGGTTTGCTTGCGATTTAGTAATAACTGTAAAAGGAAATTTCGTGATATTTATTTATTGATGACCGAGTACATTATTTCGCTCTTAATGCTACAGAGTACCAAACAGGAATTTATTTTTAATAAACCATTACTCACATCTAACCTATGAGTATTGTAAACCTCAGTTTACCCAAATAAGGAAATTGGGAGTAATCTCTTTCGCATATTTCTACTTTGTATTTGTTTCCAAGATTTCTGATATGCTAGAAATAGTATCAGTTGCTTGAAATCAAAAAATGCATGTCGTTCATGAACTCAAACACTGAAATATCCCTAAAACATAAAACATAAATTTTGAGTTATGTTCGTTATTTTGTAATATTTAATGATAGTTATTATTGGACGAACTTCTACGAAGCCTTGTAATACTTAATTCACAATCCTTAAGCGTGTAGTATCTGTAATTCAACCGTCCGAAAAAACTTTAAACATGTACACGTAGGCTTTAAACATGTCAATCGCAAACTTTAAACATGTCAATCTCAAAACATGCAGGTCATGAACGATACATCGAATCTTTTTGCTCAGAGGAAGGGGGCGGCTCCAAGAAGAAATGTATAACGCTAATTCGTAATTTCGTATACTCATGAACGTTTGGCAAAAAACAATAATTGGGTCGAACAATTCTACTGTATGAATTATTCGTACAGTCATTCCTAGCCATTAAGAGTTAAAAGGGATAACATCAGTCTGTAGTATTGGTAATACAATTATTCCAAGAATTTATTATCATATTAAGACATTTGCGCATATCTGTATGGCGTCCTGAAGTAGCACTTCTGTATCATTTGATTCATAGTAAAAACTTCCCTTACACTTTAAATGATATGTGAGAGATTACATCTTCCTGCTCAGCTTGTGCTGAACTCAAAACTCGTTTTGTGAAATCTAATAGACATTTAATACAAACTTCTGATAATATTGCATTTACACGTTGACGATCCAGTAGAGAAAGAAGATTTCGATATTTTGAACATTATAAAATAAATAAATAAATGGACGGTGAATGTAGTATAACTATTATAATTACTCCAAAAATTGATTATCTTATAATCGTTTGTTGATATCTTAGTAACTAATGAAACATTCTTCTCAATAAAGTCATAAGTGTGTATAAAATGCATTACATTCCAATGAAGTCAATTATCCATAGGTAATAACCGACACTTAAGTTAGGTTACTTTACGATAAAGGAGAAAGTTCTGCACTGTCCATCTCCATTCCATTCGCTTCAATACACCCACTCAGATCCGCCGAGCAGGTTCTTTCGCCCCTAACGACTTTCGACGGCAGATCTGAAGTGACAAACTTCAACGAATCATGACGACACGAGCGGCAAAAATAAATCATCACACAATTTCCATCACCTTATGCAGAAATCGCTCAGCCGGGGAAATACCTGCGCCGCATTCATAAAGTTTCCAGTTTCGTAACATTTGATTTTCCAATGTAGGCCAGACGTCACATTACAATCCGGGAAGGACGGGGTGGGGCGGCACTCTCTGAAAACGATGATGATAACAACAATAGAAATAATAATAATGATAATAATAATAATAATAATAATAATAATAATAATAATGCCTTTATTTGTACATATTGTACCATTTGATTCACATTCAATGAATCTTGCGTACAGGTACGCATTGGCTGTTGCTTTGTTGAGGTAGGGAGTGAATTAGTACTTGTCTTACAGTATCATTAAGGGACAAGATCCAAATGCCATTTGGGGCCTTGCTCTGGGAGGAGGAAGAGTAAAACAAGGCCCGTCCAGAAGCCGTGCTCGAGTCGCCCGGGATTTCTCCCGCCCCGTTCGCAGTGGCGGTGGCGGTGGCGGCGTAGCGATGGGCAATGGGCACAGCTTCCGCAAGGCAGCTGTTGCCACTCGGTTGACACGGAGGGCGTAGGGTTCGAGTCTCGACGCCGGCGGATTTTGGACACCAGTTTCTTAGCTGGATTGAAATGAGCCTTTTTCTGGAAGGCAATTCCCCCGGCCGGCTTCTCCGACCGGTAGTTTTTCGGGCTGTCTCTGATCAACACTAGGCGAAGGCTGATGAAGTACGCTAATGAACGGGCCACGGACCGTTCGCAATCTTTCCTTCCTTATTCTCGCCTCCCCTCTCCCCGACACATAATCATGTTTACATGCACTACCCACACTATCAATGGGTCGGAAGCTAAGAACTTGCCCCGGTTGGAGCGGTTTGCTGCGTAGCACTTACATTATGCATTATACTTACGGGAGCAACAACCAATGTAATTGTCGCGCCTGGAAAGATAAAATAATCAACCAATCAACCAGGCTTTCGCATGATAAGAGGAAGCGCCACGCAAGTACGAGGGAGAGTGCTTCCGCACGGGAAGCGCTACGCTATTTCGCGGGTAAGTGCTTGCGCTCTGGACGCGGGTGCTAGTACCCTGGTGAGTGCTTCCGCACGGGAAGCGCTACGCTATTTCGCGGGTGAGTGCTTGCGCTCTGGACGCGGGGTGCTAGTACCCTGGTGAGTGCTTCCGCACGGGAAGCGCTACGCTATTTCGCGGGTGAGTGCTTGCGCTCTGGACGCGGGGTGCTAGCACCCTGGTGAGTGCTTCCGCACGGGAAGCGCTACGCTATTTCGCGGGTGAGTGCTTGCGCTCTGGACGCGGGTGCTAGTACCCTGGTGAGTGCTTCTGCACGGGAAGCGCTACGCCGCGTCGCGTAGGCCTCTTGCACGCGGAGCTGCGGTTTCTCCCGGAGCGTCTGCCTTACAGGGTGCCAACGCCCGCAGGAGGTGAACGAGCCCCAAACGAGCACGCACCTCCACGAACGCCTTCGCCACGCTGCTCGGGAAATACAAACACATTTGGAGCTGCTATTAAAATTAGATCGGTCTATTTAGCAACTTGTCAGTTTGCTTTCAAGCAAATTTTCAATAATGAACATTCGTTAACGACATATGTGAAATTTTAAAAATATGTTATGTTTTGGAGAGAAAATTTCAGGAAAATATGTATTCATATTGCAATTCATTGACGGGTAATTATGTTTGAGTTACTTTAAAATAGTATGTCGTATACTACTATATTGCAAGGTTGTCGAATTGACGGCCCGCGGCCACATGCAAACTCAATAGCTAAACCCACATAAAATGTACAATGTAATATTTAGATATCCTACCAATTAATACATTTCAAGCTTCCAGAAAGTCAGAAAGGAGCAAATCCTCTTTTCTTAAGGGAATTTGCGGTAAATAAGTTTGGGCGGCATTTGATATTGTCGTTTGAACGCATTTGAAAAACCACGAATTTGGGCTTTTTCACACTTCAAACTCGTTATTTTTAGAACATTTTGAAGATGTTCTGGTAGCTTCAAGTTAACTATTCCTAAGAATTAAAATAGACATTTTAAACTCATGTGGCTGTTGCATCAGTCGGGTCAATCAAGGATTACACATTTTGGCGAAAATCCTGTGTACCGTTTGAACGCCAGTGTTCCAAAACAGACGGGCAGACAGAGATGACCAGGCGAACAGACAGACGGGTGGACAGATAGTTGGACATACAAATGGACAGACAGATGGCACAAACGTCAAGAACAAACGAAACAAAACAATAAAAATGGGTAGCAAATGTGAATTTCTGTCAAAATTTTGGGAACGATGGATTGCAGCTTTCTGCACTAAGTGTATATATATATACATATATATATATATATATATATATATATATATATATATATATATATATATAAAGTAGAAAGAGTTATTGGAGGTTATGTATATCAACTAATTTATAAATAAGAATATTTTAATTATTGTACTAGTAATATAGGAAACAATTATCGTGGTGCATAGTCTTCGCAGTTCAACAATAATCGAGTGGTAGAAATATCAATCAAAAATTATTTAAGTGAGAGTGAAGTAGTTGGTAAAGAAATCTCTTCTGAAAAGAACTTAATCATTCAATAGCTTTTTATAACATTACTAGTAAGTAAAGCAGATTCTACAATTTTTCATCGTTTTCTTCACACCTTTTCTTCGGTTCGGCGCAGTCAGGGCCACCAACTGTGCCCGAAAACACCGCCCGGAAGCGGAAGTAGCGGGATGACCGCAGCTCCAGGATCCGAGTGCGCGGGACACAGGCGTGGAGGTCGTGGCTGAAAACAAATGAGAGCGGTTGCGCGTCTCGAGCGAGGCACAACATCCGGCCCCGGATTGCACTGGTCAGGAGAGCCCAGAGGGGCAGGGCTTCGACTGACGTCAACGACGACTTTCCCAGCGCGTTTCATGGAGGCAATTCCTGGTTGCGCAGGGCTCTTCTTACCACAAAGGAAAGGGCTGACATTGTCATGTGCGTTGCACCTGTATATGAAGCATTCTGTATTAGTTTGCGAAGTTTGCTTGGCTCGATTCCGTTTCATTTCGGATCTTAGTTTAAAATGTGGTTACATAATATAAGAATATTCAAACATATTTGAATGTAAAGATTTTGTGGTCGTAATCGGAATCAGTCGGATATTAACTTCATAAGTGTTGCATCCAACGCATTTTGTGGACATATACGTATTTTTGAATAAACAATTACATACAGAACGTAATTGAACTCGCTTCTAATACTTAACTCGTAAGCATCATTTATATTTGATTTTTTTAGAGTTTCTCGGCAACAAAAGTGGCAGATCATGACCACACGAGTGACATTGACAAACGACTTAATGGTTATTGTATTGTTACACATACTTTTAATTTTGTTGCATTTGATTCGTTATAGGAACAGACTTAAATATTTTTATTCATTTTGTCTTCCAAACATGATATTTAATTAAGAACAAGCTTGAACTGTACTCACCCGGGTAATAAAGTTCCGGGTGAGTATATTTGTTTTTAAATTTAATAAATATTTTGAAAATAAATTTTAAAAAAATGTTACGTGACATTGTATTCACTTGAACAAGTATTTAAACAAATATACAATAGCAATTTCCAAGTTATATTGGTGTACATTAAAACAAGTTCGGGTCCCGGATTTGAATAGGAAGCCACTGCGACCCTTGCCCCCTTCCTGCGCTGCCACATGACGCAGCGGGTGTTGCGAGGGAGCGTTCCTGGGAAGAAAGCTGTGGCGGCGCGTGACGTCAGGGTCGCTCAGCGGCGCCCGCGCAGGTGGAGGAACTCGCTCTGCGCGTTGGAACTGCGCGTGCGCGGGCGCCGGGGAAGCCACTCGCGGTCGCGCCTGCGCGAACAACTCAATGACCCCAAGCACAAGCAAACCGTAAACACAGTGAAATGCTAAACAGAAATGTCTTCTGAATGACTGAATATGAAATATAACCATTGCGGTTTAAAAATATAAAATACAAATATTTTACGTATATATAAAGTAATATTTCCGAGCGAAGTGGCTCAGTGCGTAGCGCACTGACTTCGTAATCGGGAGGTCCGGGTTCGATTCCCGGGCCGGCCATCCTGACCGGGGTTTTCGTGGTTTCCCTCGGTCATAAAGGCGAATGCTGGGATGGTTCCAAAAGTCCACGATCACCTATCGCCTCCTAATCCATTCCTATCATCTTTCATCTTTCATACCCCGGCTAACAACCATGGGGGATAAAAATCGGATCCAGCTAAATGCTGGTCCCCCCTAAGAATTGTTGCAAGCACCTGCCACCGCGATAATAAATAAAAACTGAGCCACGGTAAATGCAGGATGCTTGCTTGCGTGGTCCTAGTCGGCCGATTAACGAAAAAAAAAAGTAATATTTCAAAAATTATGGGGGACACTTATCAGATATGTTCCAACATTTATTTGGGTCTGTGTTGCATGTGCTCAGTCTGTTTATTCATTTAGCTGCCCATGCTCTCATTTCTGGAATAAAAACCTTCATAATAGGAGAACGGTATAACATGAGGTAAAATAATGTAATAAATAGTTTTATTTCCATGAAATTAATGAGTAGATCCTAGAATAATTGTTTAGAGAATTTTAATAGTATTATAACTAAAAGGGAATAGAAAATATCGATGAAGATATTTGATATTTTTTATTCATGCTTACGGACTTGTTCGCTCACAAAAATTTCATCCTGTGTTGGTCAATGGCCTCGAATAGCATTTGAGGACAGACCTGTCTGTATGTGATATACCCATCTCAGTTTCTTCTTGTTTTCTCTTCCCTTCCGTCGATTACACAACTCTAAAGAACGAAATATTCAATTCCGTTGCCACTGATGGCATTTCAAGACCCAAAATGGAGTCCACAGTAGCATTTCGAGGAAAATAAATTCGTAGACGTCACACTGGATGGTCATGTGCAATCAAGATTACAAAGAAATGGTAGCTCCCTTCCACGTGAGTGCTTACGTAGATTTTAGAGTAATAATAAAAATGTGAATCATTATAATTAATAATTTTTACACTAATTACTGTTAATACCTTTTGCCCTACTAATGCATTTTTAATATTCCATTTTTTGGTGATTAAGAATTTTTTTAATTACCATTTCTTTTGTAATTAAACAGACTTTCAAACTGTCGGTAAGAAATCAGTACGGTGGTATAATATATATAACAAAATTACACGTGTTGGTCACTCATCAAACTGTCTCCACTCACTTGAGCATTATAAGGAGTAAAACTAAAAGTTTAAATTTCTAAATTAAAGAAGATACTGAACTAATATTCAAACAATCATAGTATTACCTTTTTACGGATCTATCTTTTTAAACTTATAATTTAATTCTACAAAGAAATCTATAAGATCTGATCCGAATTCTAGAAAGGTTAATTTTAATATTAACCTAGTCTTTTTTTTTCAAAAGAATCAGGATTCAGTTAGAAAGAAAAAGTATTAATGAAAGGGAGGTGAAAATTATTGTAAGAATAGAAAGAAATACTATTATAAAAATGCAACAGGTTCGATTTTCAACGTTAACTCTAAATTTTTGACAATTGCAAAAGTTTGAAAAATGTTTGGACACCACCCAAAATTCCATCATTGTGGGTACATATTTTAATCAAATAAAATTTGTTCTCCATAATTAGTTCTTTAATTTTAATTTCAGGTACATTTTTAAAAATATTATTAGTTTTCGCACAATGTTAAATGAACTATGGAGAACATTAAAAACAAGATTACCTCAAAAATTGTTCCCTCTTTTGTTTATTTTATGTTTGTTCAGAACTAAATGCACTGAATAACTTGACATAATAGATGCATAATTAATGTTTTAAAACTGAAAAGTAAGTTTGTTGGCATTGTTGTTATGGATATGAATTATTTCAAATTTATTCAGATACCTAAATTCAGTGTTACAAACCGCATTAAAGGCTGCTTCTGCATGAAAAGGTTGCATTTAACTAAATTGTTGGTGTTATTAATTTGGTATCTGCGTCGTTGCTATATTGTTTTATTGCATTTCATGGATTCAGTCTATGCATTTGCTATTCATTTTGCATTTGTCGGCTGTGAACGGGTTTTTCCCTTCTTCGTTTATTTCCCCAATAAACATTATCCTTTTCTCTTTGAGATTTGTGACTGACGCTCTGTCTCAGTGTTAGGACTCCCTCCCGACTGCTTTCAGTTCACAGAGTATTTACTACGCCGATGTATCACTTGGACGACCACTTGTGCTCCACCCGCTGTGCACGCA
Source organism: Gryllus longicercus (assembly GCA_038098605.1). Lineage (NCBI taxonomy): Eukaryota > Metazoa > Arthropoda > Insecta > Orthoptera > Gryllidae > Gryllus > Gryllus longicercus. The sequence goes on along the minus strand of JAZDUA010000125.1, from coordinate 770,349 downwards.
CTGGCTCGCGTGGCCTCGCTGCGGGAATGCGTTGCCTCGGGAGGCAGGCAGGACATCGACTGTCGCAAGAGAGCAGACTCGTGAGGTATCCACGTGAACAAACTATTCAAACGTCGCCACGAAATTCAACATCGAATTCAGTTCCTGTATTATTTTATTAAATGTTCTATAAAATTTCAACCGTCTCTCGCGAATCCTTCTTCATCAAACTAGGGATGTCGGTGTTTCCGAAACATCGAGATTTACGTAAAAACAGCGATTTGTTGACGTCAATGTTATGATTCAAGTATTCAATAAGTGAATATTCTCCAGACCAAACCGAGAAAGGGTGAAAAATAAATAAAACAGAGTTTTCGTCAATAAAGAAGCTTATATTATTTCTGAATTATCGAATCAGATAACACAAGTTTTTTAATTGTCCTGACGAGTTTTGACTTTGTTTTCTTTGTTAAAAATTAATTAATAATTAATTAACTTTCGCATTAAATTCCCTCCGGGTAAAATTGAATAGTTACTAATACAATTTTAAAAACATAGATGTATAATAAAATTGATAGTTTTGGATGTTGCAATAAATCTTTTAGTTTATCTGGGGATAGTTGGATAGTTTGGAGTTAGTTGGATACATTTTTTATTAACATCGATGTTTTAATTTTGTGCCACCATGTTTACAAACATTGATGTTTTGTTGACAGTGTCGCTCTTCAACTTCAACCTTCTTGAAGTTCAGCTCACATTGTCTCGAATCACAGAATCCTACTGAACAAGGAAAACTGATTTTTCAATTTCTTTATTGTAAATATATGTTAAAATGTTGTATTGTGTCTAAAAATCAATTATCTTCACAATTTTTTTACATCTTTACAAGTTTTACAACACTACCATAATCTATACATATAAATTGACAGGAGAAACAAAAAAACTGCTGATGGATTGTGTTGAAACTTTACTTATAAAATTCATCATGACATTTCATAAAGTGTTTTGGAAACTTATGAGAGTTGAACTTGATTTGTGTCTAAAAATAATGTTTTATAAAGGAAAATATAAGTGGACAATGACTGTTTTCAGAAATAATACTGTGTTTAGGTACAAACTAACCAGATCTCTAATGGAGAAACCATATTTCACAAAAAGAAAATCCGTTTTACACATTCAATAATTTGAATATACATAATTTCTGTCATTTGTATCGGAACAATATTAAATTGAAAATACGTATATTACTTTTCAATAGCGGACAGTAGCAGCAAAAGCTGCTTAACTATTTTGCAACATTTTAACAATTATATGAAAACAATGTCATGAAAAGGAATTAAATATACTGAGTTGTGTGTATTGATATAGACGAAATGAAGGTATATTGATATAGACCAGTGCAAGGAACTTAGTAATCTGGATATATTAATGCAGAATTCCTGGATGCGAAGACCGGCTTTTCAGGAAGTAAGTGTCTGAAATCATCAGGAAAAATAATACTTTTTTTCCACCTTTGGAATATTATTAAACGCTGCATCATCATCTTTCATAATGCATCTCAGCAAATGCAAGAGGTTCTTATCGTTTTTGCATCAGGGCCTCTTTTGCTTTCTGGAATTTGTCTCCTCAATAATCCTTTTGCAAATATCTTAAAGTTAAAAATGCCTACTTTGCCATTAGGGTTAAGATTTCCACTTCAAATAATGTTTTTATTAGTAGTTTAATTTTTACAAACAGTAATTCTTATTTGCTGATATGATTAATAAAAATAACTTATATGCTCACTTTACGAAGGATTATCTCTTACCTACAGATAAAATTCGACCGAACATGATTCAATGTTTAAAAAGTCGCCAAATGTAAATACTGACACAGTCAAGTTTCAAAAGGTTTTCACTCCCCTCCTCCGATAACTTTCAACATCCATTCGTGCTCAATGGCATGTAAGTCAACAAGAAAAACCCAGATTTATCAAATCTATATTCTTCAAGATCTCCTAACTTGAGATGCAGAATTATTAATAGTCAGGAAATTATTTTCAAAATTGCATAATAAATGTTCAATTGAAATTTGGCCTAAAATCCCTCTCGCGGTATCAGTAGAATTGGATAAATAACTTAATACAAGTTTTGTGTGTTCTAAGATATTGACAAAACATCAAGTTTCCAAAAATGCCTGTTCATTCATCGCATCGATTCCTCCGTCAGTTTGTTTGGGCCGTCTGTTCATTGTTCGATCCGTTCGTTTATCTGTGAACAGTAGTAGCTCCTAAGAATTTTCTATAAGATTTCTGAAATTTCCGTTTGTTCTAACTCAACTTCAGCGCCTACCAACATAAAATATTTTATTTTGAGTGTTTCTTTGTAAGAAACTCTTACAACATATCCGCGATTTTCTTATAACAAGGTTTCTTTAAAGTGTATCCTTGTGTATATAATCCTTATTCTTCAAATAGTGATGTTACAAATACGCGTAATTTCACGTATTATTTATAACTGTTATCTAATAATATAATAATTCGACTTTTACCCTATTGAAATCTCATGAATAAGTCTTGAGTAATAGGTGTGCGGGATATTCAAATTTGCAATTTCCAAAATTTCAGAGGTTTTATTGAAGATCGGACATATCATAAATATGTGAGTTCTTTCCTCTGTTTGATGAAGAAATATTAAGAACTAAAATTCTCCCTGAGTATCATGGGAGCCCGGACTTTCAAATCATAAAACATGATTACTGCTAGCCTACCAATATCAATTAGTATAATTATTTCTTCACTAAGAAAATGAAATATTTATTCAAGTAAATAAATGAGATTTTAAAAAACGTAGTAAGTAATTTTTAAAGGCACTTGTTTTCACAAAATGAATGACATTTAATTTTAAAAAATCAGACATCTAAGGGAAATATTAATGTGAAAATATTTCGAAAATTTACAATCGTTACAATTTTGAAGATTGAAAAATTTCAATGAAAAAGAACTTGTGCCTTAGAATTTGACATATTGTACATTACTTTCATTAAAAGATTAAAGAAAAAATTGGAGCCGATTTGAAAAGATATTTGTTCCGTATGTCTGGTAAATTTTATTTTGAAAAACGTTAATATAAAATTATTTAAAGATCTAATATTGAGGAATAGACTAATTAAGATATAAATCTCTAGCTTTCATATTAAATGTGTTGACAGTTTCGAAAAAGAAATTAACTTTGCAATTTTTTGAAATTCCAGCGATTTTAATAAAAATCAGACATACATTTTTATGAAGATAACTGTGCTCTAATCGAGCAAAATATTTTTAAAAAATGGAGTTGTTTTTCATAAAATTTTGTTTGCGAAATTAATTTTCAACTAACTCAATTTGTCATAAACGTAGGCAAAAACTAATGATATTTTAAAGAAATATGCTTGTCATATTTTAAAGCTCTAATCTTCGTAAACAGATTTCACTGAGAAGAAATGTCTATCTTCAATAATGTAGTTATACTCTCTATTCATAGAGTATGCTAGAAAATAGAAAGTGAAACTTCTTGTTATTATTTTTTATGTTCAGAACCTGTCTCCTATGTTTTCGGAAGGAAATTCATTCAGAGAAAGTGTATTGATTAATAGGTGAGGAAAAATATGTTATGTCAGCACAAGAACTTCGAACATGTGACGAACTCGAATAGATATTGAAGACGAGTAATGAAACGAATACAAGTAAATAATATTTCACACTTAAGCACCACTTATAAATTCCTTTATCGAGTAATAATAATAATAATAATAATAATAATAATAATAATAATATACCACTGTATAGAATTATTTGTTTTTAATTCATTGTTTGATAAAGGTAATAATTCCATATATGGTATAAATACATATTAAAATTGAATTGAAAACAATTTCCATAATTTTCTTTCTATGATTTGAATGTAGTAGTTCCAACATTTTTGCGAATTCATTGTCCAGTTTTATTAAACAAATGTCTCGTTTCATTAATTATTCACAAAAATCTCAGGATCAATCCAAATTCGTGACGGACTTATTCCTTAGTTCCCGACCATAAAATTGCAAACGTCAATACGTTTCCGAAATTTTGTGTATTAAAGTCTTTATACTGTGAAGGTTGACATCTGTCCGCCATAGATATCGATAATCTATTTCCCTTTTATTAAGTCAATGCTGTTTGTGCTGCATAAGAAGGAAGAAGTCTGGCAGCTGTCCAACTTCACGAATTCCCCATTCTTCCCAATTCATGGGCAAACAGTCTACAATTCATTCGCAGAGCGTACACAGCTGGAAATCCAATGTTTCTGGCGATATGGATAAAGGAGAAATACTCCGTTTCCGGTCCAAATGCGAGCCGTGTTCTCTGCAGTTGTGGCGACGTTTCGTAAGCCATCTTCCTCGCGGAACTGAGTGCTTCCGTTGTTATGCAAACGAAGAGCTCTGGGGCAGGCTGGCGCTCGCTCGTCTTGTTTGCCTCTTCGATGCGATCTTTGTCCTTGTAACTTGTAAATCCTCCGGGGCTTCTGTCGAGCAAACACCTGAGCCCAAATTTCTTCTTCTTCTTCTTCTTCTTCTTCTTCTTCTTCTTCTTCTTCTTCTTCTTCTTCTTCTTCTTCTTCTTCTTCTTCCCATGGTGCTACAATAAAAGACGTAATGGAAGATTGGCTGACAAGAAAATCTGGTTTTCTTTCTTATTTTACGAGTGATTCCCTTATTTTTTAACTTGTAAGATTTCTTTTGAACTCTTTCCAATTTTGCGTTGTAATTCTGTATGAATCAGGAGTTACGCCTTATTCCATAATAGGATGGACAAGCGAATATAAGCCAATTCTTTCGCGTTTGCTGTAAATTTCTTCAATAAGTACGTTCGCATTACAAAGTGTTATGGCATGCATCATTTGATGTACTTGAAAATCCAACTGTAATTTACAGTAGATCTAAACATTAACAATTTTTCTGGATACTCATGGAATGAAATTATCACCGAAGTATTAATCGGCTGTAGCTAGAAATTTCCACTTCAGTCAAATATTATTGCTTACTTTTTTCGAGTCATTGGCATTTGTTTCGGCCCAATACCGCTAAATCCGAGTTTTCCTTTTAAATTCTGTTGAGTTGTCTCACAGCATTCAGTCTAGCCTTTGTAACATCTAGTCACACAAACTAAATCTTAGATGTAAGGTCTTAGGTGAAACTAAGTAAGGCCATAAGATGTATCAAAGAGAAATATCTTAAACATGAGTTATTAAAATTTTTGATAACGTGATTGATTTTTCCAAAATAGTAAAGTCTCACACTACAACAGATAATTTCTTTTTTTGGTAGTAATTGTTTAAACGGGAGCAAGTTGTCGACTAAAATAATTACAATTGTTACATCACATTACACAATGATGTATTACATGGTTTCGACATCAAAATTATTAAATGTGTTTGACATCAGACATCAAAGCAAACTCAAAAACGTAAGTAATTGTTAAGAAGATGATAATTGGATTGAGTAGATATTGAGATAAGTCGTAGGAAGCAGGAGTAATAATAAAAATAAGAAAAAAGAAGGAAAGGTTAATACGAACGAAAAATAAAAGGAGAAATTCCGACAGTAAAAGTCAGGGAAGGTAGATGAACTAAAGAAAATAAAAATGAGAAAGATCAGAAGAAAGATAAAACCAAGAAATGAAAGAGCTGCACTCCCACCGCCCCTCCCACCGCCCCTCCCACCGCCCTTCCCACTGCCCCTCTCACAGCCCGTGCCTATTGCCCGGTTTTGATGCCGCCCCCGCGAGCTCTACTGCCATCCCCGCCAGCCCCTGCCGTCGCAACCCATCCACGCACTCACGCTCGCTGCCCTCTTCCTCGTTTACGTCCTGCGCCATCTGCCTCACTCCCACCTCCCACCCCCTCCGCCCTTCCCATTCCATCCCAGCCTTGCCACGCCCTGCCCCCGCCACGCCCACCACTGCCCCGCCCACGCCTCCGTTCCCACCCCCCACTCCCACCCCTCTCGTCCTTGCCCACCACATCCTTGCCACGTGCCCACCATCAACCCCGCCACCACCACTGCCTCGCCCCACCCCCTCCTTGCTTCCTCCGTGCTGCTCCCTGCTCCACCTCTGCTTCCACCCGCTCCCTCCGCCCCCTCCGCCCCCTCCGCCCTCGCTCCCACCCCACCCCACCTCGCCCCTCCCCTCCTCACTACGCCCCCGTCTCCGCGACGACCCCTGCCCCTGTCCCCTCCGCCCACCCCACCCCTGCTTCTTCCTCTCCCTCCCACGTCCCAGCCCGCACTCCGCCCCCGCTTACGTGGGTCCTGTCCCCTTGGGGCGTTCGGCGCGGCGCGAGGCGAGGTGAGGCGACATGCGACCCGCTCCGGCCCCGGCCATAAAACGCGCGCGCGACGCTCTCTGCAGGCGGACGCCCTAACTCTCCTGCGAAGGCTCTCGCCCGCGAATAGGAGGGCTGTCGGGGAGGCGCCGGCCGCATCTCGAATTTTTGGTTTCATGACGTCCATTGGCCGCTGACGGCCTGCAAGATCGTTTAGGCTCTGCGATTGGGGAGACGAACGCAAATTGTAATTCAGGAACAAGAAAATTCATCAACGGTAATTGAACAACGGTTTTTAACAATATCATTATTGATAAAACTTGTTTATATAATTTTGATAGTTTGTCATCGTTCTTACAGTTAAGATGTTCAATTTATTGTGCCCAAAATAACACTTTTGTTTATTTTACTATGAATGCATATTTCAAACGATTTTTGAAATTTATGATTTAACTGCAATGATGATTATGTCATAATTCGTGCTAAATGGTTTATACAGTTTCACGCAAATCGAAAATAAACAGCTAAACGAATAATCAACGGGTAAAAACGTATTAATTTATTAGCTAATAATATTTATTCAATTATAAACTTCATTAATACAGTATTAAACTGTAAGACCCAAATATCATACGAATCTGCTAAATTATACGTTTTCTCTCGTTGATGTTTGTTTTTGAAGAGGTAGTGAGTCACATTCATACATCAAACGCTGTTATTAACTTCCTCCATCCATCAAATTACCGCTGCCCAACAACTGGCCGGGCTCCGTCAACGCCCCCCCCCCCCCCCCCCCCCCCCCCCCGCGAGCAGCGCCCACGGCCGCGGCGCGGGCGGTGGAAATAGACGCCGCCGATGCCCTCCGCGGCCGCGCGGGCGCAGCGCCGCCGACAGCGAGCGCGGGCGAATCAACTTCCTTGGCTCCCTCCCCCTCCCCCTCCCCCTTCCCCCGCTAGGGCTCCCATTAGGTTTTAAAACTTACTTTTTATTGGTTCGGGTAGTAGGTGCACAAATAATCAATTGTCTTAACGATGTCTTAATTATCTTATCCTATCGTCTGCATTCTCCATGTCCAATACCTATCCTTCATCTGTCCCCGAACTGTCCCTTATCATTTCCCAACCTGTTGCTACATGTCTTCTACCCGATCCAAAACTTGTGAGCTGTGAGAACTCACCTGTCTCAAAAAAATGTATCACAACGGGGCATGCAAACCTGGTTTAAAAGGCCTAGGATGCAACGCTTCCGATTTATGCGCGATTACAATGTGTTTTGAAATAATGTGTTTTGTGCATAATAATCTCAAAACTTCCATTTTTGTTGGACGTTCGGCTGGGCTGTAATTTTCTATCCACACGTGCAGGGTTTTGTGTCGATGGTTTCTTACAAATTGCCACAAACTAGAATGATAATTTGTATCTGAATCCAGTCAAAAATTCAAGTGTTCTACAATAACGTATAATAAACATTAAAATTAAATTTACAGAACTGACTCTGTCGTTTTCAAAGTATATTGAAAGTCATAAGTGGTTTCAAAGGCCGACAAAGAGCAAAACTAGTTATTTTTTTTAACTAGAGCTCAGAAACTGAAAAAAATATGAAAATCACCCACAACAAACAATGTTTTGAGAGTAGCTTAGATATTTTTTCGTGCATGTGTGTTATAAGTCACAATAAAAATTTGTTTTTGTTAATTTTTTAAACATTTTTTGTCGTTTGAATTTAGCTCCGAAAAAATGTCAAAAAATATTTTTGGTGAATAAATTATTTTATTGATTTTCATATTTTTCAATTCAACAGTTGTGAGGGAGGGGCTACGAAACTTTTCAAAAATCTTTTTTCAAGGATAGACTCATAGTTTAACAATTCACTTGTCATTTGGTTTTAGGGAACATTCTACAATCTTATCCAGGATACCCTTTAAAAATACAAGTTTTTTACAAACTAAAAGTTACCGTACATTTAAATTAATTCATGTTGACACAGAAAAACTACAATACGAGTAACTTTCCGTATCCGTACAACTTTGAAAAAACGCAATCACAGATTTTGTCTAATTTTTTTTACAATTCTTGCACTTATTTGTTAAATTATATTGTACTATTTTTATGAATTGATAAGCAATGAGATGATTTGATAAGACTCTATTTGACAACCTAGGGATTTTGTAATTATGCAGTTTATTTTAGTTGATATATTTAATTAAATTCATAAAAATTAAGTGAAAGACATATGAGTAATATATCAACAATTTTTTAAAAAAAGTGGGAAAATGTTTCTTGGAGATCGATAAAACTCCTCTAAGAGCAGGAAATTATTGGGAGGCAAGAAAACCGTAACAATCTCTTGACCCACAACCGGACCCATTTTTAGTTCACCGTGCACTTGAAGTCTTGCTGAAGTGTTGGCCACTGCGCAGTAGGAAGCCCCGGTAGATGAGGAGAGGTGCTGCAACTTCGACGCACCAGTGAGTCATCGACTTGCAGCCCGAGGCGCGACGGCCGCCGGCGGTTGGTTCCCAGAAGGCGTTTGTAATCGCAGCAACATCGCGAAAAACGCGCGATCCCAGTCTGCTTTGCAGCAGTAGCTTTCGGAAAATACTGTAAACAACTTGGTTGCTGAATTATCTTCTTTCTCCATGTTCATTTTTCCTCGTTATTCCGTCCTTCCGTGTATATTAATTTCGAATATAACGCTGTAGTGCACATTTTGATTTAGAAATCATATTGAATACATACAAATGAATTTATAAGTTATCGCAAGGAATATCAGTGTAGGGATACTTGAGATTTCGGATCCTGTTTGTGACTGTTAAAGAGTTCCACCCAGAGCATACTCCTGTACTCCTACAGTGAACTTGGTGTAAGCTGTCTACGAATTCTGTTTCCCTTAGGCTTAACTACGGCAATATTTTCAACAAATATTTCAGTTTGATAGAAAATGTCTTTATTTTTCAACGACGTTCAGCCACAGATTTTACTTTTCCGTATACAGTGTCGTAGTTCCGTATACATATTCGTAGTATAGGCAAAGTTATGTAACGCTGCGGAAAATCGATTTCGAGTTTTCAAAAAAAAACAACAACATGTTTTGAGGTCCCCAGATTACGAAAAAGGGTTTTTTAAACGTCCGTCTATGCGTCTGTCCGTCTATGCGTAACAACGTCCCTGTGACGACTCGAGTATTTGACATCGTGCAAGAAAACGGTGGTCCGCTGTTCTGTTTAGCTCTACCTCCCCCCGATTCTCTCGCTACGATTGGCTGAATGTTTGGTGACGCAATCATTCGTGACATAAAATCTAATACGTCATCATTTGTACCGTAAAATTCCCGATTATGAACGATTTCTTGGAACAGAAAAGGTTTTTTTATAATGCTGGAATACAAAAAAAAAATATTTTCGACTCGAACAGTTGTGCAATATTCCCGAATTATCAAATGTAAATCTTGAGCCAAGATTTAGCGATTTTACTTCAATTCTCTTTACATTTGCATTTGTTTGAAAGCCCGAAGAAATTATATTATTAGGTTCCGACACGTAAAGATCTAGAGTACGTTTTCCAGCGGGTCTCGTCACTATCACATGTGCACTGAAGGTCACACCGCCCCTCCAAGCTTTTTACTGAAACGTTTCACATACAATTATTTGAAAATAGCGCAATACAGTTGGCAAAGTTTCAAGAGAGACATTTGGAACAATGTAGGGTTCCTAAGTTTTGGTACCACCTAGCATAACAAGTGTCTTAATAGAACATCACAATTTTAACGCCTTTTTCCATCCTGAAAAGTTGACAATATTGTCAATCATTGTGTTTCTCTATAACTATGTTTCTCTTTCAATGTTACGCTGTACGTCTATGTAGCAATACTATTTGTCACTTTGTTTCTTTCAGAGCCATCATAGGCTGTCTTTGAGGAATTTTAAGGACGTGACCATCCGCATGTGTGACTAACAGGCTGAAGTAGCTCCGTGGGAGTTGCAGTGGCCGACTGGGTGAGGAAATTTGTCTTTTTCTAGTTCCTGGACCCGAATGTGATGTTGGCGACCAAGTACAAAAATATAGTTGGCCATCATGGGCAATTATACAATTATTAGTTATGGTTTAGTTATTAAATTGTCGTTCAACAAGAAAAGTGACAACTTAAAGATCGTCATTTTTTAGCAAGTGAAATGAAACTGTTTTGAAAATACTCTGTTCTTACAAGTAAAAAATTCAGCAAACTAGTTTTCGAGGCAATCGGTAAATTGTTAAACTCTTGGTATTTTGGCCAAATGTTTTGGAAATCACAACTTTTCAAATACGTTACTTTTCTTGTGCTCTTACTACGCGAGGTACTAGTTATTTGGTGATTTGCCTTTAGCCACATCGTCGCAATCACAAGGCAAAAACATCCACGTTTTACGCAGGATGCGAATGCTATCGCTGCAGGATAACAGGAGATAATTGCTTCCCGATCATTTTAAAAGAGAAGTAAATAAAATGTAACTTAATGATAGAATTTAATACACATTCTTCAACAAAAACAAATAAGTAATAAACAGGAAAAATAGACAGCTGGGATTGGATGATGATGAAATTGTTGAAATCAATTATAGTTCCAATATGAATGAAATATTCAAATTAAATACCACGCGTGTGAACTGAAAATTATGAAACGTTTATTTTTGGAAGTTCTCAGTCTAAGAAAACATTGTACTCATATTTCACGCACGTACTTGTTAAAGGTCCTTTAAATAAGGTTCCACCAGATTAATTAAATTCTGCAAGTTTAAGCAAATCAGTACTGCTTTTTGTGCTAATTAGCATTTCTCACATAACGACGTAAAATACTAGAGGCGCCTGAAATGTCTATTTCGGTATTTTGATCGACCTAAGATTCTTTAAGGGCGTACAAAATACCTAGCTCTTGGTCTCGCATATAGTTGTCATATAGATTTTTCGTTTCATGAACATTACTTCATACGAAGTCTTCACCAGGTGAAATAGAGAATGTAAAAGGTGATATTGTATAGCTACTTTGATATTTGATGCAAAGGCTGCATTTTGAACCAAAATTCATTGATTGAAAAGGGATGAAAATTACTTCGTGGATCAAAGTATAAAACACTTAGTACTCACCATCATTCATTTAATTAAGTTTCATCAAAAGAATTTCATCTCTTCTAAACAACCTTTTGTAAATTAACTTAGCATTGTAACATTGTATTAAAGTAAAACTTATACACAATATACTGTAGTCATTGATGATAAGAACAACAAAAACCTTGGATTTACGTGGTCGTTTCCATTCCTCCTTCTGACCTCAGATAATTTGAACAAGTGTCAAAACGCTCCCAGCACCGCCAACGAGGCGCTTCCGCTTCCTCGGCCGCTGCGCTTTTGTTCGTGGCCTTCCGGTTGACGCTGACGCGCATTCATTCGGGCAGCCATTTCCGCGCGACCTGGGTGCTTGCCGGGGTATTTTATGAACTGGCGCGATGCGATAAGAGCTAAACTGGAAAAATGCTCCCTTGTTCTGTAAATTATTCGCTTTCTCAAGCGTGGAATCTACCTTGTTAATGCTTTCCAAGAAAACAGTAGGTACTTCATTTGAGTCACAGGCGGTTAATGAGATAATTTTTGTCTGAACTTTTTATTTAAGACCGCTAATGAATGTTGCATTTGTTTTGCTGTTCACAGTCTGCAATATGCTTCCGCGCGAATAAATTTTTTTGGTGCAATAATCAATTTTGCGTTAAACGGCTTGTGAAAGAAATGCAGTGAATGCTCTCTCAATAGTGATTTCCCACTTGTATTTCAGTAACTCAAAGTAAGTTGGAGATTAAGTTTACATTCAGTGTAATTTACAAAACGTGCTACTTCAAGGTACTTTCCCTGCTTAACTGCAAGTAATTTTTTATTAATTTAAATTTCTTTGAAATAAATTTACACACCTTTGAATATATTAGGAAATGATCTGGATTAAATCGAAGAGCAAGGCATGGAAAATCATTAATGTTAGCCGTTTCTTTGTTGAAGAATTTAGGCGAGTCACTCATCAAACAAGGCCGACGTAACTTCATTTCTCTGTTCCATTTAAGTCACGTAAACTGTCGGAGAAAAACGCTGAAGTAGATGGACAGATACATTTCAGGAGTTTTGTTTATTAGTATACATTCAAGTAAGTACGTGAATCAATAAGCTCAACAACCGAAAGATTTATTGGAGATTCTGCAGGCGGTTATAGAACGGGGTTAGAAATCCGAAGACACGGAAGAAGGCAAATCGGTCAATGGCATGTCCTTGGAAGAAACAGGTCGCTTGAGCTATACGAATGGTATGAGTATCAAAGGCAGACAAAGTTACGGCGAGGGCCTGGGTTGTAGGCAACGAAAGAAAATTACGTTTCCGTAAATATTCAAAGATCAGTGCAGTGTTTCTCTGCATTCTGTAGTGCAAATTCCTCAAAGGCAGACGACAGACGAGACGACGTACTCATGACAGTCCTCCCCTCCTTGAATTTGTGGCCGAGTAGGATCGCAGATTAACAATTTATAAGGAAATAAAAATTGTACTGCGTAATTACTACCAAGTGGTTTGGATGGAGCAAACGAAACAACATCCAACGCCTTTTAAGTTTGTTTGACTGCGAACGCCTTCGAGATTCTGCGAACATCTTCGAATTTATTATTCGCAAATATAGACCCTGCTCCGACCCCTCTGCCCGCCGGGTGTAAGCATGATGCCTTGGGCAACGGGTGAAACTAAATTTAAGATTACAATTTGGGATTTGTTGGGTACTCAAAAGTGTTCGTGGCGAATTTAGAACAAATCGTCTTAGCGATTCAAAAGTTTCGTTGAAGAAACACATTTATTTTTATTACATTTGTGAAGAAAATTAGCATGTTAAAATCCAGAATGCTGTTGCACTTATGAGTTGCAACTTTCCTTACGCAATCCAGAAGACACAGCAATTGTTCTTCGAAATGGGTTATATCGACACAGGAAGTACCAACAGTGTCAAAATAAAAAAAATCCGTACCTAAACTTAACGAAACAATATATGAGATTTATAGTATTATCTGTAACCATTTTAATCGTATCTTAATTTGAACAATGTGTAGAATCCAGAATAGCAAGCTACAATTGTTAGCAACTTCTTTCTCTTTGTAATTGAGTGTTTTTTACACTAGACGTATAGTATTTATTTACGTGCACTGTGAAGAGAAGTGAAAATAACTTACAGATTATTATAAATAACTGCTTGTAAATATAACAACCCCAGTCCAGAATCAATAAGCAGTTGTGATAAGTTCCAAGCAAGTTGCAACTCTCCATTGAGTGCGTTCTGAAGCCGAAGTCCGCGCCAGTCGAGAGCCGGATGTGGCCGAGTCGTGGACCGAGCAGGGCACGTGCCGCCGGGGGGGGGGGGGGGGGGGGCGGCGGCGGCGGCCTCGGCTCTGGGGCAGCATGCGAGGGTTGCGCAAGAGCACGTAACGGGCACGGGGTGGCGGTGGCGGCCCTTGAACCTGGCGGTGCCGCCAGACAGCACGAGCGCCGGGGGCGGGGCCCAAGGTTTTCGTGGGCGCATTGACCTACTTCCATTCGTCTAGCATTGACGGGCACTCAAGGACTTTCCTAAATTCCACCTCCGGATTATTTATAAACCTGAATCGTATTTGGGTGAGTTTTACTTCATATGTTAAAGATTGCGAAGTTTCTTTCTGATCTTTCCGAAATTCTTATGTTTCCATTACTTGACATCGAAGGTTATTTGCTAGCGTTTAACATTGAGCTTTTTGTGTACTGTACGGAAAGTGAAAAACCCTTAGTTCAAAACAATTTATTTGAGCTCACACCTCCGCATAAATTCTCAATGTTGCCCCAGAAACCTTATTGATGTAAGTACAAATAATTCGATAGGATGCGAAGGATACAGCAACACTACTAGCGTCACCCGATAAAGAATTACTGTATTCGTGTATTTACTAAATTATTTATTGAATTTGTTTCGGTAAAAAGTTCAATTTGACGTTTTTTGTGTTTCGCTGGAAAGGCACAGCAAGTGCTTTGGCAGTGAGGAAGAGGGGGAAGCATCTGGAGATTGCGCCCCTCGGCCAGGAGCCCCCACGTGGTCGCCGGTCAGGTGGCTCTGGAGTCGAGGGCGGTGACTCTTGCCGCCGTAACAGAGGCAGCGGGGATATCGATTACAGCGCATTCGAGACACTCCCTTAATCAAATGTAGCACCTAGCACCCACCCACGATCGCCTTGTGATTTGGGGACCGATGGACTTTCCTCGATTGACGTGTTATTAGGATAAGGGATGATTTGCCAATATTGAACGCCAATTGTTATCAATCATCTCTTTTTGCGACCACTCCGAACTGTGCCGCCTGGAAATGAGTTTTCATGTAGTATCCAAAGATTCAACGAACATTCAGCGAACAAGTATAACATATGACCAGGACTCGGTATCATTTGAGTACTAAGAGATCTTAAAGAAGATAGGTAACACTTTAACGAAAGGAGCGCAACGATTTATCAATATAAAATGAGAACATGATTGATCCCGTAACTTCTCTTATGTGACACTTTTGGGTGGAGTCTCCCCCACTTCCAAACCCGTCATCCACGTCTCGAGGCCTTTGACAATCAATATAATTCGTGCCCATGATTTGGCGTTGGCGGAACCTAAATTACACAACCTTCGAACGGGGAAAGTATAATTTAGCTTTGCAGCGTTTCAAAGCACTTGGGCCTAAAAGGAAATCGCACTTGCTCGATATGCTACATATCAGCTTCACCCGTCCCTGTCTGCGCGATGAACTGAATCGCTAAGCACCAACAGACGCGTATTTGTGTCCGTGCGGCTTTACTGCTGCCTTTGTATTCATTACTTCTAGGCTGTCCGGGTGACGCCGCGTCGTTGGCAGATAGGCCGACGTTTCGCCTGTCATGTCGCAGGCTTCTTCAGGGTAGTGACGGCCTACGTGAAGCCTACGTGTACGCCTTTGTATTCAGTACGGCTGTCTAACCCTCCTCCCTCACCCTCCGATGCTTGTATTGCATGCTGTTGTCCCGGTCAACGTCCCTCACCCGCGTTCTCAACTCATCCACCATAGCACTAACTTATTTTTTGCCAATTGATGGGTAGATTATTTAGTGTTTCCGAACCACTGCTATGGGCATTATTCCCATAAGTGAGGTGCTTGTTTTTTATCACAGGAGGTGGCGGTGTTTTCTCTCCGCTTTCGTATCTGTCTTCCATCCTTAGGAGTTACGAAGTTTAAATATCTCAAGAGGTTACAAATACGCATTCACGAAACTCTATCACGTAAGAAAATACTCTCTGCAACATGCATGGGAGAAATGTTATGCCCAGTTCTTAAAAAAACATTCACTATTTTATAACCATTTTGTAACCAATGAAGATTAGAAAGTCAGCTACTTAAAAGTGGAAGCTTTACCTTCGATTATGGAAATTACAGATATTTATGAGAATATGGGTCTACAAAATTGTTATATTGATTGATTGTTGATTACAAGGTTACACAAAATTGTTATATCCAGTTCGTTGATTTAGGATTATGAATGCTGTGTATTAGAGAAAACACGTAGAGTCGATGAAACAAACAATTTCTTAAAAAGACTAAAGTTGGGAATCCCTGTTGTAGACAATCCGAGGTCAGTAAAAGTTCACTGGCTGAGCTTATGCATGGGGGTGGGGTGTCTCTTCCGCGAGGCAAATGCAACTGGGTGACCTTCAGGACATTTCCGGGCACCAGGGGCTCTCTCCGCCTTTCCACTAAATCCCATTTGCAACTTCCGATGCGAGTTCCACCGCGAAACTCAGGAAACTGTGGACGTTTCCAATCCTCTGCCAGCGCTAGGATGAAGGCCCTACCTCCCCTGCAGAGGCCCGGACCGGTGGAACGCAGCAGATTAAACTGTCGCGAATCTGGAGCCTGCTTTGGGCATCTTAGCCCCCGATTTGTAATATTAAGTCCGGGCAGCGGTCTTCTAAAACTGCACCGATTGCGACGACATACTCCGTTGCCTCTGCAATATCTTTAATCCGGAGGACCTAGAGCTCGAGTCCCGAAGGATGTTCAACATTAACTACGCAACTTCACTGGGTCAAATTGAACGAAAGTCTGCGGTCGGCTGCTTCGATCGGAAGATTTGCGCGGTCTCTCCGATCAGTACCAGGCGAATGCTGAATCAGTGCGCTAATAAACGCGTAACGGACTTCGCTCGATCTTTTTTTCCTTATTCTTGCCTCCTCTCCCCTTACACACACATGCACCACACTTCCACATATGTCAGGGGACCAGTCACGAACTTGGTCCGTCTAGAGGGATACCTGGTTGGGGAAAACATGGCAAGCCGACATGTAAGTCGGCACCCCATCTCACGATCCAACGAGTGGGGAGCACCGCCACCTTCCGGCTATAAACTGCACTACTCTTACGGGACCACCAGAGGTGACCAGAAGAAGGGGAGGGGCAGGAGGGGCTACGTACGCCAGACCCCGCCGTAATTGGGGCCCCGAATCATTCAAAAGAAATTTAAAAAATGAATATATCTCTAATTCACAATTAACGATATAAGTTATTTCTGATATATGGATTAATGAATTGTGGGTGGAGGGAAAGTTTTGTTTGAAATGAGGGGCCCCCGAGGATCTTTTGCCCCATGTTCCTGGTTTTCTCATGGCGCCCCCAAGGGACTACTAACCTAAGAGGTTTACGCACCTGCGTATTCAGGCTAGCGAACGCTCCGTCCAACGCGCGCAGGTCCCTGGCCGCGGGCGACGCGGAGGTGCGTGCGTCGCCGCCAGAGCGGGCTGGTGCAGCGACGCGACCGGAAATGGGCGTTTGAGGCCCCGGCGTTTTTAGGGGCCCGCGCGCCCGATGAGTGGGAGCAACGTTCGGTGACGGTTTTTCCTTGCTCCTCTCGCAGGGAACGAGAGCAGGTTGGCATTCGTGATTTTGAAGCACATCCCTGTCGCTCCGTCACTATTGTTCCTAAATGAATACTGCCCAGTGTGTGAGTTTGACAGCAAGAAGTGTAACTATGACTTCTCAATGATGTTGAGATTTGAAGATTTGTTTGATGGAAACAAAAGTTGATACCCGAAGTTTCCAATTCAGCCACTATCTCGATTCCTTGTTATTCTTATGTACCATGCTGAAAATATCGAATAAGCTATAGTGTTTAAAAACTATATATTTTAATAAAAATGGATTGAATTTCTGAGTGCTTCAGTATCCGTGTCTTAAATAATCCTTAATAAACTAATTTTAAAATTACCGCATCTGTGTTTGTACTTTTTCTTCATGTCTGGTATTTATATGTTATAATTAAAGTCGAAAATTCAGGGGAATTCAGGGGCTAATTCACGAATTAGCATGTTAATTATCACACTAATCAGCAGGTTTAACCAAAACTATATTAATGACAATTAAAGGATCACCTCGGACACAATTCGTATAATACTGGCATTCCCGCACGACACGCTCTCCTCGCCCGCCTGCACCCTGCCCCACTCGTATGGAACTAATTTTCTACTTTGACCAACAATTACTCGCAGCTTAATATCGCCTTTGGAATGAATTGAAATGCCCTTAGGTACACATTACATGAACATATTTTAGAATTTTCTGATCTCCATTGGTGGATTCCGTAGCCATTTTGTGGATATTTGCTAATACGTGAAAGAATGCGCACTTAAATGCTACTGTAAGAGGTAGGAAAGGGGGATAGGATTGGTGTTTACGAAATATCGATTAGGCAGCAAGCTTTGCTTGTTTTGAAAGACGAATGTATAAAAATTTCTTTAAACCCGAAATAAAGTTGTATATTAGTATTAAAAAGTGAACATTCTTATTTATACACTGATCACACAATGAAAATAATGATCTGAAAAAGGAACCCACGTAATTCCCGACCAAATACTCTAGTTTTCAACGAAAACTTCAACGACAACGGCAGAAAAGTTCCTAAGACTAGGTGGAACAGCAAGAGAGGCGGACAAACATTCTGTGAACAATTGAATAGGTTTTTATTTCATGAAAATTTCCACGTGTATACTTATAAGCTATTATGAAATCACTAGAAGTTATTAATATAAATTCGTATCACTTTAAAGTATTGAGGCGCTAGTGTAAGGACTAATCCCCCGCGTTTCCTTTCTAATCGAGTCAAAAGGTGACATTTCTCTCCTTTGGAGTTAAATCTATAGAATCTAATATGAATAGATACTTGCTACGTAAATCCACAAAGCGACTTCACATTTCTCGGAAGTTCAAGGTTGTCTGCAGCTTCATTTACATAAAGAGGTGGAGTTATGCGTGAAGTCCCATAAACCGTTGCGCAATGCGACCCCATTACGTCAAGCCATCGCGGTCTTCGGCGTTTCGCCTCCGCCTCCGCCTCCACCTCAGCATCGGTTACAGCAGCGATCGTCGCAACGCCAGAGGCGCGGCGGGCGGAGTCACGGCGAACTACGAGCAAGTGATTCAGTCGGCCCCTTTGGTCTATTTTTGGACAATTTTCTCTCTCCCTTCCCTTCGTACTTTCCTCTTGCGAAGGCAGGGTATGTACTTCAAGTGTTTCTGTGTTCATAATTGACCATGGTAGTTAATATTACAATATATTATAATATGTTACGATAAAGGGATATTTATTTTTCAATATAATGTTATATAACGGTGACCATACGCGTTGCTCTCCTCGGAATGAAGGTATCAAACATCTCATTTTTTCGTATTATTACTGACAACGTGGGCACTCCTGAAGATTACAGTAAATAGAGCTAAGCACAGAACCAAAACACCTAACACTTAATAGATATTAATGAAATAAGTACCGTAAGACATCTTACATTACGAGATTAGACAACAAACGATGCCGTTAAATTGAGTTTGATAAACAACCGAGTATTGTAATAAAATGTTACAATACGAATATCGTACAACGTTTTATTCACTTCGTAAACATTCTAAAGTACTCGAAGTTTCTTTCAAATTTGACTATTCACACTGCGAGAGTTGACAGGCTAATATAGATAGCAATTAATAGAAGGGCATTGAAATGAATAGAAAAAAAAACATCTAGCCTCCGGCAGTGTGAGAGGTCTTGATGTTTTCGTTAGATGTACAGAAAAAAACGAGAAAAATCAAAGAACAATGAAACAGTTTCGATTTTGTCTGAAAAAATGTAAATATTTCACTGTGTTATTCCCTCTATTTTCACACTGCGACTAGTACGATTTGGAAAAGCATTTTGTGTACTTCTGTTCAGCAGCACTTTTGCTTCTGCAGTCTACCACTATAATATTTGTTAGGAGCACGTTCTATAAGAACATACTTCTCTCCTGTACGTCACATATAGTTTTTACTGTTCTCTAACAAAAATAAACCAAATAGATAAAGAAATTAAATGACATATTGTTGCATGTAACTGTTTGTAATGTAACGAAGAACTATTCGCCATCCTCATTCACACCTCTGAATGAGGGCATCTTATAATTTTATTTTTCGATTAAAAACAATTTTTATTATATTATAGCATTGAGGTGTGCACCAAAGTAGGAATTATATACACAATTCCTCTTTAGAATGGAATCAAGTGAAAATTACGCATTTTGGAAACGAAGTGGAATCCCAGGCTCATAAACAGTCCTTTGACAGTCCACGTTTGCAGACTCTATTGCATGTAATGATGAACAATGGAAAACAACTGATGCACGATGGTGAATTTAGGTATAGTGATCCCGTTTCCTAGGCCCTCGATGGCTCGGTGGTTAGTGCGACCGCTTTCCGCGATGCAACCCCGGGTTGGTTTCCCGGCCAGGGCAAATTATAACTGTGCTCTTTCCTTACAAATGCCTCAGTATCTATTGTTGTGTGACGATGCGAAAGCCCACCCTAAGGTTACGAAGACCGGTATATACGATGGAGGGGTGCCTTCGTGCTGACCACACGAACCCCTTATCCCTTGGCCGAGAGGCCGGGCCACTGCTGGTAGGCCAAGGCCCGTAGCGGGCTGTCGAGCTAAAGGACAGGACAGAATCCCGTTACCTTTCAACCCAAACGAGTTTTTAACTCATTAGTCTTTAAAATAGATGGTATTAGTATATGGACGTGTATGAAAGCTTGAAATAAAAATAATGAAATGTATTATGCACTCAACTTGTGACAACTATAATGGGCTACGAACAGTGTGAAATGTTCCAAGTTAGAAAATATACTTTAGGTGTGAAGAAAAATGTTTATGTAAATGAAATATAGGAAATTTAACAACAGAAACACACACAGTGTCTTTATTATTTATTACAATATAATTATTATATTTATTCTTATAATATATAATGCACATAAAGGAGATTAAGCATGTAATATTTGGATACGTATAATATATTTGTAGGGTTACTTACAAAACCAAATATGTCCAAAATCCTATACATCGAAATATTTCACCAAGTTATTCCTTACAACTGGCCCTATGTGCTGGGAAATTTCCTTTCGGCAAGTGCCAAATACATTGAAAGATATGAGGCAAGGAAACATTATAAATTCATTACCACGAACGTCTACGCTTTGAAGTTTTTGGTGTCTCCTGAAAAATCTCGAATTTTGACTAATTTGGTTCTTGTAAGAAACCATTCATTTAGTAATTTACTTATGAACATTTGGAATGCTTTAAGAGTAAAATTGTCACACATATTGTAAGAAAATTTGCTACAACTAGCAAAGAATAAGTATTCATCATCACATTAAAAAATCAATGTTTTTCGTTCCAGTTGTTTTATATGGAAATGAAAAAGATGAATTGAAAAAAACAGAAAACTGTTAATTTTCGACCGTCAGTAAATTGGACATTCTTTCACACCAAATTCTCCAAGCGTATAAAAGAGGTAGTGGAGTTCTCTTTTTTTCTCAATTTTTTTTTTGGAGAAATTGTAATTATAAATTAGTAATCACGTCCACAGCCAGACTAAATACCCTCCCACAAACGCCAAAGTTAATGATAGATCATAGACTCGTGAAATAAAGAATCGTGTATGTCAAATATCTGCCTATAAATTATTTATGGTACTCGTCACCTTCAAGAGTGTAAAAATACCTTGCGTGAAGGCAGTCTTTTTCCCATTCTCCAAGACGAATGTTGGATGCGCGCCTACCAGGGCTTGGTCTGCAGCATGATGATGACGTAGGAGGCGGCGGTGGCGGCGAGGCCGGCGAGCAGCGAGGCGCGCAGGGGCGCCACCCCCGCGGCGTTGAGGGCGACGCGCGCCGCCCCCGCCTCGCGCCCCAGGCGCTCCAGCTCGGCGGCGAGCGCGTGGGCGGCGGCGGAGCGCGCGCCCGGCGGCCCCAGCGACAGCAGCGCGCGCCGCGCCGCCTGCGGCACCCTGCGCACAGCGCCCACCGCTCTCAGAACTGTGCGCTTTCCTTATAAATACCCCAGTACCTATTCCTGTGTGACAAGGAGAAAGGCCACCCTAAGGAAATTAAGACCAGAATATTTTCTTCGTGCTAACCACACGAACACTTTATCCCATGGCCGAGAGGCTGGGTCTCCGCTCGTCCCAAAGCCCATAGGATGTCGAGTAACATGATAGGACAGAAGCACTTGCAAACGACTATTTTTCATACAGCTATCTCACGAACGCAGAACCTGTGTTTCCGTAGGTAATCGAAAACATGCTACGTTTTATTTACACCGGCTTTTTCGTGGTTGAAATGGTGAATCTAAAAGATGCATCGGAATGGTAGGTAATATTCGCTTGGTGGTGTAAGGGGTACGAGCCTATGCGTCTAAGTTCTAAACCCAGCCAGAAAAAATATTTTTACTGTTTTGGAAACCCTTTTGGGGGTACAATCAGTATTACAATGTTTACGTAACCGTTTCAAATAATACGAGAATGTACCTGCTATTGTAGAACCATTAGTTAAATTTTAAACATAATGTGAGAGGGAGATCAAGTAAATGTTGTGTAAGCTAAAGAAGCATCCAACCAAGTGAGTTTCAGTTACAAAACTATTTTCTCCTACCTCCTGGCAGCCTCCTCCACAGCACTTCCTCCAATGGACATTGCGAACAGCAGCAGCAGCAACAGCGCGCATATGGCCGCTATTTTATCAACATCAGGAGCAAATGTTTTATCTCCCGAAGCTAACGTTACCACGTTGAATATCAACAATACCGTTTTTACAAAAACGTGAAACAGCTGAACCAGCACACAAAACCCGAAAGCGCAATTGAGGTCGTCAACGACATCGCAAAGTAAAGAATGAACTTTCCTCATAATGAATACTTCTGTCAACAAAACGTTGGAGGATTGAATACTGTTAATTGAACAGTCCTTCCTTTTACCGTCACTTAAACCGTCAGCAGACGAAGAATCATTTTTTTGGCGCCGTGAAAAATTTAATGTAGACACTTTTGTTGTATGGAGTGTCTGAAATTTTACTTCTGCGATTGAATGGTCAGAAATTTGAGAGTCAGGATAAACACGTGAATCAGAATATCCCAGTGGGTACGTTTCACGAATTCCGAATAATTCCAAAAGCTTCTTTTCGTAGAAGTAGAACAGATCTTTCACCAGCAGAATCCAGAGAATAAAAGTAGTGCATGTAACGCAGTTTATGAGCATTAGCAAGGTGTACGGTAAAATCGAAAGTAGGAATTCATTTACAGTTTCAAATCGAAAGAGGAATTTTATGGTCCCAACATATATGATGATAATTACGAGAGCAGCCACATTTCGTACTCTAATTCGTCTTAAACACCCACAGAATACGAGTGTTTTCTTGATATCTTCCACTCTTTCAACCACATGCTGCATATTCCGTCCGGTATTCTTGAGTGACATGAGTAGCGTTGTCACAGCTGCCACATATGCGGACACGTATGCAAACCCACCGGTCACGATTTCGAAGGCTCTGCTTTGAACGTTTTCATTGTGATAAATATAGCGATAAAACACTTGAGCGCACATGCACACCAGGATGCACGCAATAGTGAGTGTGTACAATATCCGTAAGGCGCTGGTTAAAAGCGCGCTCCCAGGGCGAGCATGAAATGCCCCTTCTCCCGTGAGATGGCTTAGCCCAAGGCCAAGACACGCCCAGGAGACAGGCGCCATGGCGTTCTTAACACTTCCTACCATTTTCCTTCAATCCGCGGAGAAAACGTAGGACCGGGCTTGATGTTTAGTACTCAAGTTCTGAATTATAATGAAGGTGATTTAATATTTCGAAAGAGTTTCGAAATATTGATTTAATATTGTTAAGAGCTTTGTGCTTTTCAGTTTGATAGAAAATAGTGAAACACATGTAACGTTGTCTTTCATCAATAATCTAGTAATCGTAGAAAAATATTAATCCGCTTTCTCTATAACCTGAACTATATTAGTTTGTTTTACTGCGTGACATTACAATCGATGAAATGTGTAAATAGATCGATCTGTTTCTCCGCAATATTTGTCATGCAATAAACAAAAGTGGTCGCTGGGGAATAGAATGTGAGTGGTCTTGTGTTTATGAATAATGCATGTGAGTACAATAAAGCAAGTTTCATACACGTCAATGTATTGAAAATTCTGAAAAATATTTTTCAATGGGTATTAATTTTGTTGAGAGCTTTCTGATCTAAAGTGTGATATAAGAACCCAATCACATGGAAGATTGTCTTCGCGAAGTATAACTTAACTAGAGTGAAGAATTCATTTTTTGACATCAGTCATATTTTGGGGTGATCGATGTAAATACACAGTCTGTTTCAAAACTAATTTTCACTTAAGAAATAATGTTTCTTTGTTAACGTATAAAAGAAACTAAGTGCCCCTGAGAGTTGGTGATATAAATCATACGCAGACTAAAAACTATTTCAACTTTCGAACTATACTTTCTTTCTAAAAGCATGGAATATTATGACAGTAAACATTTGTTCCCTACTTATTGCAATATTTTAACAAGAAAAATTGTTTCAAAATCATCACAATTGTTTACATTTTGAAGGTATTTGCTTCTTCTTGCACTTTTTGAGGAACCCTCAAACATTTTCTTAAAAACAGCTCCAAATTTCCCACCTGAAATTCCTATATAAAGAGGTCTATAATTGAGGTTAATAACATTTCATTAATTTCGAATTTTTAAAAAAGTTTTTAATCGCCAAAATACTGTTATCCGCGATATTACAAGGTAGATGTATTTGAATTTTGAATTTGAATTGATGCCTTATTTTACGTGGCGAGACTCGGGCTATCAGGCACGCTCTTCCATCTGACCATGCAAATTTCGCTACGCTCTTTCAACCTCTAGCGGAGAAAGGAGGTATTTCTTGGGCGACGAAACAGACGATTTGAATTTAGCTCAGAGTCGTCATTTAGGCTTGAGGATCTTTAACATGCAAGTAAATCTACTAACATGGGACAGCCGGGTTTACTTCCCCCCGAAGGCGTACGAAGGATTTTTTCGCCCTTAAAAATCCACGGCTTCGATAGGGTTTGAACCCTCCAACTTGGGTATAACAGTCCGATACGCCGTTACACCATCGCCACCGATTTGAGAGGTGGTTTGGATCTTTCGCGGATACGAGTCTTTAAATTGGTAGAAATGTGTGTTAAAACTAGTAAACGCATCATTACATGTATGAACAACGTAAGTCATATACCTTACTTGCATAAAGTAACATAGAAGGTAGGGGTACCTTTTCGCCGCGGCTTCTACTGCTCCTCCACTCAAGGATATACCCAGCAGCAGCGCCGCTAGCAGCATCCACATGGCCAACACTTTGTCCTGGCCTGAATTCGGGCTCCCTGTGTCAGCGGTTACCGTTGCAGCGAGTTCGAAAATCACTAATACAGTCTTTATGAGAATATGTGTCAGCTGTCCAAGTATCGATAGGCCGAAGGATTTATTCATATCCTCCACTGTATCGCACAGCAAGACATGGACCTTCCTCAGGATAAATGTATCGTTCAGCAACTTCTCTGTGTATAGAGGGTCATGGCAGAAGGAAACGCCATTTATATTCTTGTCGATGTTTGAGGCAAAACGTGAAAAGTAATTTACATTTTCTACAAGCTTTGTAGGTTTCTGATCCAATGTAAGTGGTTCATTATTCGTCTGACATGTATTGTCATATCCCATTGGACGAAAGATAAACGTTTTTGGGTTTCCTGCTGAAACCATTTTCTCATTGACGTGTATTTTTTCTAGTCTCTGCTCATACAGAGAGAAGAGATCTTTTATCAGAAGAGCCCATAGAATGAAGCTGAGAGAAGTGATATAGTTGATAAATAATGCTGCATTAAAGGATAATGTATAGAACCCGTTATACTCTATTTGCAATGCATGTAATAGTTTATCAACGGAAATGTACGCGATAACAAAAATAATAGCCAGAATATTCCTTATCCACACTCGGTTTAAGAATGTGCTCAATTTTAGCACTCTGTTTATTTCATCTACTCTTTTCACAAGCGTTTCCATGTTCCGCCCGTAGCCTTTAAAACACATGAGCAACGAGAAAGCTGCCGCCATGTAAGTAGAAGCGAAGGTAAAAGTGATCCTGGCATAGGCATCTGCACCAGTGGGGGGATAATTATTTAAAGAGAACTGGATTGATTGAAAGCAAAAGAGTACCAATCCGGTTGCCAGAAAGAAGGAATACGTCGCGCGGCAAATGCTACGCAGAAGCGCTCGCGGGGGCCGGAGGTGGAACGCGCCATCTCCCGTGAGGTGCCCCAGGCCCAGCCCCGCACAAACCCACGCCACCGGCGCCATTGCGTCGCGCACTGTTGCCACCATTTTGCTCGCAACTATTTACCTGCAAGAAGAAACTTACTGTTCGCAGGTTGTGGGTCTACCTCAATAATACCTCGAATTTCATTAGCACTTAACGTTAATCGATTTTAATATGTTGACGCGCGTTTTCCTCTCATAGGATAA
The DNA here is from genome assembly GCA_038098605.1 of Gryllus longicercus. Taxonomy (NCBI): domain Eukaryota; kingdom Metazoa; phylum Arthropoda; class Insecta; order Orthoptera; family Gryllidae; genus Gryllus; species Gryllus longicercus. The sequence continues at coordinate 744,106 of JAZDUA010000125.1, read as the reverse complement.
AAGAAGGCACTTCAAGTATAATCTGATAATGCGGTTAAAGTATACTTCACTTAAATGATTAATTAATAAAATAATAGCTCTAGTTAAAATAAAAATATCTAACGTAAAAAGGCGTCCCGGATCAGTTACAAAGAGACAATGACAAAGTCATGAAGAGGTAAAGTGCTTTAATCAATGGGCTAAAACAGCAATTCCCAAAATTTTACTTTCTCCAATATGTAATATACAAAAAAAATCAATGTTGAATTTTTGGCGCAAATACACATTTCGAGAATCCAATGTAAAGAAAGACATTGCAAATTTTAGAAAATCTTGTTTACATGTTTTTACTTTCCCGTACATACGAAGTAATATACGTAGCATAGGGAAAGTTATACAATCCTGCGGAAAATACACGTTTTACCGAATAAGTGATTTTTTTTTCAAAACGATCGTCTTTCCCCACGTCCGGTAGTTTATGTTACCGCGAACGAAAGGCAGTCATTATCGCCTTCTATTTATTTTCACATTTAACACAATTAAAGGTCGCAACTTAAAATAAAATAACATAAATATAATAGAAAAAATAATAAATAAGAAAAATAATAATAATAATAATAAATAAAATATGAAATAATGTACAAATTCTAACATACGTAGCATCAAACTTCGTAAATGGGAAGCGGGCGACTGAAGGCTAGCTATCTTTATTTCATATTTATTTTAAATAATTTCTAAAAGATTAATTTGTAAATGTGTAACAAAAGCTCAAATGTAAGAAACATTCATAGTACGTAGCATCAGACTACCTCAAAACACTTTTGAAATGACGATCACGAAGCGCAATATTTTCAGAGTGGGCGTCAAAGTTTGACGGCCAATTACTCAAAAAATACTCATATTTTCGAAAACTTCAATATGAATTTATTTGAATATCTGTATAAGATAAACACATTTCATTAAGAAAAAAATGTATATTTCAAAAATGCTGAGAAATCTGTTTAAGTTAATATCATCACTGCAACATCGTGTAGCTTTGTTCCATCACTAAAACCACGGCATTTCATTAAAACCACGATAATAAATTGGCGCTGAAATACAGCCTAAAATAAACATGTTTTCTGAGAATTTATAAAATGCCAATTACACCGTTCTTGTTTTCACTCATTCAATTGTAGTTGTTGGAAGTAGCCGAACAAATTTTGAATTTGTTCAATTTTCGAAAAATCATAGTGTCCGTAAGACATTCACCATTCTCTTAGACGTCCTTCGGACAATCCAACAACAAGATTTTATCAAAAACGATGGAGCCGTTTTTGAAAAAAAAGTTTAAACAAAATTAAAAATCGCCTTTATTTCACGCAAAAGTATGCAAAAAAGTACTCAAATTTTTGAAAAATTGTACAAGTCCAAATATATATCGTCAAAATATAAATCTCTGAATTTGGTATTCAAAATTCAAAAACACTTCTATGTAATCAAGGCAAACGTGTGTGATTATTTTATATATAATGGGCTGTAAATATTGTAAGAGACAAATGTATTCCCGATATTTTCATTTTCTAAAAGTAAGAAATGACAGCTGCTCTTGTTTATCGAAATTAATGCAGATATGCACCACTGGTGCCTTGATTGAACGTTTCCAAGTTATAGCTGAGAGGTTGGTAGCGCAGAAATGGCAATTTTTCAATATTATGTAACCGTTTCCAATAATGATCGAAAGTATGTGTTGTTGTAGCCGCTCTAATTATATGTACATTTTTGAAGACAAACAATTAAAACATATTTGGAGCCGTTTTGGAGAACATATGATTTTATAATTGCTTACAGTTCACGCAAAATTACGAGAAACATACTCATATTTTCCAAAAAAATATATATATTACCCTATACGAAGATGTATTTCAAGAACAGATTTTATTAAGGAAAATATCAATTTCTTGAATATTGCAGTTGTTGAAAGACGTCAACAATTTTTTGAACTTTTGAAATCCTCGAAAATTATGATATTTCAATGAAAAGAAGCCAATCTTTAAAGTTTTTCCCTCTTCACGGAAAAAGTTGAAAACTTTGAGCTATTTTTGATAATTAAATATCTTAATATTTTTACCTTTGAACTGCCTCCTCTACGTAGCCTCCGCCCAAAGTCATACCAATAAACAGAGCTGCGAGCAATATCCACACGAATCCTCCAAAGTATAATTTCATAGTTGTTTGGAATACGCTTTCCGCCACCAATATCACGCTGAACACAAGCAATACAGTTTTTACAAGAATTTGCAATAAGTGTGCTAGAATCCCAAGGCCAAAAGCACTATTCAGATGCTCAATTGCATCGCAGAGTAAGATGTGGATTTTTCTCATAGCGAAAACTTCGTCCACCAATTCCTTCTCTTTGAAGGTCGCGCGCCGCACGACTATGTCATTCTGGATTAGTGTGGACTGACACAAGAGACAAGTGCTTTGGCCACAGTGTTTGGCCGCATGTGTGTTAGTGGAAATAAATTCGGCCTCTTGTGACTCCCTTCGCGCACGCACTCTTGTAACTGAAGGTTGAGCAACGCTTGACGTGGCATGATAGTCGGAGAGTGTTTCATTCTCAAGCGGATAGGCGCTTTTAATTCCAAATGCATCCAAAAGTTTGAGCTCCAAGGCTGAAAACAAATCTCTGATCGCTAAAGTCCAGATAATGAAACTCGCAGACATAATGCTGTCGATTAGAATAGTTATAAAATAAGTGTGAGACACAAATCTCTCTTCCTCAAGGATAATATAAAATGCCATTTGAGTTAATATTAAAATTACAATACCAATCATAACACACAAATTTCTTACTCTGATTCTTTCTGAATTATTCGCTCCCATATTTAAAGTGATCTCTGCTTTAACCATTATTTTGAAAAGTACACTCATGTTACGTTCGGTGTTTTTTAAGTACAATAGAAGTATCGTGACAGTTGTCACATATGATGATGCGTACTCCACGCCATATGTGACAGCGGAATAAGCAATCTCATCGGACGTTCCATTGTGGGAGAAAGCATCACCAAAGGTTTGGTAGCACTGGTGCGCCATGGTGATTGCCAAACCCAAAGAATATACCTTCTGAAGGAAGCTTATCGCCCGCTGCTTCATTTTTGAACCATCGTGAAATTCTTCCAGTGGAGTAAGGTGACTCATGCCGAGAATAATGCATGCCCAGATCACGGGTACCATAGCGTTTCGAATGCTCGAGACCATTTCTTCAGTTTTATCACAACCGATTTATTGTTTCTTTGGCGCAAATCTAGACCACTGCTTGGCATCGAAGGATTCCAACTTTCACATTGCTCGCAAATCAATAGTAATTACGATAAAAGCTGCGGTCTAGACGACAAGGCATTGACAGAATTGCGAAAATTCAAAATGTGTGTATCTTGTTGAGAAACGAAATTAATATTATTGTTTTGTGGTGCATTGAAATTATTCCAACACGTGATAGAATTCATTGATTTTCATTCATCTTTATAAATTGACATCGCAAGTTTATTTCTTAAAATAACACAAAAATATCATCAGACTGCTAGTATACATTGAAGCTTGAAGACATGTTTGTATGTATTGACGAACGTGGAATATTTGCTTTTACTAGTACACATTAGAAAATTTCGTCAAATCTGTCTACAACGTCTCAACTACTTTGAATGAGAAGATTCTTAGTTCTACTTTCGTTAACGTGTTTGACACACTGTGATGGATTCCCAATAATTTTGCCATATTTTATCAAAATGCAGATGTTTATGTTTCGAGTTCTGCATTATCTAGATTGGAAAATATTGATGGTTTTTAAAGATCGCAGACAATGATATAGAGTACTCCAAAGAAAATGGCGCAGTCACCGACGTAACTCAAAAATACATCCCAGATGGTGTACGTGAGTATTTTAAAACATCTTTTACTCTCTAGACCTTACTTCGTAAAAGGAGAAAGTTTACGGCATCGTACACCAAAAAACAGCACTTTTTTTTACAGAAAAACTCTTATTGCTGGGCTCTGGTAATGAGAAAGGGGATAAACTAGTTTCTAGTAAATTGCTCTAACACATTGTGTAGTCATAATACTAGCTTTGTGGGTCCTTGATACCAAAAATTCGATTGATATGAAAATATCTGTTTGTCCATGATCAACGTTTGTCCATGATCAACGTTTGCGCCAAAACCGTTCTGCCAAATTTTTTTTCAAAATTTGTTATTACTTGATCGATTTCAAGGAACTCAAGACCCTCTGAGATTGAATCAGCTATTTTGATTTTTTAAATAACTTGATACTTTACATGAAGCTTCAATGCCATTTTCAAAATTAGGGAGTTTTTGCACGGCGAAGTGTTACAACAATCGACAGTACTATCGATATTCGGTACATGCGCAGTTTGGCGAAACTTTTGTTCATCTGCGCATGAGCAGAAAATCGAAATTGCAATCGATTGTTGTACGGTATGCCGTGCAAAAAATCCGTATTGACTCAAAAATAGCTCCAAAGTTTTGGACTAAAGTTTGTCTACAGACAGCATAGACGTTCCTCTCGCTCATAACGCTACGTTAGTCCCCCGGCACGACCAATCGGGCTACTACGGCCATCCTTCCCACATCTCCTGCCCCGCCTACCCAGTCCTTTTAGCTCTGTCTGTCCCTCCCGCTCATCACGCACCTCCCGCTTCTTCTGTCTTTCCGCCTTCTCTCTCGCTTCTCCTCCGCCCGCTGGGCCGCGCCTCCCTGTTCTTGCGTCTCGCCGTCTCCTTTCGCTCTCTTCGCACATTCTGCTTCGCCCGTTCCTTGACCCTCCGCCCCGCCCCGTCCACAGAGACAGAGGACTCACGCAAGTGAATTAAAGAACCATTTTGGGGAAACGGTGGTGAACAACAACCAGGCTAAACGATGTCGTAGGCTTCCGCGGCCAGAGCCATATCTGGGCTGTCCGGGTGACGCCGCGTCGATGGCTGCCGTGCCGACGTTTCGACCGAAATATCTCGTCCTCTTCAGGGCTGTGCTGCCCGGACTTAAACTTTTGTATCGAATTTAATCGTTTAATGTCATGTGGCAAGGTGTTGTAAAATAATGTACATGTATTATATGTGATTTTTTTGTAGTGAGCTGTTGATACTGTCACCTGATGAATATGATTACTACGTCGAGTGTTGTAGTTATAGACAACGGCGTTTGCTGAAAATATATTCCCTCCCTTAAGTAAGTTATTTTTGACAAAAACTAGTGATTCATATATTAAGAGACAAGGTAGTGGTAAAATATCTAGTTTAATAAAGAGAGTCTTACGTAAATATTTTAAATTGTACTTAATTTTTACAAATACAACGGAATTAAAGCGGCCTCGTATTAAATTGTTTTGAAATAAGGGCGGCGTTCCTAGTTCTTCTTCTATCACTTCTTTATCAATAGTCTCTCACTATATATATATATATATATATATATATATATATATATATATATATAATCTTTCACTAATATATATATATACATATATAATCCATGTACGTTCATATATTAAGAGACAAAGACGTGCAAATTAAATAGCAATTGTTCTTACCTTTGAGCTGCCGCCTCTGTGTAGCCTGCGCACAAAGTCATACCCACAAACTGAGCTGCTAGCACAATCCACACAAGTGTACCAACGTACAAACTGAAATTTGATTTTTTTACGCGTTCCATCACTATTATCACACTAAAAACAAGCACTACTGTCTTTACAAGAATTTGCAATAAGTGTGCCAGTACCCCAAGACCAAAAGCACTACTCAGATGCTCAATTGCATCGCAGAGTAAGACGTGGATTTTTCTCATAGCGAAAACTTCGTCCACCAATTGCGTCTCTTCGAAGGTAGTACGTCGCACGATAATGTCATTATGGATTAGTGTGGACTGACACGAAAGACGAGAGTTTTGTCCACATTTGGTGAGAATAAAATCGGTCTGTTGTGACTCCCTCCTGACACGCACACTTGTAACCGAAGGTGGAAAAACACATTTTGTAGCGTGATAGTCGGAATTTGTTTCATTTTCAAGCGGATAGGCGCTTTTAATTCCAAATGATTCTAATAGTTTGTGCTCAAAGGCGGAAAACAAATCTCTGATCGCTAAAGTCCAAAGAATGAAGCTGACAGACATAACGCTGACGATAAGAATAGTTATAAAATAAGACACGACCCTCTTATCCTCAATGATAATATAAAATGTCATTTCAGTTAATATTAAAATTACAATACTAATCATAATACTTAAATTTCTTACGCTGATTCTTTCTAACTTACTCGGCTCCATATATAATATGGTCTCTATTTTCACCATTATTCTGAAAAGTGAATTCATGTTACTTGTGGTATTTTTCAAGCACATCAGAAGTATTGTCACAGTTGTTGCATATGATGACATATTCTCGACGCCATATGTGACAGTGTAATAAGCTACCTCATCGGACGTTCCATTGCGTGATAAAGCGTAACCAAATATTTGGTAGCTCTGATATGCCATAAAAATTGCCAACCCCAAAGAATAGATCTTCAGAAGGAACCTTATCGCCCGCTGCTTCATTTTTGAACCAACTTGAAATTCTTCCACTGGCGTAAGATGACCCATGCCTAGAAAAATGCATGCCCAGGTCATAGGTATCATAGTGTTTCGGATGCTCGACACCATTTCTTCAGTTTTATAGCAATCGATTTGTTCCTTCAGTTGGCGCAAATGTAGACCACTGCTTGGTGTCGTAGAAGTATTCCAAAGTTCATCATCAGTTCATTACTCGCAAATCAATAGTAATCACGATAAAAGCTGCGTTCTACACGACAAGGCATTGACAGAATTGCTAGAATTCAAAATGTGTGTAACGTATTAAGAAAGGAAATTAATATTCCTGTTTTGTTGTGCATTAAAAGTATTCCAACACGAGATAGAATTTATTGATTTTCATTCACATAAAATAACAAAAAATGTGTTTATCAGTCGGCAAGTACACATTGGTTACAGAAAACGTATATGGTCATATTGTATTATTCTTTTTCATAAATATACATTACAGAAGTTCGACGATTCTGTCTACAACGACTCAATTACATTTCTAAATCAATTATTTCCACTTCCGTTAATGTTTTAACAAATTACGAGGGATCTCTTCGATAAATTTTGATCGATCGTCAAACGGGCGTCGGCCGCTGGGTCTTTCTGGGCAGAGCACGCTTCGCACCTGACGGCGAGGCCTCCGTAAAACCTGTCATACTGCGCTGCCATGCGGAGATTTTGTGTAAACTGCCTTGACATTTAATCAGAACGTGTCGTGCAGGACTGTGGTGAGCATTTTGGAATAAAATGATCGTTTAATTGATCTGTCTCTAGTATTGTAATATCCAGTATTCGATGCAAAAGAAACTTTATGGTCGTCGAAATTCACATATCTGCATGTTTCTATTGCATAAAATAATAACTTATCTCATAAAAGATGACGCAACAAATGGTTTTTGTAAGGTAAAGCATTGTAATAATTATCCTGAAACCTAACTATCGTTTGCAAAACTATCTGCTTCAAAATACTTGAAGTACAACAAGCTTTGGAGTGCTTAATATCCGAATAATGTAAGGGCTCTCTTCACGGAAGAAATTGACCTTTTTCTACATTGTAGAATCCTTTGAGTTTATCAAAGTTCAACCCCCTTTTCTGAAAAACCTTAAAACCCTTGTTTTTAATGGCATCGTTTCTCAAAATCTTCTCCGCCTTCCAACACTTCATCTGAATCATTCATAAATATATGATTTAATTTTTTATGTTATGACTCTCTTATTAATATTGAAATTAGATTAGTGTATACAGTATGTCCCGGAAGGAAACGTCAAAACTTCGAAAATAAGCTCTTAAGACAATTTTAAACATTTTTGTCTCATGAACTACTTGGATATTCCAAATGGATGAGCAGCAATAAGTACTCAAAAGTTGGTTTGAAAAAATTATTTCTAGGTAAAAATTTGCATTACAGAAGCATAGAAACACTCCAGAAACATGAAAATTGTTTTTTATTGACAAAAGAAATGAATATATTTTTTCAGGAAGAAACAATTAACCCAGAAATAAAAAAGCACCCAATGTACACAATTCGACTGCTATTTTATTTCTCACATATTTATTTCTTCCCTCAAATGCAATAGCAAATGCAAATGCAAATGCAATGACCTAAATGTTGATGCGACCTAAACTTTAAAAAATATTGAGATATTTTCCCTTAATGAAATCTGTTCCTTAAAGATATATTTTGAAATAAGATCATGTACGAATTTTGAAAAATTTGAATACTTTTTCGCGTAATTTTGCGTGAAAAATACGGTCGAGAAACTATGTTCTGTTTTAGCACCAATTTGTTAGTTAATCAGGGATTAACGATTTTACGAAAATAAAACACATTATTACACAAGGCTCCTTTCAATATGTTCAAGGGGGTCCTGGGCTCCCTTTGTGCATGTATATGGTAAAAACGTTTTTTTTCTCGATTGTGTACCACCTAATAGTAAAGTGTAAGATGGACTATGTCTTTTGAGTTAATGTTTTCATTCCGCGCCTACGGACAAAAATGGTAGGCAATTGTTGCGACATCTGAGCAAAAACGGTTGCATACTTACACTATACTCTGAACACTACTCTGATATGGAGGGAAATGTTTTTACCTTCTGAGACACGACGCTTCTTGTAGCTTACTCCCATAATCAAGCTCATTGGTTCATTGGTCGGAATTGCATGTTTGTACATGCAGCCAAAATGCGCCATTCACGGCTAATTGCCCGACATTTAAATTTTTTTTGGCTCTCTGATTTTGCATTGAATGTCGGTAAATTCATCTTTTCATTTATGATATTACACGTTATAGCGTTGGAGAACATATTTGAGACAATGTACAGGTAGTGAGCGTATGTAATAGGTAATGAGGAGTCCTCTCATTAGATCTTCTTTCCAATAACTGTACAAGTACATATGCCAAATATAAACATAGAAATCTACTTGCTCTGTAACGTATTGAGAGAAATGTTAAACAATTTCCCACATTTTCCGATTCATTACAAAACACTTCTGTTTTGGCACCAGGAGGACTAAATCGTTACGAGATATGTCTCGTTTTTTATGCCTCTTTCCTTTCTTTATCCGGATCTCAAAATGGGGAAATGATTTAATAATCTGGGGTGTTCAAAAAATAATATTTTGGGGAATGTTTGAAAATTCTGAAGTTGTTTTTTAGAAATAGATACCGTAGTCATCAGAGGGCTTGTGATACATTTTTTCATTTACTTCTGTTTTGATAAACCTTTAAAAATACTCTACAAACATCGTGCGAAATAGACTAAAAAATTAAAAGAATCTTCTACAATTTGTACATTTATAAATTGTGGCCAGTCTGATCCGGGGTAGACCGTTTTGACAAAAATCTTGGCTACGACGAAGCCATTAGTATTGTTCACAGCGTTGCTCACACAGGCGGAGGGATGATTTTGCATAAAATACTTCTTCGCTATAAGGAACTCGAAGTATTTTCTTGAAAACATCGTCATCTTTCTTTTTGTGGCATTACATTACTTTTTATATATAACGTGTACAGAAAGGAAATATTCTCAGAAAACAGGATTAGTTTTCCAGATATGTATTTTCCCTTGCACGAAAAATTCTTTGAAGCATCGTAAAAGAGAATATACACAAATGCTATATAATTCAGAGACTAGAGAACAACTCACAATATGCGAGAGATTTAAGGCAGACTCTTAGCTAATGTTTCTATTCTGCACAAAGTTATGGTTACTGGAGCCAAAGTCCTCAGAAAAAGTAGGGATTCGGAATATTCATTGATATCAAAAGATCTTTTGCTCATTTTGGATTGCCAAGTATCTTGTTTCGACATTGTGTCGCCAAACGTTATGTAAAAATTATGAAGCCATTTACTCTTATAAGGAATAGAAACATAGATGTAAATACACAATACAAATGCGATACAAAAGGATGCCCCTGATTTACTTATTACGTTTCACTTAAAGAAACAAAACGTTTGATGAAGATGTTGTCAAAATCGCAGAATATGAGGGGACTTTTGTGTACGGATATGAAAAATTAGTGTGGTGGTGGCGAATAATATGCAAGAGCAGAGAAAGAGAGAGAGAGAATGAGAGAGAGAGAATGAGAGAGAGAATGAGAGAGAGAGAATGAGAGAGAGAGAGAGAATGAGAGAGAGAGAGAATGAGAGAGAGAGAGAATGAGAGAGAGAGAGAATGAGAGAGAGAGAGAGAATGAGAGAGAGAGAATGAGAGAGAGAGAATGAGAGAGAGAGAGAATGAGAGAGAGAGAGAATGAGAGAGAGAGAGAATGAGAGAGAGAGAGAATGAGAGAGAGAGAGAATGAGAGAGAGAGAGAATGAGAGAGAGAGAGAGAGAATGAGAGAGAGAGAGGAAACGACGCGCTTAAGTAGACAAAAAACACAACTTGACGTAAAAAATTAAATAAACTGATTGATTGATTATTGATTTCGGGCGCGTCAACTGCTAAGGTCTTTAGTCCCGTAAGTGTAGTGATGTTTTTCCCGGGAGACGCCAATTTCAAGAGCGTATTTCAAACCTGGCTACTTTTCATGAGAGGAAAAAATATAATTTTTAACAAAAAATACGTTAATTTGATGTTTTTTGTTACGTTTTTACAATGAACTGATGATATTAAGGCTATTTACCAACCGATATCAATCTATAAAATCCAAAATTTGAGCCCAAAATGTAAGATTCTGACTTACGTCTTTTTGCACTTTACCTTTGCAAGCTACCTTAAACGTTAGTGCAAAACCAGGGGACGACCGAGAGGCGAGAGAAGGGCGACCAATTTGTGAGGCGAGGGCTGTGACTGGCTAAGTAATCGACAGATGTAGGCTAATGGATGCACCACGGCGAAGTGGAGCAGCGGAAGGGAAGGCTGCCGAGGTCAAGGCCCTCCTCCTCCTCCTTCGCCCCCGCCCCCGCCCCACGCGCTCCGCGCCCCCTACGCAGCTCTTCTCCCATTGGATCCCCTCGCACCGAACTCTGCGCGTGCTTCTTCACGACTGCGAAGCGGAAACGAGAGATGTAGATCCCAGCATTTGGTCGCAGTGAATTAAGAATATTAAAACATAGTGCCTCGTATTTCAATGCGTTGGCCTAAAGTGGACGCGGGTGGGATGGACTCTAGCACTGCGACCATTCTATTGGAAGTTGTGTTGGATCATTGCTACGCCTGTGAGAGATTGTAACCATGTTATCTTGTAGGAAGCTCTGAGTATGGAACAAAAATATTTCTAAACGTCGGGAAACTATTTTTAATGTACTTCATTCACTCCGACAAAATCTCGTAATTTACATTTCCCACTATTTATTATTTGCTCAAGTATTACATCAAACTCTGGAGCCTGTGGAACCTCAGAAATACATTTTAAATTAGAAAAATAATTAAAGATAAGGAAGGTCTATTCTATTTAGAAAATAAAACCGCCACGTTGTAAATCGCTGTATTTATATATTTTAAAATTATTTTATATTTTTATCAATGCAAACGTAATTTATTAAATAATTTCAGGCACTGAATTACATTAAGTACTTGATATTTTGTATAGAAACGAAACATATCTCAAATGTGAGTTTGAGGACTTTTTAAGAAATTTAACGCCTGGAGATCGTGTTGGCAATCTGAGCACAGCAATAAGCAATGATGGGCCATGGGTAATTTTATTCCTCTGCATAGCTTGATGGCTGCATTGCCAGAAAAGAAGCAGGCTTCACTAGCAGGTAATGCTGGCAAAGTCGAAAGAGAGATCTGTTTTAAAAATATTGCGATTCCCGACACAAGCTGAAATCACTAAAATTAGGTAAACAGCGCTCACTCAAACATGCAGTCACGCTTCGTCGCTGAAAATTGCGGAGTCAATTGAGTCATTCAGTGCATAAAAGAATCAAGTCCAGGTTTGGACATTTTCGACATATTCCGTATTTGAAATCTCTATTAAAAGTTATTTTTGGAGCATAAAAGATGGGTTGCCCAAAATTGTAAAAAACACTCAGACTCAAAGGATGTTAACTTGTCCTTGTGATTAAGTGTTCCGTAAAACCTGTATGTTAATTTTTCTCACAAGTTTTCCAATGTAACATGGATTCCTTACGCTCTGCACGCCACAATTCGTCCATGCACCCACCTGAGCTTGAAAGTGGGAACTAGATGGGAGGATGACGTGCTACCTGCGCCAGTTGCGAAGGTTCCACATCGCGTGCATTTGTTTGAAGGAAACTACACACAACGGAATAGAGTGGCCGACCTCAGTTCTCCTTCAGACACAGGCTTCATTCGTTTCAGCTATATTTAGCAGTGGTTGAAGGAGCGCCTCTTTAGTCTCGAACCCAAAAGCTGCGTTGTACAGACCTTCTGATGCCGGCAGCAGACATACGCTATTAAATAGTCGAATAAAAATCAATTCTGTTAATGAGTAGCTTGTTTAGTGGTTCGTTCCAGTACTGTGACTGCATTAGTAAGGGATCATCGTATCCTTCCGTTATTAGAGCTCTCGAAAATTTAATACTTTCTTTGAATTTAGAAAAGTCCAAAAATATACATCGATATTACGTGAAAGGTCAGATGATTAAATGTGGGCATGTATATATATATATATATATATATATATATATATATATATATATATATATATATATATAAATTGAGGTTCCTATGATTTCAAAATAACGATTATGAATTCTATTACGTACGTATACACAGAGTAAAATACATAGTACAGCGAAAGTTATGTAATGCTGTGGTGAAAAGTGCCGGTTTTTTTCATAAAAACTAGTTTTTTGGCTCCCTGATCCCGTAAAAGAAAATTTTTCTTGCTGATGTATGTGGGAAATTACTTTTTCATACGTGACGTATTCAGAATACCCATTTTCTGGTTCCTTGATGCAGAAAAAACTATTTTTCTGAAGGTCCAGCACATAAACTACTCGTAGAATTTTTACTAAAATGAATAGTCCTCAACGGATCTTAAAGTCTTGCGATTTTGAAAGTAATTCTTTAAATTGTAAGAGTACTTATCATTAAGCCCTTGAGACACTTTCAAAATTTTCTCAAAAATGGCATCTAATTTTTTCATTCCATTCCTCATTAACATACATTAGTTTTAAAATCAGCACTAAGCTAAATGTACTTATACAAATAAGCTACACCTCTCCACAGAAATTATTCCATGATCTTAAAGTGCTAGAAAAGGAGCTCTATGAAATGTGACAGATAAAGCAATTTCGACAATTTGGTAAGCCACGTGTTTTCTTGTTGTAATATTTTCAAAAACAAATAAAGGCAACCCATTCCGATAAATACCCTTTTTATCACAAAACTTTCTCCAGATTTTTTCTTCACCTCTTCTGCGGATAGAGCAAAAGTCACATGAAAAATAGCGCAGGTCTAATTTTTATTGAAGTCTCTAAATTGTTGAAAATTTTAAAAGTTAGAAATAAAGCGCGAAATTATTTGATTTATTTTGTAAATAAACTGTAAATACATGGAAATGAAAAGATAAATATATAAAAAAGAAAGTATGTGATACTGTAGCAGCACTAGTCGCATTCTGCTATTAGGGAACCTAAAAATAGAGAAAATAGTATGAACGTCTTTTTGATGCCGATAGGTAGCAGTTGGGGAAAGGCTGAAGCCCAATCGACAACATGACCCAATCGAAAAAAATACAGAAACTAAGTAGTACGGCCGAGAGAGGTGGCTCAGGGCATGAACTGATGTCACTGTAGTACTTCTGACCGGGAGGTCCTAGGCTCGAGTCCCGTCGGTGGGAGGATTTTTGGACACTAGTCAGATATCTGGGTCAAATTCAGTTGCTGTCTGCAGGAGAATTCTATCGGACAGCTTCTTTGCTCGGTAGTTTTCCGTTGTCCCTATCAATACCAGGCGAATGCAGAACCTTACCAAACGGGCCCCGGACCACAGTTCTTCCTTCCTTTTCCTTATCATATCCTCTCCCATTACACACACGCACACGCACACCACACGCACACCACACGCACACCACACGCACACCACACGCACACCACACGCACTCCACACGCACACCACACCCACACCACACGCACACCACACGCACACCACACGCACACCACACGCACACCACACGCACACCACACGCACACCACACGCACACCACACGCACACCACACGCACACCACACGCACACCACACGCACACCCCACGCACACCCCACGCACACCCCACGCACACCACACGCACACCACACGCACACCCCACGCACACCCCACGCACACCCCACGCACACCACACGCACACCACACGCACACCACACGCACACCACACGCACACCACACGCACACCACACGCACACCACACGCACACCACACGCACACCACACGCACACCACACGCACACCACACGCACACCACACGCACACTACACTTCCCGACCTGCCGGGACACCATTCGGGAGCTTTGAGTTTCTCCCGGCTGGGGCGGTGCTTCGCTGGTGGGAGATACATGAATGAGGAAAACCCGGCTAGCCCTCAGGCAGGTCGGCGCCGGTTTTCACCGCCCAGCGGGCTCGATCACGGCCCCCTCCCGAGCACATGCAGTACACTTACGGGCCTAATGACGTCAGCAGTTGACACATCTGGAATCATTAGTCAATCAATCAAACTAAGTAGTTCGAGAACGTTTGCGCCATTCCGTAGCATGACACGACTAATTGTGTTTCGCTGGCCGAGCGCGTCCGCTGCGCCTGACGTCAGCCCGAGAATCGCGCGCGGCCGCGCGGCGTTTGTTTTCGCAGCCGTAAAGCGATCCTCGATTGTCCTCGCTCAGCGAGGACACTCGCCGATGCGCCGCGAATGCTGCGATGAGGGCCTCGACGAGGTCTCTTCGCTCTTCGACACCTGCTCTCCTATGTTGCCCAAGCGCTGCTCAGTTGAGTTGCGCATTGCCTCAGCTCACGTTCGTAGAAATTCAGAAGAAGGGAGAAACACAGGATGAATGGTCATTTCTATAATTCAGGCGTCGACATGGGAAACGTAGTAACTGCCAAAAAGATTTCTTTCCGGGAGAGCAAAAAACAAATTTATGAACACTTTTCACCAACGTTAATACAAAAACTGTTTTAAATGGAAAGCATACGCTCATGTCAGTATTACATTTGACATTTTCGAAATCTGGCACAGTTCTGTCGATGAAATACTACTTTTTTTAAATACAACATAGAAATCACTGTTTTTCACAAATTTTCTGTTAAAATGCATGATACTCTGCATCAAAGAAGTCCAAAATATATAACATGACTCTCTTTTTAGCATCAAGGATAACTGATCGTCTTTCAAGGCTTTGCAAGCACTGCAAATTAGTAAGTAACGTTTCTAACTGTCCTATCTTAAAAATTCTGTGCTGTGACCACATTTCAAAGTCATTAAATGACTGTATTGGTTTTATTAAAGGAAAATTAACTCTTATGAGTCTAATCCAGCTAAGGGTGTTGATTTTCATAGTTGTGTTCGAAAACCTCTCACATTCTGAAGAAATGTAAGAACTCCTCATCCTTCGTCATAATTACATTATTTGGATTTACATTTTTCGCATTTTGAATCGCATTTTCTATTTTAAAATGTATCCTCCGTTTCCGAAATATACTGTATGTCATATATTTGTACGTGTTATTTGTTTCTGATACATTCTGACGTCCAAATAATTTTGCTCGGTTAACTCCGCATGTTGAATGTGGACCGATTCTGTAGAAATGCTGAAAGCTGGAAAGAGTAGGGAACAAAAGCGAGCGGGCGCGCGTCACACTCGCCCCCGGTAAAAGCTCGGCTAATTACGGCGCCCCGCCCAGCCCCGCCCCCGCCCCCGCCGCGCCCCGCCGCGCCCCGCCCATCCCCGCCCACCCCGCCCACCCCGCCCACCCCACCCCGCCCAGCCCCGCCCAGCCCCGCCCGCCCCGCACCGCCCCGCACCGCACCGCCCCGCACCGCCCCGCCCCGCCCTGCCCCGCCATGCCCCGCCCCGCCCCGCCCCGCCCCGCCCCGCCCGGCACTTGTAATTCGCCGCCCATGCGCCTCACTGGCGGCGCACTGGAACTTTGCATCCAATAACTACGTCATCCGGGCTATTCCCGCGCGCACCCCACCCCCACTCCACGCGATTTGCCTGACGAGGGATTCGCGCAGCCGGCCACGGCCAATGCCAAATGCGCGGAAGCGAATGGAGCCCCCTGGCCACGTGCTCTCCAAGCGCTCGGAGCGCGTATTACATAATTAACGCGGATGTTTATTATATCGACAGGAACGTGTCAGGAAATGACAGTGAGGACTGAGTGAAATGAAATTTTGAGATGGTAAATGTTAGTTCTATGGACATTCGAATATCACCATGTTCAGTTTGATTTTCATGGTGCCTATTTATACTTATTTGATAGATGATTTGATTTTGAGGAAGTCTTCTGCATTCGTTCATTGTCGACATTAGTAAGGAGTGTCGAATTAACGTATAAATTATTAATTATTTTGCCATTCTTTCAAAATATGGGAATAATTGCAAATTTTCTTAATGCAAAAGAAGTGTACGGTATTAATTGTATTTCCCTTGGCAAAGGACCCGTTGTTCTGTATGCCAATGTCAAAAAAATATTAAACCGTGGAATTATGGATGGTTGTAATGGGTAAATGGTCTTCAGCTCAGACGTTCTGGCAATTGTGAAGATAGGTCTTCTCATACAATTTCATGTGCAATATCAATCATTCGTTCATGTTGTATAACTGTATCAATGAATACGCATCATGTAATTTTATTTTTTAGCCACTTTGTTTCCTAAATTAATGCTCAATTTTTTTCTTATTTTTCTTTAAATATTTGTGTTTATTCAATCTAAAACTTTCTCATTATATATTAGAAAATGTTTCAGGGGTTCGAATTGAAAATCTCTCTCCCCTGAAAAGGATTCTGAATACGCCTCTGCGTACTGTGCTTAATATGTTTATTTGGAAGTGTTGCATATGTACCACAGGGGGAAATCAAGCTCACTCAACAATAGTTCTTAGTGAGGATTTCTTTTTATCCCTGGCGATCTACAATTCTGTCTTTTCCTTTCCAAAATTACCAATCCGTTTTGGGTTGAAGTTGATTGGCTGTTGGCAAGACGCTACTCATGAAATATTTCAGTCGACTCCTTTTCTGTGAATTGTTTGCGCCTGCCTCATCGCAAAGGCTTGAGGTATTGTCTATATACGAGGAGCACACGGCAGTAGTTTGAGACACGTGTAAGGCTTGAGAGATTTCACCACGTAGAGACGTCTCATACAAACACGTACTCCATTTGAATAATAATTTATTGTAAATTCGTTCAGTTCTCATAATCGGGAGAGGTGTCTCAGGGTATCAACTGATGTCATTGCAGTGCCTCTTCCCTCATAGGGAAATGAAGTAGCTGATAAAGCGGTAAAGAAGCTGCTTCATTACCAACAACGGGCAAATATGTAAAGGAACTTCTATTAGACGCCATAATTTTCGACGATAAATAGTTCACGACGCAATAATTTTCTTTCAGGAGAATGACAACGCTGATGATTGTCACCTTTAAGTGAACAAGTGAATTACCATGTGTATCGCGCGGCAGGTTACATTTATTTTCATCCATATTACTGTATTTTTGAAAATAAATTTGTAAAAACCAACGAAAAATATTGCCTAGTAACTAACTAAATTTTAAAAAGTTAAGTGAATACGGAGGAAACAAAACTGTAAGTGATGCTAGAGAATAAATGAGCGTTATTAAGTTCGACTTCCCACATTTACGTTCTGTGTGCAAATACTGTTCACAAATGAATGTGACTAACAACTTACTTTTATTAAAATTAACTAATACTTTATTCATATAAACATATAAAACAGACTTTTTAATGTTTAAATAGATTGGACTACAAAACTATTAATAGAGCAATTGTAGAAATAAAAATGATCACGAAATAGACTGAATTTGTTAAGTTTCTATAAAAATTAGGAGAAGAATCAAATGTTGGTGTAGAAGTTTTTGCGACAGAATTTTCGGAATTAATTGAAAATGATCTTAAATTAGGATTAGAGAAATACCCAAAAGAATCATTAACAGAGATCTTTTATGTGAATTTTGCGCATAATAGCTAAACAAATGTTAAGAACGTAGCTGTACTAAATTCTAGATATTTGCATCATCCGTACCTGCAAGTATTTTTGCGGCGATTATAATTTTGAAATTATAAAATTATCCGTTCATATCCCGAATGGAGCCCTTTGGGTGTTGAAAGTTTTTAAACGAGAGTATGACATTAACAGCTACTATAATTCATTGATAAGTCCAATGCCAGATACTGTAACAACACATTTGAACAAAGGTAGGCATGAAAGAAATTTTCAATAAATGAAAATACTTTCACAACCTTTTACATTGTCGGCGACGCCACATTTAACTAGTTATTTATAATTCCGTACAAGGGAATAAAGGAAGTAAAAAGTCAATTTCCGAATACTAGTTATCAATTCAACCAAAATAGCTATTTTACCCCGCTTACGCCTTCGAAAGCAACCTTTCCACTAATTCGTTGCTTTTTCAATTTCCTTTATTCTATTTGTAGCTCTTAACTCGTAGCACAGCGTCTTTAAATGCCTCATAACGCTTTGCATGCAGCGCCAGTGTGTGGTAATCGAGTAAAGCTTCTACCGGTCGATTTAGCCAACTGTAGCAGCAAATACAGGTACCAGGGGAGGCTTTGGAATTAATTATTCCTGCGTTTTATCGCGGGTAGCTTTTACACGTCCCAGAGCTATTTAAGCGTTTTTGGAGTTTTATGGAACTCGGATTTTGCATATTACTATGCACAAAATATTTATTTAAGAACTACTTGTTTTTTTTTAAATTTAAATACGAAACAGAAGTAACATACCCATGTTTAAGAACAAAATATTTCAGAAAATTTGAAGGTATTTTGGTAGTGCATCCAAATCGAAGAAGACTGCATTAAATGGAATGGATTATAAGTTTATGTGGGAAAGCTTATGTTAGATTATTTACACAGGTTTACATAACATTTCATAAATATTCGATCAAAGTTAAACAGCGCAAACTTATGAGAGGTGATCTGACTTACAAAAGAAGATAAGTGGTTAGTATGTTGACAAATGATTTAACATTAACTGCCAACTGTTGGAATTTTCATTACATTTCACACCATGAAAATAATCAAAATACTCAACTCTCAGGTAAATACTAAACTGATCCCGTTTCTACTAGAAATCATGCTAAAAATCATGCTTACACAAAATCAGTCATAAGCGTTGACACTTGAACTTCCGATTCTATTCAGATACTCTTTATTTCCGCACGTTTATCTGTAGAACAATTTACTGGAGCAATTCTGAATCGGTTCAAAAAACTTTTTGTATTTGAAAATCATTTCTCTTTCTCTTACGCTCAAGATCCCTTAAAGAGAATAATATTAAACTCAATCTGCCAAAATGAACTGTATTTAAGAAATTAAACATCCTTGGCGGATGTTGTTTTGAGATTTTATGTTTATTTTAAAAAATAAGTATATTTCTATTCGAAAATGAGCAAATTAAAAATGTATTTTTTATTTCAGAACGATATAAATTTATCACGGTTTTGCGCGCTTTTCAAATATGAATTCCCAGGCTACGACTCCATGTATAAAACGAATACGAACATCAGTTTGAGTCTGAAAGACCAAAACAGCATCCAACGGTCTTATCACTAGAAAATTACTAGAAAAGTATCTCTAAGGTTTCTGCGTGAAAGAGTAAAGAGTAGCAGCTGCAAAGAATCTTAAACAGAGGAGTAAATCAATAAACCTACTTTGACAATGTCTAATGAGGGTTTTATATTATTGTAGCACTTTATTATTCCCCACAGACTATAGTAGAGTCCAGTCGGTAAGTACCTGTTAAAGGTTACCTGGCAAAAGGTCTTTAAATGTTTTCTTTGGATATGTTGAATGTACTAGCTAAGAGCGCAAGTTTTCGACCTTCCTAGACCCTGTGATAAACCTGGTGCACCGGAAAAACTGATATTTGAAAGATTTTTTATGGCTCTTTAACCGTATGTCCTATAGAAAAGAGATTGGATTCAATTTTAAAGAGGATAAAAATTTCCACTAATTTTGTATAAAATATTTTTTAAACTAATTACGAAGCAACCAACAGCTTTCCAAAAAACGCAATTTTTTCATTTCTCCAAAATGTGTGTAAAAATACACAATAGTTTGTAATATTGTAATCAACTTATAATAAATATAATTATTATTTCATGTAATATTATTTTTATCTCACCGTCGTTGACTTACAAATATACTCTTTGCCGAAAATGTTCAAAAATTGGTCTATTCAACGACAATATAGTCAAGAAGTATACATATAAACAGTCCAAGAATGTATTGAATAAGTTTTTTTAACACAGCAGTGGTAACGTAGGATCTACCAGTCGCAGTGTAAAATTTATTTCAACTAATCTTGAAAGAAAACTCAGCACTTAACGTGATTTCTCTTTATACAGTGAAGACGATACTGATAGTGAGCCAGACGGTAAACAGTTAAACTGAGTATTGTTGCCAATTACATCTCACACCATTAGTAAAAGACAATACAACTAAATGGAGAAAAAAGTAGGCAATAGAAATATTGGTACGCGTCGTAGCAACATTGTTACTACACCAACGTTCACCAACGCTGCTGCATTTGTTCGCGATGAAACCTCAAACGAAGGTATGTTGTGTATTGATTTTGTGTGAAGATCACTTGTAATTTATTTTATTTATCGTGTAGAATAAATATATTTAGATAAGAAAAAATAAAATTTCATTTCTTTAAACAATTTAGAAGAAATGTTTGAATGGATCTCTCAGAATCAACGTTACCACTGATGAAACGTTCTCACATGTTATTACAGTAGGGCTAAGATGAAGGTTACACCGTAGTCACGTAAAACCTTGAACGTATAATTGATTATATTTCGCACATAGAACAGTGAGACGATGTCCAAATGTTGAGTTTGTGGTGATGTGTTTGCTAAAAAAAAATTGATTTCATAGAAACCTTTCTATTGTGTTCAAGATATATTATTAGTTATAAATGGTGATAGATTTATAAACTTCATTTTTATGCGTTTATGTATTGGATGGTCTTCAGCTCTAGATGTGTAATATATAGACTTCATTTACTTTAAACAGATTTGATCGTTGATTATGGTATAAAAAGTTTTTAAAATGGAACCTTATTTCGATTTATTCAAGGCAAGCTTATGTTAAATTATCCTTGGTTGACTGCATGTGCTGCAATTACTGTAACAAATTGAGATTTATTCATGTTTTGGTCTTTTGCAAAAGTTAAAAATTTCTCCTGTTCCTGGCTATCGAAGAAATTGCGGATACGCACCACGTGCGTTTTGTTTCAATTGTTTTGAACTTTTCAAGTGATTCTTCAAATGTTAGTACAGCAGAAATTGCAATATTATAATACTAGGTAACCGTTTCCATTAATGCGAGAACGTATGTGCTGATGATGCCCCATTAGTTTTCTTTTAACGACTTTTAGGGGTTTGTTGTCAGAACAATACTGGTGAATTATATGGCACAAGTGCATTTTTCATGAATAATTTAATTTTGATATATCACACAGTTTTAAAAGGAGAAAATATTTAATATTCCCTGCATTCCCATTAGCGTTTTTTCATTTTGATGTTTCACTTCAAAAAGCATAAAGGATGTCGCAAATAACAATCAACTTCTTATTCTTTTGGGTAGTTCAAGATCGTCTATTTTAAATCGACGGGTCCGCGAGAGCCAAAAGCTAAGATAATGAAACCGCATTACGGGGGAGCAAAGTGGTAAGTGGCGAACAGGTCGCTTTTGTTCGGCAGAGGCCGCTGCCTGGCTCGCCGGATTGCGCTCAGCCAATACTTCCTCGCGCAGTGCCGCGTCCACGTCGCTCGTCAAACAGCGCCGTTGCCAGGCTCGCATTCGCGTTCGGGAGAGCGTTTGTCGCGCGCCAGCCGCCCGCGAGCGGCGGAAGCGACTTGCCCGCAGCTCGGACGCCACCGCGCTCTGTTGCGCGCCCAGCGAAACATTCCTTTGATCCGCGTACGAGGTGGAGGCGTACGAACCAAAAAGAGGCATAAATCAGAAATGTCTATGTTTTCGTTTCCATTTCCCGTTGAGGAAGTTACGATTGAGCTCTGAGGTATTCACAGTAATTAAAAAAAAAGACCTTTGAAATAACGCGCGCGTTTCGCTATATTAGTTAGATAGTATTCGAGGTCAGAGTAGGAATTCAAGTTCTCAACGAAATCCACACAAATCTGACACGGTAAAACTATAATAAAGTATACTGAACTCTCAGCCAAAGATGGCAAAATACATTTTTCAGGAGACAAACTGAAAAATTAATGCTTGGCTGTTGGTGCTTGCTTTGAGGGGAGATTTAGAGGAGTCTCAACAATTTTCCTTTATACATTTTTTTTGTTTAGAAAATCACAGGGGTAAAGCGATCACTATGTCGTATACTTTTACGTACTTACCTAACACTATCATTGCAAAAAATCAAAAAATCTGATGTAACAATATTTCTATAGCGAAAATAAGATATCTTCATATTGTATATAGTTATAAGGGAAATTCTGTCTATTTCGGATTTCCCATTTGCTTTCACAATGCGATGTTAAGAAAAAATGTATATTCTGACGTAGAAGTGTATTTTTGAGAAGAAAATCGTTCGAAGGGAGGAAACAACCTCCACGGAGGAGAATCCTTTTTCCGAGAGGTTTCAAGTGATCTCTTGTGGAAGGTCACCCCAGGCTCATCAAGTCCAGCTCTCTGCAACGTAAAGTTTGCGTTCGAAAAACCCTAGCTCGTATTTACTTTTTAACGAATGAGTATTAAGTGTGATTTATATTTATGTAATCAAAAAAACTTAAAAACTGTAGGTGACGTATGGTGGAGATAATCCACGCACGTTTTCTGGAGTTCCAATGTGTTCAAAGTAATTTTAAGAAAAGAAAACTGAAATGAAGTATATAATCGGGACTTATAGTCCCCAGTCTTCAAAATAAACAAAGGTAAGAATAAAAGAAAATACGAGGAAAGAATGTTGACTTTAGCTCTAAAAGCAAAGGTATTAGGCGTAAAAAATTAGAGACATCATATATTTAAACACAAAATGTCAAATTAATTTTGCATAAGATATTCGGAATATTCACTGAATATTATTAAAAATATCATAAATGATCATTATTGTGAACTAATATAACTTTCAAATAAAATAAAAGCTAGTGGGTTATTTTATTTGTTGTCGTTTCACGTGATAAATTGAAAAATACAACACCAAATTAATGTCAATAAGGAGAGTGAAAGATAAATGAAGAAGTAAAGATACTTTCCTCGACACTCCCTTAGGATTTGACAAATTAAGTCGACAACAACATACAAATATCAATAAGGTAACTTACCTCTGTAGTATGTAATACAGTAAGAAATTTACTAGTTTTGCTTATATTACTTACTGTCAAAAATGTGCACGTGTGCTGATTATCGCTCGGGTTTTCCTTGTATTCAAAATTTCGCCTTCAAAACTGCGCATTTAAATGGCTTGCCAGATCCTTGATACGTCTTGATAACATCTATAAAATAACATGTGTGAGGAGGAAGTTGCAACAGAATCGGTTCAGTACACTGTTCACCCAGGAGAACGCCGAAGGGTTTGGGCTGATGTGTCCGTCGGGGCGTGAGACATGTTTTGATCAAGCGTTGGAGTGTTTGTCCGATCTGTCGGACTGCCTGTTCTCCCGGCCCCTCCGCCTCTTGCTCGTCATCTGTTCATCACTCCTCCCATCTCTTGCAGATCTCGTCTGCTTTCCGGAGGAGCTGGAATTGTGCCAGAAAGCAGTGCTTCCGTCAAGGGCAGCTCTGTGCTTCTTTTGCAGTTTCGATGACGACTGAGTCAATCTACGCAGATAGTACTACGTGAATAAAATTTCATTGATAGAGTTCTGTTTGAAATACAAACTCCTGGAGAGAAAAGTAATAATAATAATAATAATAATAATAATAATAATAATAATAATAATAATAATAATAATAATAATAATAATAATATTCGATTGTAACTTTTTGAAATGTTTTCTTGAAGATGAAAATACACAAATAGAAATTTACATTTCTAGTGAAATGTTTTGTCCGATTCTTAACACTTAACGCTTAAAACTAGCTTCACTATGCGCACGTTCTGTTGAACTCTCCTTTTGCTTGTCATGGTAAGAGTAGAGGTAAGGGAGTGTTGCTATTTTGTTAGCAATGCAGAAAAATCATACTTGCAATTCGTTTACCGATGTAAATAAGTTTTCTATAACTCGGAAACGAAAATGTCTAATTTTTCAAATATTGATAATCTTGCGATTTTTAAAATTTATTTTTATTTATTTATGTGAAACTTTGTCTCATCTTTCAACTATTTATAGTGAAAGTGACAGAAAGGGATTTTGGAACTCAAGAAAACGTGCGCCGATGATCTCCCCCATACGTCACATACAATTTTTACTGTTTTTTGACTAAATAAATCTAAATCTAAATCCAAATAAATCTAAACCTTACTTTCAGTAAGAAGCTTAAAATTTGCGTCATTAGCATCTGGTTCTTTCAAATTTCGGCGACTTCTTTGTAACTTCCACAGAGCGAAAATATCTCTTCGTCTCCTCCCTCGTTACAGGTACCTGAATATAACAACGATATTCACGACCCGCCACTATCAAGTGCTTCACAAGGTGACTACAAACTGTTAGAAGCCAAAGTGTGAAAATTTTATCTGACGAATCGAATAGTAGCTCTTAAAGAAAACGATTGAGTTTCATCTTTTCTGTAACGTGGGACGCAGAATGCATCGGGAAGTTTTAAAAAATCGCTTGATGCCTCAGTTGCTCGAGCGAACGGCGACAGGCCTTCAGGGGTCAGTGAGGCAATATGCTCTCCCACGCTACCCGTTTACGTCACACGTTATGTAATCCAATAAATAGCTAGGTCATTTATTGTTGTTTCGAGATATTAATAAACATCAGTCATAGTGTAATCTAACATGTTTTACATCGCAATTGCCTTCTGCTTCATGTTAAAGACTACAAAAAAATGAAAAAAAGATTTTGTTTACCGTTACCCGAAGGATTCCACAGAAAAAATTCCAGGTCTTGTTTTTAATGTTTTGATCATGAAGTACAAACGATTGTAAAAAATGGAGAGTCCGAGTCAGTGAACATCCTTTGTAAGATGACCTAGATTCTAATGTAATCAACCGTACACGCATAATAGATGGACTACTACATTTCAACTGATCCAGTTTAAAAATAAAACGATTCGTTGCAACTAAAGGGGCACATGCAATCTCCTTGTAGATAAATCGTAAAGGAAACCGTCGTAATGTGCTTTTGTTGCCAGCGACAACTCGGCAGATCGGATCCCACAGCAAAAGTGTCTAAGGAGACATGCAAGGTATCCCGCATGACCTCAATCTCGATCACAGTGTTCCTACTAGATTCCTCACTTTACAACATGCAGAAAATATTTTTCTAGGCCGCTCATTGAAAAAGCAGTTACTTTTAGGGCGTGTAAATCCTGCTAAAAGTTCAATTTTTAACACTAGTGCAAAAGTAATATGACGCTAAAATGTTCAGATAAAACTGTGAATGCAACAAAGAAAAAATACTTTTGTCTGATCGCAAAAGCTACTACTGACCTTGATATAACAATGTGATTTCTATGCTTGAATTAAAATAAAATGAATACCAGTGAGGCTGTGTAAAAAGCAGTGTATGACTCGTGGTAAATGTTATTATATTTTGCTTGTAGGATTGCGCCACTCGTCCTCGTCCGGAAAGTTTCCTAATAGCCACAAATTAAATGCCACTTGTACTACTCGTATCAGAAATAACTATGCCACGGCCCCCTCAGACATGACATTTTATTTTATGTTAAAGTTTCCTACTGGTGGCAGTGCACACGCCACCGTGGAGACCACGAGCTTATCAGTGCAACTAGTGTAGCGGAAGATTGCAATCAAAATGCTTTTTCAGTTTTCCTGTAGCAATGGCACTGCCGAAACTTGCAATATAGTGTTTACACTTTAATTCTTTAAAAAGGGATGTGAAGATGAAATAAAAGTTTAAAACTACAACAAACTACTTTAATTACTTTAATTGGTTTTTCTGAACCCCACCAAAACATAACTCGTGTTAGTTCAGGCCCACTTCCGCTCTTCTATGGCGTCGAGGTCAACTGCGTGGAGTGGAGACTTCATTTTACCACACGTGCCAGCGAGTCTCACTGTTGACAACTGCCTTGACACTTATTTAGACTGTTCTTGATAGTAGTAAGAAATATAAGCTCACAAATTGGGAGAAGGAATTTATGAAGGGCATAGTCGGGCGTATAAAAACAATAATTATATTATTTTTATAAATATATCGTAATAGCCACATCACTTAACAGTTTTTCATTGTGACACATGTTTAGAGATTGTGTTTAAACTATAGTAATACAAATCAAAATAATAGATTTGTTTTCATTACCAAATTTAAGACAACATTTCCATAACATGTTTAATTTCCTTTACTAACAGTTCACTGATTTCCGACAGTTAATTTTGTTTACGTTTCGTTAGAAATGGCATTTGAAATAGAAAACGCGAAGCAAGTGAGAAAAGTGAAGAGCACGAGCCGTCCCCTCAGCGAAACGCGTCCACCCGCCCGCGTTGCTCCGCAGGCCGCCATGTGGCGAATGCTGCAAAACTAGGTCTCCAGGCTTCCGCGAATCCGGCCGTCCGCCCGCACGGGTTCCGCCCAGGCCAGCGCCCCATTTCGGCCGCTTCAGCGCGGTGCGTTGAGGGACGCACCTTAATTACCGGGAAATCAAATGAGCCGTTTATAAACTTAGGCGCCTGTGAGTTTTCAGAGACCGTACGTTGCGACTATTTTTATTTTAAGCAGAAACATTGGTTGGAAGTCGAACCAATGGCAAATCTAAAACGACTCAGTAAAGCAAATGTAATGCATTTCAAACTGGCATCTCTCTGCGTATACAATATTATTGAATTTCACTCTCGTAATTTCGGCGTACCTGATAGGATTTTGGGCATTATATTGAAAAGCTAATTGAAAGCGCACTGTATGTTGCTTCAATTTCATGTAAATGGAAAACGTTGGTTCGTTTAACGTTAATAAACCACAAAAATTCTATTAACATGTAAATGTAAAATATTATTTATTACGAGAATTTTAAAACAGTATAATATATCTCTTTAATTCTTCCAAATCATTCAATCAAATCATTTCAGCCATCACGTAAATATACTATTTCTAATCTTTATTGCTGGAATATAATTTATAAAAATTATCGTATTAATATTTTAATAATAATCTTAGAATTACTAAATGTATTATTGTTGCTCTGACGATGTAATGTTGATATTACCTAAAAAAATATTTCCAAATATTTTTAGAATAAGATGAAGTCCTTGTAGTTTTTGTCATGCGAGAGGAAAACTGTCATTTCACAAACAAGAAACTGTGGCATTAGACTATATTTTATTACGCTGTCTTAAGAAAAGAATATGGAAAAATAATGGCTTAGATTGATGTGCAATTGAATGCGCGACCTCAATCGTTGTGCAGAATGAGGCGGCCGATCGCCTTCACTTGGACCCTCTGGGAACGTACCCTTCTGGCACAGCTACATCCGCGAAATAGTCATGTTTTGAAACAAAAATTTCGAAGTTAGATTGATGGCTAATTAAAAACCTGTCCTAGTAGTAACAGGTATCGAAACTCTTCAAAATGACGATGTATTTAGACGGATCTATATTTCTATTATCGGAACGCCCATTTAACATTTCCTCATCCAATGCAAGGTAAACAGTTATATCATTTGATATTTTTTAATTAATGAAACTAGGACGATATTAAGTTTTATGGATTTATGTTATCACCTTTTACTAACGCAACATTTGAAGTTTTAAGGGAAGAGCTACAATGAAACGGATGTCTTTGTCAGCGATACAGAATATGCATTTCAAGAGTTGCTGGTTCAATTTTCAGTCCTTATAGTTACTTTTACCAATTAGTTTATCATAAAATACACTGTGTTTAAAAAACAACATTTTCCTTGGCAGTATTATGCCTAGAGGAAGACAAAATTTGCGTTCGCTAAAAACGCGAATATTTGACGACTGAAGATATTAGATCATTAAAAAATGCCTTAATATCCAGTATGGAGACGAAAATGACAAACATAAATTGCAATTAAAATGAATTTTCAAATACTGCGTGATGATTTTTACTTTTACGAGAATAAAACCATTATTAGAGTGCGAAAAGACCGTGAAAATATGATTACAACAGTAACAAACTAGTATCTGCGAATGCATGGAAGACCCAATGGAGTAGATGCTATCTCAAAAAGTATGAGTTATATAGTAAGAAGTTCTCAAAGTTTAGCTTTCATTGGAGGCTCTATACAATATCCTTGTGAAAGGTGATTATTTACATTAAAATATCAGTTTCTGATTTCTTTCCAGTATCTTAAACACACAATAGAATGTCACACGATTTTATTACGTTTTACATACTTTGCATAGTGTAGCACAGCAAACTATTGATTGACACACCCGTGCTTTACTTACGAGATTATCGGAGTGTGTAGAAGGGTTCCATTCACTGGTGTTTTCTGCTCTTCCGCTCACTCGTTCTTCCTTTCTCTCGTAACGAGGACCGCCGCGAAGCCCTGGCGCCCGGACGTTGCCGACCGCCCGCGCATCCGGAGGCGGCTGAGGGGCGGCGTCGGAGCGTCTTCGGGGGGCGAGGCGAGGCGAGGCGGCGCGGGCGCCAGGCGGGAACCCGCGAGATGAAGCGGGTATCGCTGAGGTTGGAATGGAAGAAACGGTGTGTGAAGGTGTACTCTTTCTTTCTTTCTTTTTTGATTGATTGATTCCGGGTGCTTCGACTGCTAAGGCCATTAGTCCCGTAAGTGTAGTGTATGAGAGGTGGTGAGCGGTGATCTTCGCCCTCGGATGGTGAGATCCGGCGCCGACCTACCGTTGGCTAAAGGGGTTTCCATCAATCAGGTATCTCCCACCAGCGGGGCACCGCCCCTGCCGGAACAAGCTCTAAGCTTCCGCTGGTCTCCCGGCAAGTGTGATAGGTATAATATATGTATGTGTAAGTGTGTGTAAGTAAGGGGTGAGGATAGGTTTTGATCGGAAAAACGGAAAACTGTCGTTCAGAACGGCCGGCCGAATTCTCTTCCAGACAGCGACAAAACTCGACTTAGCTATCTAGTACGTGTCGAAAATGCTTGGCTCCGACGGGACTCGAATCTAGTATCTCCCGGCCAGAGGCATTGCTTTGACATCAGTTGATGTCCTGAGCTAGCTCTCTTTCATATACTCGAAACAGATGAAAGAACACGTCTACGATGTAGATTAAAAATATTATGTTCCAAAGAGACAAAAAATAAAATGTACCCAAGAAAATGGGTGCATATGCTGAACATGGAAAAAACACGGAATGGAATATGTGCTGTACGATCTCGACGGCGGGAGCGGGATGGTCTCGTGGTGGTTGATTTAAATCACGGCTCGGCTGCTTTTGAAAGCTGCACAAACGAAGGCATCTGAAGGTGATCTGCCTCCGCCGCGAATGCAAGGCGACGAGGGGCGTTACGAAGCAGCGTGGGAACCACGGAGGCGGAAGCGGAGCAGTTACAACTGCGTCGGCAGAATACGAACTCTGCTGAGGAGACAGGCGACTGTGCGGGAGCGGGCGCGCGAGGATTGAGGACGCTAGTCAGGTTGACCAACGTGGTCGGAAACGACGCCTTTGCTATCCTTGGGAGTCCGTGAGCATATTAACGTGAAACTGTTTTAGTTGCGATATAAAAAGCCACAAATAAAAGAAACAGCTTCAAGAGAAAGTACAAAAATATACGAATTAGAAGTGGTTAATCGTTGAGTTGAAATGTAATAACCTGTTTCAATATTTTTTATGTATTCAATTAATTGAAAAAATCTTTCATCAAAAAAGAATTATTGAAAAAATGTTTCATAAAAAAAATTCTAGATCTTCATGTACTCAAAACTATAATAACATGAGAGATACGAATAAAATAAATATGAGAATGATATACCAATCCTTGGTTTTGAAGCGTGTGTCCACTCTAAGAGAAGTGTTTTGGAAATTCTAGTGTGGATATAAATAAATATGTAGATAGTAAAATAGATTCAAAAAATTCTACAATTCTGTAATTATTATCAATATTTTAAATATACCAAAAACGAGTAATAACTCAATGAAAATGAAAATGGAAATTACCTTAATGATGATCGTCTGCATCAAAATGCTACAAGGAGGTCATTAACTTGCGATGGGAATGCAATCTACACCTTGTGCTGAACAAGACGAAAAATGCTGCTAATTGGCTATGATGCACGTTGCGAGGAAGCTACGGCGATGTAGTGAAAAGACTCCAAGAAGAGGGAAGGAGGCTTCGACTGAGCTCCACGATGAGTCAACTGTGACATCTACAACTGTAAAACTGCACTGCAACGGTGGTGCAGGGTAACGAGTGACAGAGAGAACAAGGAGAATTAAAAAATTGACAAATCAGGATGAAGACGACGATTTCGATTTCTTACGTGAGAGAATGACGATCATGATTACGACACCACACGTTCATCAGATGGAACCGTCGAGAGTTGCAACTCCCGTCGGCAACACTAAGACGATGAGGTCAGATGCCAGCTGGTGAGGTCAGATACCTGAGCAGCAGATGATATATAAAATCTACAATTAGACGCAAGGCGAAAAAATTGGGAATATCGAAAGATAATGTATGGCGGTAATGTTATTAGGCATATCCACTGACTTTTCAATGATCCAAGATGGTAATGGAGGTGAGGTGTTGGGAGTACGGAAAAAAGCTTGTTGGGGTCATCACGATTCCTACCGACTGCGGTGTCTGTCCTGCAATACCTTTGCTCTGTAGCAACATCGCTGTCAAGGGATTCTAGCGTTCGAGGCTCGATGGTAGTGTATTTTAGGCATTAGCGACATCCTAGCTGGGTCGAATTCAAACTCTGGAAGAAAATTCAACGGACCGGCTACTCTGATTGGTAGTTTTACATGATATTTTCGATCAATACCCGGCATATGCCGGAGCAATATCCTAATAAACGGGGAACGGATCGCACGCGATCTTCCATTCCTAATCCTTGTTTCATCCTCTCCCTCCTACACATACCTACACTAACACTATCACACACATCAGGAGCCCAGTTCGAAGCTTAGAATTTCTCTCGCCTGGGGGCGGTTCATTGCTGGGGAGATTCATCGCTGGGGGAGATTCATCGCTGGGGGAGATTCATCGCTGGGGGAGATTCATCGCTGGGGGAGATTCATCGCTGGGGGAGATTCATCGCTGGGGGAGATTCATCGCTGGGGGAGATTCATCGCTGGGGGAGATTCATCGCTGGGGGAGATTCATCGCTGGGGAGAGGGAAGATCTAGCAAGCTGACATGTCGGTCGTATAAAATATAGTTCATAAATATTTTTCGAGTGACCGGACCTTATCAGAAGCTTTTTCTTCCTGCGTCGGCTGTAGTGGTCATGGTGAATAGCTGGTTACAGGGCAGGGTAAAACGAAGCTAGATTAGTTTTTTATTTTTTCTCATAATTTTTATTTCTAATCGATTTTGTTTTCATTTTATAATTGTATTGTTGTTATAGTAATTTATATTTTATGATTTTCAGTATCTGAATGATCAGATAAATAAAGAACAGACAAGATGAAAGATTGATATTTCTTATAAAATCAACTGATATGTACTACGGGGCATTGGATTGATTGATTGATTGATTGGTGATTGGAGGTGGAGGTGGTCTGCCCCACTGGGTGGCGAGATCCGGCACCCACCCGTAGGCTTTCCCCAACCAGGTATCTCTCACCAGCGAGCCACCGCTCTGGTCGACAAAAGCTCTAAGCGCCCGATCGGTCTCCTGTCACGTGTGGTAGTGTAGTACACTCAATAAATGGTGAGGATAGGACACGGAAGAGGAAGGCCGTGCCTCGTTTGTAGGGTTCTTCTCCGGCATTCACCTGGTGTTGATCGAAGGAACCACAGTAAACTACCGATCAGAGCTGCCGGCTCTGCCTACTCTACCTAGCTACCTAGCTATCCTTCCGTGGTCAGGACTCAAACCGTAGGCCCTTTCGCAGAGGGCGGTGGTTCAGAAAAGGCTGGGAGCCTCTGCTCTACGTAGCTGGAAGGGGCCTTGCGGTGGAGGGGCTGGCCGCGGGGCGTGTTAATGTGATTGGTTCCCGGCAAGGCGCCTCCGGGGCCGCCGCCAGGGAGCGCGGCGCAGCGGATGACGCGTCGCGTCCACGTCATTCGCGCCGATTAAGTGCGTGGGCGGGGGATCTGCCGCCGTAAAGGGGATGGACGCTCCCGCCGACTGACCTTCGCCGGGGCCGCAGCTGACAGGAAGCGATTGCGCTGGAGAAACAGACATCCTTTGGAAACCTGTAATGCTCGGTGCCAGGTTTACACTTGCAGCCACTCAACCTGGGCAAAGGTCATTCGGTTTTGGAGTATAACATTGTAACTTAATAGAACGTGGTTTGATTAATGTTTTCGGGGTCAATTACTATCATTAGTCCCACAAGCGTAGTGAATGTTATGCCTCGTGAGGTGGCGTTGTTCGTCCTCGTTAGCGTGAAGGGCTTCCCGCTGCTGGTATCTCTGCCAGCGTGGCACCGCACTAGCAAGGGAAGTAAGCTCTAAGCTCCAGGCTGGTCTCGCAGCCTGTATGGTGGGGCAGGGCACGTATGTGTAAATGTATGTAAGGGATGGCACAAGGAAGAGGCAGGAAAGATTGCGCGCTATCCGTGGCCCGTTGGTTGAGGGACTGCTCAGACATTTGCCTAGCATTGATCAATGGAAGCACGGAAAACTACCGACAGTGGAGCAAGCTGTTAGAATGTTCCTTTCTGACAGCGCGTGAATTTCACCTACCTAGGGCCGAAGAGGCGTAAGCTCTATTGCCCCACTGACAAAGTTTTCTCATGCACCTCCGAAAGGCAGGCAGCGCAGGAGGTAAGATGGATGTCAAGCCATTCATCGTAGAGGTCTGAACTTGGACTATGATTTACCACACATTAAAGGATGCAGGTCTGACGTCAGATATCGCAAGAACATCCAAGATGAATTATGGTG
The DNA here is from genome assembly GCA_038098605.1 of Gryllus longicercus. Classification (NCBI taxonomy): domain Eukaryota; kingdom Metazoa; phylum Arthropoda; class Insecta; order Orthoptera; family Gryllidae; genus Gryllus; species Gryllus longicercus. The sequence goes on along the minus strand of JAZDUA010000125.1, from coordinate 710,761 downwards.
TTTCTTAGTTCACTTCTGTTTGGATTCGTTAAGAGCCTAATGGATGAATCGGGAGTTCTTATGGAATATACTAATGTTTCCCGTTCAAATAGTTGTATTTAAGAATTATGAAGAGGGCAGTTGAAGACAGGGCGCTGGAAGATGGATTGAGATTATTACTGCGAAGTGATCTGAATCTAATTCGTTGTATGTTAGTGGCTTGTGTTGCGAATTTAAATTAGTGTTAAGTTCAGAATATCTGAATTTTTCTAGGAATCGAAATGTTATTTCAGCACCAGAAAATCACTAATGAAAAGTGTGATTTTGGATTGTATAATATTACGTAGGAAGTTGTTTACTGAGTTGCTTTTTCGTCATTCCCGTGAATGCCGCTGAACATTGAGGTTTTTAATGATGATTGTAGGGCTGAATACATTTCATTGTTGTTGACTCGCTCAGCACAGCATCTCCGGTGGGTATTTTCATGTTAAAAATTGCTTAGTAAGTTAAATGAAGTAGAATCGTTTGTAATGCTTTAAAATGAGTATGTTTCATTACAAAATTATGTTTAATTATATCAATCGGATGAATGAAGTCGTAACGATTCATGTTACTGCAGAATGTCAGTGCTGGAATTCATTTCATTTACCGAAAGTAGGTAGAATACGTTGAAAGAATAAAACGAAAGTAGAGGAATCAGGCTAAGAAGAGTGGCAGTCGATTTCTCTGGTCGAGAGGAATCGAATGCGTCGTTGTTCACCTCTGAAGGAGCCATAAGTTTCCCACGACATGCTTTGCTTGCTTAAAATCACATTCATTCCAAAAAGCACATTATTCAATACATTCTTAGAGCTTTCTAGAATGGTCCTTAAAATGGTCAGTTCCCATCGAGGAGATCCAGATGCGTTGAATGACACCTCATTTTCTTCTATTGGTTAATTGGCAGGCGCTAATTGTGAGCAACGGCAAATCGACGGGACAGACAAACGCTACCCGAAGAGTATAAGTAGAATATATTGTTACTGCTGATTTTAACTTTCGAAGGTTTGTAAATTAAAATTATATTGGACCAATATTGCTGTGTAAAATAAAAATTTGCTAGTGCTCATAATGTTTTATTGATTATAAAGTGAATTTCAATCAAGCCTAATGATGCCTAATTCGGTGATTTCAATTATTTATACCTCGGAAAGATGGGAACCTGCATTATTAAAAGTATGATTAAATACACTAAGTAATATGATGTCTAAAAGCGTCAATTGTTGTTTTGTGATTTTGACAAAGCTGTGAAGTAGAGAAAAGCGGAGTCATAATTCATGCGTCTCTGATTTGTTATATGAAATCATAAAAGGAACAAAACATTAAAATGAAACTTTACATTTATTTTGGAATGACAAATGAATAGTTCACAAAATGCACTTATTGAATAAATAATCCTAAAACTATAAACATGAATAAATAAACGTAGCTGTCATCTATTCAATTCATGCTGCGTAAAAGTGACATTAGGGCGTGGGAAGGTCCCAAATGAGTTTTCATTCTGATGGAAAATGTCCGAATTAGACAGGTTCGTTGCGATATATGTGGACAGCGCCTTTATTGATCACGTTTCTTGCGCAGCGCTTGCGAGAAACGGATATTTTCACAAAACTCCAACAGCAAGCAACTCTTTCGTGAATGAGGAATGCGTGGGCGATGCCGGAGAACGCTGCTCAATCGAATCCTTCCCAGAACTCGTGCCTGGTAAGGGAACACATTTTACACGGAAAATGACGGAATATAGAACATCATTTAAAACTGTTTTAAAATTAAAATTACTTATAAAACTTGAAGAAGCTGTAGTTCAAAATTCCAATGTGCTGTGGCTAACCTTTGATGAACTATTTCGATATCTGAAATAAGTTGAAATCGTATTATAAAAGCTATAGAAATAATTAGGTGAAACGTTTCAAATTGAATTATGTCATTTAATCTTGTTTAATCAAACATTAAAAGTATAATTTGTCAATAATCACACTTTCACGAAAGAGTTGAAGATGTCATGAAATAGATACCAAAGCAAATTCTTACAGGAAACCAAGTTTATTCTTCTTTCATATGCAGGGGTTCCTATATGTTCATGAAAGAACGCATCAAATAAAATCGAAAACTATCGTACCATTAAGTGTATATTTCACATAGCTTTCACGCAGTCGCATCTTGAAATATGTGCAAAACTTTTCAGTCGTCGTATTGAACTGAACTTCGTTTACGGTTTGTTTTAGTTTATGGCAACACTTTGCACCAATGGACCAGTCGAATGGGAAACTTTCGTAAAATATATTTGTTCTACTTATTACAAATTATTTTCGAAGTTCGTTCAGGGATATAGTACAGCCACGTCGCACTGCTTGATAAATAAATACTGTGATATTGGTCTAATTTTCCGTTAATGATACTGTAACTCTTTCGTCGCCAATCGGAAAAATGTTTTGTTGAACTCTCCTTTTGCTTGGAATGGTAGGAGTAGAGATAAGGGCGAGTTACTATTTTCTTAGCAATACAGAAAAATCATACTTGCAATTCGTTTACCGATGCAAATAAGCTTTCTATAACCCGGGAAGGAAAATGTATATATATTTTTCAAATATTGCTAATCTCGCGCTTTCTCAAAAAATATGTTTATTTATTTATTTATTTTAAACCTTTTCAACTATTTATAGTTAAAATGATGGGAAGGGAGTCTGGAACTCAAGAAAACGTGCGCAGATGATCTTCTCCCCCATACGTCACATTCAGTTTTTACTGTTTTTTACTAAATAAATCTAAATATAAATCATGATTAAATAATTAGAAATTGGAGGTTTAATCTGCATATCTATTGAGCATACTATAGGCTGGAAATATGCCTTTGCATTGAAATCCTGTATCTAGTAATAATGTTTCTTTAGTTTTTGAGCATTAAAGTTTTTTATATTACTCATAATTCAATTTTAGATGTCAAAATGCTTTAATTTTAAAGTAACTATTTGTGAATAAATGTTCTGATTATTTGACATTTACCTTTCATCTGATTTTTAATGATTTGTAGATTATATTAATACCCACTTTACAATGAGAAAATATGAAACATTATTTTCATGGCGCAATAATTTCAATTTCATTTTTACAAGCAATGTTTTGCTCTTTACGTTCGTTATTGGATACGGACAGAAATTTGGAAAAACTTATGGAACTGATTTCGATCACAAGTACCACCTCTTTCTCGGATTGCCGCATTCTTTTCGGCATTTACAAGTGTATTACATTAATTATAACATTGTAAAAATGTGCATCACAAATGTACACATTTGATCCTCCTTGCTCTTTTTATGTATTATAATTACTTGTACCTACACAAACAATTATCGCTCCTAACCTGAACCTGCAAGTCCAGTCACACACGATTTAATGAAGTGTCGATGCAGGATTGCAGAAACAACTGAAACATTTATAAAACTAAACAACTATTATCCTTTCCTCTAAACTACTAAAAAGCACAAATATTTAAAATCGAAATTCTGAAGTAACACTGTATTATTGGTGAATTACCAAACAATAAGCTACAATGGTCGAAGAGAATTTGAAATACACGTGGCTCTCCCAATTAAGTAGAAATTTCTTAGAGTGAAGACACTTTACGTTTTGAATATTGTGGTTGTGTATGAACTTTTGATTCGATAAAATGGTGTGTGGTGGTGAAAGGTGTGTATGTGATGTATATAATGTATGTGATGTGTGTCGAATGTGGGCGTTCGCCTCGGCCGCTGCTTTCCATCGTTATCAGGCGGCCGCTAATGCCCCCCGGTGGCTCTCCGTTGCACGCCTCCGCCCCGACACTTCCATCGCCATTTCCGCCCCCTCCCCCCGCCTCACTGTGACGCCAATTTTTAATGTACAATTTACTCGTAATCGACTTCGCCATATTCTTCTCCTCTTCGCTGTTCTATTTCTTCTTCTACTTGTTTTTCTCCTTGCACCAGGACTTCCAGCCACTTCTCTTTAGTACATCCACTTTCACTCTTCATAAGCACTCGCATTCATAATGGATGTCAGCATTCCACTTCTTCTTCTTCTTCTTCTTCTTCTTCTTCTTCTTCTTCTTCTTCTTCTTCTTCTTCTTCTTCTTCCTCTGCCTTCTATTCTTCTGTTATCAATTTTTGGAGGCAAAGTTTAATCTACACCCAATCTAGAATGTTTCCGTTTTCTTTACGTTTTGCATACATCTTCTCTCTAATTTTCTTAAGAACCTTTCGTTCATATATACGAATATCAAGTTTTCTCACCATTTTCCTCCACAAATACATGTACCGTGATTAAATGAAGAAAAAATATAAAATTATTTTGTCCGGTTTTTCATTACAGGATATCTCTTCAAACTTCAACGCGTATTTTCAAAGAGAAAGTTCCGAATGTCTCTTGTAGAATTATTTTTCTTTTAGGCATCGAATGCAACAAAAGCTTTCAAGCTTTTCATTAAATTTCATTCAGAAGGGCAATATTCCTATTACATATTTCTCGTTGTTTTGTATAATTATCCCAAGATATTAAAGGTCTGCAGATGACAACTCACTTCATCACTTCTTCTCAAAGCCCTCCGACAAAAAATCATTATTGGTTTTGTATCTTTATAAATTTACTCATTATTAGATAAAGTCCCTTTCATTTTTACTTCCTCGCGCTTCAGAAGGAACTTCTTAAGAAGACGAAATTATGTAATGCTGCGCGAAAAACGGCGAATTTTTGGCAGAAAACTCTTATTACAAGGCCCTAGTAACGAAAAGTGGATAAATCCAGTTGATAAATTTAGAAAAAAATACTTTAACACGGGGTGTAGCCAGACTCAATGTTTTGTGGGTCCTTGATACCGAAAAATCGATTGACGGCAAAACGTCTATACGTTCGTCTTTTCGTGTGTGACCAACGCAAGCGGCTAAACTGTTCAGCCGATTTTCTCCAAAACTGATATTCCCCGAACGATCTAACTGCTCTCGTTACCCTTTGAATTTGAAATTGATATTTTAATATTGGTAATTTACATGAAGCTGCTCAGACATTTTTAAAATTTTCAAAAAAATAGCCCTATCGATTTTGATTAAATTTTGTTTGTGGATAGTGTGAAGGATAGTTTAAGACATGGCACTGGCCTCACGTTGGTTAAAAACTGATTTTTTGAAAATTCAACAAATTCAATTTTTTTTCGGCGTCTTCCTACAACTTAAATATTAAAGGTAGAGATTTTCCCCTTAATAAAATCTGTGCCTTAAAGACAGATTTTGAAATAAGGTCATGTACGTCAATATTTGAGTATTTTAATTAAGAAATATGTTTATTATTTAATATAGAAATTAATTTAAGTAAGAAATTAGAGTATTTTTTGTATACTTTTGCGTAAAATAAAGGCAATTTTTAATTTTTATTTAAACAATTTTTTTCAAAAAGGGCGCCATCGTTTTTGACGAAATTTTGTTGGTGGATAGCCTGAAGGACATAAAATGGTGTAGGTCTTATGTTCGTTGAAAACTCTTATTTTTCGAAAATTGAATAAAAATTTGTTTGGCTTCTTCTTGCAACTACAATTATGATGATACATTTTTTCTTAATAAAATGTGTTAATCAAAAACATATTTTCAAATACGGTCATGTTCAATTTTTCGAAAATATGATAATTTTTGAAGTAATTGCGGGTTAAAATTAGTCGCCTGCTCTGAATATCCTGAGCTTCTTGATCTTAATTTCAGAGGTTTTGAGACATTGGTGCTACGTGAGTTGAGAGGGGTGTTTTATTTCATATTTAATATTTCTTTGTTGGTTTCTTACATTGGAGCATTTGTTATATGCTTACAAATTACTCTTTCAGAAATTATTTAAAACCTATTTGAAATAAATATGAAATAAAGATTGCTAGCCTTCAGTTGCCCGCTCCCAATTTACGCAGTTGGATACTACGTAAGTTAGAAATTGTATATTATTTCATATTTCATTTTATTTTTACTTATTATATATTTATGTTATTTCATTTTGAATTCCGCCCTTTAATTGTGCTAGATGTGAAAACGAATAGATGAGCAGACATTGTTGGTTGTATTTACCCATTTTCGTAACGCTGTGCCGCAAGATAACACGATAATGACGGCTGCTGTAGTTCGCGGAAATAACCACAAATACTTTTATATATTTATGGAACATTACAATAGCATTGTGTTTAATAATTACTATTGTATATTTTTTCAGCCTATTTGTTTTCGAACGCTATGAATATCGTATTATTTATTAGCTTTTAAATATTCAACTTTCTTGCATTGCGTGTATTTTTCGCGCTAAACGATTTCAAATGGGATGCACAAGAAATAATTCGGAGAGAAAATGTGGTATAAATAGTATTGCATAATCATTACTAACGACGAGAAAGTACGTGTTGTTTTAGCTCCACTCGTTTATTTGTCACTAATGAGTAAACAAAGAACCAGAATAAGTTTTATTTTACATTCTGACCTTGGCCCTCTTTATGCTCTCAGGGAGCGTTCAACAGCCCGCTATGCCCAATAGTAATTATTATTATTATTATTATTATTATTATTATTATTATTATTATTATTATTATTATTATTATTATTATTATTATTATTTCGTGGATGAATACCTGTGACCTCACCCGCGCCCATCGTGGCTTCCGACTTGGGCCTCGCCTGCGCTGTGCTTGCAGGTCGCGGCTGCCGGAACAGCCGCCCACGCTCTCGGGTTGCGTAAGCCGAGGGGCCGAAGCCCATGCAACTCGCTTCCTGGACAGACGTCTGGCGCACCGCGCAGCCCGTTGCGCCAGCCACGCCCCCGGCCCGCCCCCAACCCGCCCCCGCCCCGCCCCCGCCCCCGCCCCCACCCGCTTTGTTATCTGCCGCCCTGCCCCGTCACGCGGGCGATGGCTCCGACGGCCCCGGACACCTCCACAGCCGCGCCTGCCGCTGCAGCATCTGCTGCTCTTATCACCTACTGACCCCGCCGACCCCGTTTCGCCCCTCCGCCACTCCTCCGCGCCCTTCTTTATTCCCTCCCACAGCCCTGCGTCTCGCATTTCCCCTGACGCTCCTGTTACGCCCTGAAAGTCGCTGAACGAGGGAGGTGGGCTCGTCTCCTGTCCGTACCTCTTGCACCATTTGATAACGATATCACAGAGGGGAACTAATATATTTCCTCTATGATGAAACTAGCTGTCGAGGACCCTCTACTGAGATTCTTGAGCAGGAAATAATGCGTAGAAATAATGAATCCTTATGTGAGCATGTTCTAAGCTACGTCAACAGTTCTTTCTCTTTCTTCTTTTTAACTCTCTTCTATTATGTTTCTTTTTAATTATTCTACCTTTCTTCTTCTTTTCTGTTCTCCTTCTCTCTTCTCCTCCTTACCTTTTCGACTCTCTCTTCTGTTTTTATTGTCCCCACTTTTCTCCATCCGGGTCTTTCTTGTTCTTCTCAATCCTTGTTTGTTTGTTTTTCTCCTCGATATCCCAGTTAATATTAACGTGGCATCGAGATTGCACGGAGCATGTAACTCAAATTGTTAGCGGGTTGCATCAAGCAGGCGCTCAGCCAACCATTTCGTTATTTTCCACATTCATTCGTTATTATATTTTTTGGGCCAATTCATTATATTGCACGAATTATCATACAATTAATTTGTTCTGTGACTAAACATAAAAATATACTTAAAAAGGAGATATAAAATTGAAATTTGGAGAAGTTCTCCACAAAATTATTCGTATTACTCTAATTTTATAGTCTAGTATATGAACATTTAAACCAGACACGTCCAACCACGCCCGCACGAGCAACTTGCCCTCCTGAGGACCCAGGCGCTCCTAGGGCACGGGCCACTTCCCCTCACTAATTTCCCCTCAAAATCCAGAAAGGGTGCACATGCGCAAGCTGAAGCGGCGGGCGGCGAGGAATAGTGGCTTGAAACAAAAATGTTTGTCAATTTTTGCTCTCTCTCATATAACAGAATTGTATTATGTTTATATTCTTCACTACTTATTGCTTCTTGATGTTTTATTTGAATGGCGAATTCTTTCCTTGTTTTTGTTTTCTGTTGTGTTATTAAATTTTTCAATTATTTACTGTATTTAGCAATAATTTGAAATAAAATAACAAGGCTCTATCTACGTAGAAAGTTCATGTTCGTAAGTAAACAAAATTACAAAATCAAACTACTTTTGATTCAATTTTTTAAATTTTACTCTCAATTGAGAATTTGAAATCAGACTGATGTATTATTTCATTTTAATGGATCACAAGAGAAAATAGAAATTAATATAGCTAAATTTGTGACAATAACTGTCAAGTAACTTCTTCCAAAGACTTTCATGGGCTAGGTATCCAGTGACGTACCGCCTCTCCATAGCAATTTGTACAACCTTTACCTTTAAATCTCGCGCCACTTTCTCTGTGCCTTGACATGCCTGATTTAAACTTTGGATTGACTGACTGAATTTCATTATTTTACAGCAATTATCTTGCATCTCGTATTCATATTAATGGTTTAATTAGCATATCAATTTGCTTTCTTAGTTGTTAAGGAAACGTGCTATGTCTATGATTTAACGGACTTTATTCAGGGATTATCAGATACTTTTAAGGTAAAGCCCTTACTCCAGAACATACACTTTACCGTCCAGACACCCACGTAATATAATTACTCTCTAAAAAAGTTTCAAGTTTCAGGGATCAATAAAACAGATTGTGCTTGTTTTGAGCAAGATATAGATGCTCATGAATATGCATTTAATGCACGAGAAACATATTGGTGCAGTGGTGCAGTTGCAGAAGTAGCTACTCGAGATAGTCGTGAATCTGGCGAAAGGAGAAGGTTAGAAAGACGGCGTCACAGCTGTGCGTTTTAGGTGCCAATTCCGGGGCCTAGTTTTGGGTTGTAGTATTAATCATACTCTATAAATCTCAGGGGTTTTGTAGTGAAAATGTTCTAATCTTGTTTCGGACTATAATAATCTCGCTAATTTTTTAGAAACACGTGTAATTAACTTTTCACAAAACTCTCGACATTAATTATATTATTAATTGGGTGCGTACTTGAATGCATGTTCCCATTCAACGCAATTGTACTTCCTTGATGGCCGCAGAGAGCTACGATTGGATCATTTGGTGGACATCCTCTTTCATTTCGCACTTCACTGTACTTTGTTCCAAAGTCATTTCGCGGATAGACATCACTTATCAACCAGCCGTTCTATTTATTGTAAAGCGGCAATGCGCATAATTTTTTTAGTTTTGAAATTATAAGTCAAAACATTAACTACCACACTTTTCCTGTATTTACAAGTTATATTGCAATTTTCATAATTTGAGTAATTTAAAGGCTTGAAACCACTAGACGAGTATTTGACAGAAATGGCACTTACATCCTTTTTTATTTCAAGCCTTCAATTGTTCCTTCCCTTGTTTTCCTTGATACCCCTAAATTTAGGCATTTTGGAATCGCTGCCCCCACGCCTTTCCCTTCGATAAAAACCACTGGGTTAATACTGTTCTCCCGCGCGTCGATTCCCAACCCCGTCGCTAAGCCCGCCCACGCCGCCGCCCGCGCCGCCCACGGCGGCCGTCGCTGACCCCAATGACAGCGCTGCACCGACCGCGACGTCGCCCGCGCGTCGCCCCGGAGGCTACTCACGCCCACGTCACGGCGCGCCCGCCAGTCAACCCTTGGCTGTGAAAGAGGAAGGGGCGTTTTTCATCCTTCGGAGGGCGGGGAGCTATTGTTCATTTCGACTTTCCGAATTTATTTTAAACAATTTTGCCTATTAAATGATCTTCGGATTAATCTGTGTTACGTCCTTTAAATTACTCTGTGTTGTTATCGCGCATCTAATGAATTATTGTGACCTTAGACGTAATAACTGTCATAAATGTTTGTGTAAGCTCATCCCTTTACAGTATTTGAGTAACTGCAAGTGTGTGTGTGTGTGTGTGTGTGTGTGTGAGAGAGAGAGAGAGAGAGAGAGAGAGAGAGAGAGAGAGAAGGAGAGTGCGGATCCGTCACTAACGGTCAGACCATTTCCCGTGCACCAATCAAGACATATGAGATGTCATTTGACGCATCTTGGTCTCCTGATAAGGAACTGATAATTTGTTTTCGGATCTGGAAGTAGGAATTTAAGAATTTTCCAAAAAGTGTTATCGTGTGTTTTGGCGCTGCGATCTTACTGCATAGTTGGGCTGGTTGGTGGCACTGGTTTAATTCCCTAACTATGCAGTAAGATCGCAGCGTCAAAACACACGAAAACATACTAATTTGAATGCGAGAGATTCTAAAAACTCATTTGAACAAAGCATAACATACAAACAAACTATGCGCAATATTGAGACATTTTCAACTCATGACAATACTTTTAAAACAGTTTACAGCGTCGGCGACGCCACATTGACCTAGTAATAAACCTTTCATAACGCAGTTTCTTTCATTCTCTCTTTTATTTCTATTGCGTCTTCTGTTAATCAAATAAATCTAAATTACTTTTCTGCTAACAACACGCGAACTCTCGTTTTGAGGCAATATATACATCAAGTTTATCTCACGCAAAAACACGTGCAACTTTTGACGTAAATTCAGACGTTTGATGTAAACTAAGACTTTATTCAATTAAAACCACAAACAATGAACTTTATCGATCAGTTACTGTGCAGTTTCTTTGCATATTATTGTGTACTTTTGCATTCACGTTCGCGTACCTAATAGTTTAAGCCGCATTCGCATAACTTTACTTTGTAAGGGATCACACGCACAAAGTATCTCAGCAAAGTAAAGCAGTAAAGAACCATTAATTGCATTATCCGTGAGACTTGTCGGAAATAATGACGAATATATGATGATTTCTTTGGGCGCAGTATTCGTTAGAGAGGAGAGGGCCTACAAGCAGCAATAGGAGCTAAATTGCATCGTTCTCTTATTGACGTCACTCGAAATGCTCTCCGGTGAGCGTTATTGCGCCATCATACATTTAAACCCTGACGCTAACGATCGTAAGTTTCTTGCAGGATCCAAATATTCAGATGTTGGGATCTTAAAGGGTCAATGTCACGTTACTGACTCCCCGTAAACTATCAGTAGCCATAATAATTCAGAAAGGAGGGAAGGGTAACGGAAAAAATAATAGTAAAAACAAGAAAATAACCTTCTTCGACAAAGACTTCGTTCTAATGAGGAGTAACCCTTTCATAAAACTTCTGTATTCAGTGCAAAATGCCTTGTTCTTTTGAGGCACTCGGAGTTCGTATTTCTCCTCGTGTAACTAACTGCTCCTTCAGCCGGTTCCCCTCCCCGTCTCCTGAGCTGCGGAGCCCTTTCATGGTCGTCGCCTCGGGCGCCTGTTACCCCCCTTGGCCCCACCCCCCGTCGCTCGCGCTGCCGCAGGGAAGCCGGCGGTCCGCGCCTCGCCCTCATTGTTCCCGGGGCTTTACGAAACACTGCGCAGTGCAACGAGGAATTAGCACGTAATTCCGCCACTCTGCAGCTTCGTCGCGGCCCCGGCGGAAATTCCCTCGCGGAGAGCGATCGCTTTGTTGCCTCGACCCAACTGGATCTATTAGGTGACTCCGCCTCGCGGCTCTGCCAGTCGAAATAACGGGAGGCCGTGGAGACGTTTGTGGGTTCAAGGGGAGTGACCAACCAGGCGCCGCAGTCAACGCGCTTTTCAGAGGCGAGGCTGATGTGGGTATTAAAGTCACGTCGTGGACCATTTATTAAGGAATCTCATCTTGTCTTTTACATTCCCTGCCTTCTCCCAACCCCACGTGGACGTCATTGCATTCTTTCATTGGGCTATTTATAGAATCAAGAACTAGCTAAAGGTCACACTCCAGCTTCGCTCGAGGTTTCGTACAATGGCATTCGAAGCGCTCGTTTAAACTTTTCATTACAATTGTGTTTACCTCGCTTATTCAATGAAATGGGCAATGAAAACATATTTGCTACTCGAATACAAAGCTGCCAGTGTTGTTTAGTATAATTGTAGTGAAATTGCGTAAGTCAAAGTTAATTTACGTTTTAATTACTACGTGTTCATGCCAGCCTGTTATATTAGGCAATGAAGATATGGAGGGGCTTGTAAATATTCATTTTCTTTTGAAATATGTACATATTTTTTCAACTTCTGAGAAAACATTAAGAACTCAACCAAGTCACTGGGCACTATTCATAAGTCTCGCATGTTCCCAGCAATCACAGTTCAGACCGCAATGAAAACACTACGCTATATTAGGGAGTTTTAGCGCCATGCGTAAGGTAGCGGCGTTATGCACTAACAGTCACGTGACAGACCTTGAAGTCATAACGTCTTACCTTAGGCCTAAGGTACGATCTTATACCTTCATAAATAGTGCACGCCTGTGGGAGTCTCTACGGTCACCTTACAAGCGGCAAAATGGCCGCCGAAAAACAGGAAAAGTTTTTTTCCAACTCTAATAAACCATTTCTCGTATGTAAGGCAGTTACAATTATTCCTTATACAGTCCACAAAGCTGGCAAAAATTAACGGGTTATGTAGGAGAGGTGACAGGAAAGAAATTCGCGAAAAAGAAGTTCAAATCATATCTTCGGGATAGGTTATGTCTTAAGCTCATAACGAACGCTGTTTTAAGGTACTTCCTATATTTTCAAGAAAAGCAGATTCAAAATCTAAAACTCCATGCACAATGTGTATTTGCTGGTCTGTTGACTCGTAACGTGTTTTAAATGTCTCACCAGTAGCCTACACTCTTTGATAAATTATGCAATTTCTCTGTTCAACGCTTGAAATGCTTCCTTTGTTATAATGCATAACGCAATGTCGCAATTGCTAAAACTCTTATGAACGTTGTTCATTACGACCTTATGAAGGCGTTTGTCACGTGATCAATAGAGTTTAAGGATATCTCCTTACGCCTGGCGCTAAAACTCCCTACTGTCAGAAAATTATACACACTATTTTACACATGAAATTAACACCCTGTGTCCCAAACAAGGCCGTGTAACTATCATTACCATCCGATTTTTTCCCACTTGTATCTATTGATAAATCATAAGGCTAAATGCACCGAAAAATACTTCTAGGAAAATTCAATAGATCGCAGCACTATCACAGGGGAATTTACTTTACTGATAACGTCTGAACCAATGGTCCGATTTTCGATTTGTAAACGGCATTTGACGCCTTTTTAAAATAGAATTTACGCTACGATGACCTTTTTCCAAAAATCTAGCAAAAACGCGAATTTGAAGCGCGATGGCGACATGCTTCCTGAATCCAACGCCGTGATAATCATGCAAATCGGACGAATAGGAACGTCGTAAAGTGAAATTTACGAAAACACCTCGCCCCCCCCCCCACTTCTCCTTCTGCGCCGTTGCGTCACTTACCCGCCCGTTGTGGGCCCTCTGTCAGCGCGGTGGCACGGCCAGGCCCGGCGTCGTGCGGCCAGCCCCGACGGAGGAGGCGGTACTTGCGGGACACGCAAGCCACACACTCGGTTTATGCGTTCGTCACTTTGCATCTCAATCTATTTTTCCACGGATATCAAATTAGAGATGCTATAGTAGTACATAACTATCTTTTTCACATATTTCCGTCTGCCTTCGAATACCATTTTAAAATTTTTTGATGCATTACTGATTCCGATTTTTAACTAATTTAAAAAAAATGAACTACTTGTGTAAATATCAGCATTATTCCATCTCCTCACACCTTATTTTAGATATATTTTACTTCTAAGGTCTTCTGTTATCACTCCACCTTGGTCTAAGATCTTCCGTTGTCAAATACCGTAAAAAATGAACGGAGTATACGCACGAGCTCTTTTATCCTACAACTCGATTTTTGATCTCAAAACGACGTTTATCTGCTTTAAAGAGTTCATCTGGTGAATCTCTTTTCCCAAATAAAATAGCCAAAGCTAATTTTAAAAATGTTTTCGTACTTTCGGACAAATTTTTAAAAAAATGCATTATCTTGGCTGTCCGGATGACGTCGCGGCGAAGGCTGTTTTGCCGACGTTTCGACCCTTTTGTCGTGGGCTTCCTCAGGGCTGGTATGCCCATAAATAAGATGGTATGGACATGGTAAGACCACGACAAGATGGTCAAAACGTCGGCAACAATCTTCGACGCGGCGTCACCCGGACAGCCAAGATCATGCACATGACTCTGACTGAGGAAGCCTACGACTTCAAATTTTAAAAAAGTGGTAAAATAGCGGTCTGGCGAGCCGTATCCTGACTCCAACGCCGCAACAAGCATCGAAATAAGATAGTATGAATCATGACTTATGCCAGCTTACTTGGTAAGTTATTTTGATATAAAATAAATTTGTTATATTTGAATAATTTTGAAGGGAATAAATAATTCCTGGTGAGTCATTTCATACAGACTACGTAAATGAATAAAGGGTAATGATGCAATTGGATAACTCCTAGATGTTTGCTTGCATTTGGAGCGTGTTTTCCCTTCCATTTTCTTTGTTTTATGAAAAGTGGATTTTCTAGAAAACGTTATCGTGACATATCGGACACAATGATATAAATAATATGGAACATTCAAACGAGTTTAAAAACGAAGGAAATATTTTTCTGTATGATTTTAGGATACGCTTTACTCTAACGCTTACGCGACGTAATGCAATCTACACAACATTCCAGAGTAGATAGAAAATGAGGTTTCTTTCAATGTGAATTGTTTTTGAAAATCTTAAAGTATATGCTTACAGTAACAACATTTTTAAAATCCTTTTTTTCTCTTTTTCCGAGGGATGACTTTTGCCGATTGACTGAATCACACGGTATTCATGCAATTGTGTTGTTATTTGCACAATCTCGGCTGTCTCCTTTCTTTGGCAATGGAATAATTATAGTGCATTGCAAATCTGTTGTTCACTGTTTAATTTTCCAGATCACATCGCATAATTGTGTTAGTTTCGCCAAGATTTCTTCCCCTGTATCTTTGAATAGTTCGATTGGAATATTATCTACAGCCGGGGACTTCCCATTTTTCAGTTGTTTTGTCGCCCAATTAATTTCTTCGATCTCAGGTTCTTATTCGTAATCATCTATATTTATACACTACTCTATTTGTAAGCCCTTATCATATAACTTCTTCGTATTCTTCCCATCTTTTCGTGATCTCTTCTATTGTTGTATTTATTTTGTCGTTCTCGTTCTTAACATTCGCCATTGTTGGTTTACAGTCCGTGGTCATATTTCGGATGATCTGGAAAATTTCTTACGATTTCCATTTGTTGTTATGTTCTTCCACTTCTTCACTTTTTTCTTGAATAAACTTTTCTTTATCTTGTCTTGGTCAGGGCTATAATCCCCGTCAGGTCATTTGCTTTCTTTGCAGAGAAATATAATGTTGGAAAAGAAAGAAATATAAGGACTCCGTTGTACATATTATTATTATTATTATTATTATTATTATTATTATTATTATTATTATTAATTACTAATTAATAATAATTAGTAATTATTAGTAATTATTAATAATTACGCGTTTCGAGTAAAAACCAAAGTATGTACACTATAGTATTGCTTATATCGTACTATATAATCCATCGCATCTTCACTTCGATGTCTGTGTTTCCAAGATTTTGTGAAACTTCTTTATATTTCACGGAGAAAATCTTGAATTTTCTCTGAAGGTCTGATTCAGACTGTCGATTGTGAAAACTATTGAGCAGGTTGTTGCTCCAAATGCATTGGGCGGTTGGTCTTTCATCGCCACCTGCCGCAAAGGACTAGAGCAGTGACGAGGGCACGAACGAGCCTGGACTCGAGGAAAGTGGTCGTGGGGGAGGGGGCCCGGGATTTCCAAGTCCAATATGGCACTGGGACAGTGGTTCGCAAATAAACAACGTGGAGAATGCTCACACCAAGTTCACTGATTGGCTCGCTTACTCGGTGTTTTTCTCCGCTTTACACTTCCTGCTCCATGTCCACGTCTGTTCATCCCCGAGCCACCTCATTCTTATTGTTGGGAGCTGACTCGATTGCGAGGCTGAGGAATGCGCTCAATGTTCTTGAAAGCTGCCCCCCGCCTAATCTGCAACTACTAGCTGTCCCAAATATATTACGCTATATTACGCAAGTATCCATAGGCAAGAATTAACACATCATACGAGAATAAGGAAAACAAATAAGCAATAAGTGGATGTCATCAATGTGTAATTTTGTATCTTCACAATATGGCCTTTTCTTACCGGGAGTACTTAAGGCTGCCCCACAGGTTTCAAATCCTTCTTTTTTAATTTATGTCACAGTTTGAACAGATACTTCAGTATAGTTTACTACCCGAAAATTGCTGTTATGCAGCGTGTGTTAAACTCCCGAATTATTTTCTTCGTCACATTTCTTAATAACGAGACGTATAATTTCCCTAGCTGTGTATTGTTTGGCCTTTACTACGAACAAAAGCCATACCGTTCCACCAAAAGTCACAAACCAATTAAAATGAATACGCTATACACTTGTGTTACAAACAAGAAGCAAACAACACGTCACTCATTGAGTTCATGTCTTCTCAGAACAAGAAACATTCTATATTAGATGAAGTGATATTGAACCTCATACAATGTTGTCAAAGCAGATATACTATTTCCTCGACTGCTCGCGAAGGCGGTAAATTGCAAAACACGTCAATATGCTGAATACTTACACTGTATACTTCGGCGAATTCTTTAGTTCTACCTCGTATGTACGACAGATGACAGTAATATTTAAGTATGTGGTTTATTAAAGTTTTGGAAATACATTTATTTGTGCAATGTAATTGAATTTTCCTCAATATTCAAGAGAGATTATTGTCAAATTGCCGCCTTGCGAAAGATGAGGCGTCAAAAATCGTTACACTAGTGTGAACACTTTTCAGTTTTTCAACGTCAAAAGTAATTTGTTGAGACCACAAAGTGTGAATGTGGCTTTTAGATTGTACTATCTCAGGTACTAAAAACATCGATTTATAGAGGAGTCTACTGCACTGTAATTCAAGTACAAAATGGTCAATGAATTGAGTGTTTAAACATTTCTTTCAATAGAAGTTCACCACTCTTCAGTGCAAGAAGTCGCAGAAACAACCACTCATTTTTCATAATTTACATTTTTCATGTCACAAACATCATGCACTTACTTTTAGAATTACGTTGGTCAGTCACAAAAGCTTTGTATGATCTCTTTTTATCTGCCTGTATAGTTTTTTATCAGCCTGTGACCCAGCAAGTCGATCAAGTGAGGGATCGACCCAGCAAGTCGATCAAGTGAGGGATAGAACCGGCAAGTCGATCGAGTGGGTTATCGACCCAGCAAGTCGATCAAGTGGGTTATCGACCCAGCAAGTCGATCAAGTGGGTTATCGACCCAGCAAGTCGATCAAGTGGGTTATCGACCCAGCAAGTCGATCAAGTGAGGGATCGACCCAGCAAGTCGATCAAGTGAGGGATCGACCCAGCAAGTCGATCAAGTGAGGGATCGGCCCAGCAAGTCGATCAAGTGGGGGATCGGCCCAGCA
Source organism: Gryllus longicercus (assembly GCA_038098605.1). Taxonomy (NCBI): domain Eukaryota; kingdom Metazoa; phylum Arthropoda; class Insecta; order Orthoptera; family Gryllidae; genus Gryllus; species Gryllus longicercus. The sequence continues at coordinate 693,226 of JAZDUA010000125.1, read as the reverse complement.
AGTCGATCAAGTGGGGGATCGACCCAGCAAGTCGATCAAGTGGGGGATCGACCCAGCAAGTCGATCAAGTGGGGGATCGACCCAGCAAGTCGATCAAGTGGGGCATCGACCCAGCCAGTCGATCATGCGGGGGATCGACCCAGCATGTCGATCAAGTGGGGGATCGACCCAGCAAGTCGATCAAGTGGGGGATCGACCCAGCAAGTCGATCAAGTGGGGGATCGACCCAGCAAGTCGATCAAGTGGGGGATCGACCCAGCAAGTCGATCAAGTGGGGGATCGACCCAGCAAGTCGATCAAGTGGGGGATCGACCCAGCAAGTCGATCAAGTGGGGGATCGACCCAGCAAGTCGATCAAGTGGGGGATCGACCCAGCAAGTCGATCATGTGGGGGATCGACCCAGCCAGTCGATCATGTGGGGGATCGACCCAGCCAGTCGATCATGGGGGGATCGACCCAGCAAGTCGATCAAGTGGAAGAATAGCCCAGCAAGTCGATCAAGTGTGGGATCGACCCAGCAAGTCGATCAAGTGTGGGATCGACCCAGCATGTCGATCAAGTGGGGGATCGACCTAGCAAGTCGATCAAGTGGGGGATCGACCCAGCAAGTCGATCAAGTGGGGATCGACCCAGCAAGTCGATCAAGTGGGGGATCGACCCAGCAAGTCGATCAAGTGGGGGATCGACCCAGCAAGTCGATCAAGTGGGGGATCGACCCAGCATGTCGATCATGTGGGGGATCGACCCAGCATGTCGATCATGTGGGGGATCGACCCAGCAAGTCGATCAAGTGGAAGAATAGCCCAGCAAGTCGATCAAGTGGGGGATCGACCCTGCAAGTTGATCAACTGACGAATCCGTCCAACAAGTTGATCAACTGACGAATCCGTCCTACAAGTTGATCAACTGACGAATCCGTCCAACAAGTTGATCAACTGACGAATCCGTCCAACAAGTCGATCTGACTATCCTGAGTATTATAACTATAATTATTTAAACATTTCAAATACAAAGACTAAAGTGTTGGCATTTACAGAAAAATATTATACGCACTTCTTGAAAAGTATGACATGTGGCCAGTTTGTCATTTTAAATATTTTTATAATAATATAACCTGTTTTACAGAGGTAGATCTGGATGAAAAAATCCAAAAGTTCCAGAAAATATACTGCTTGCTCGAGCGCAAGGGAGAAGGGATAATCACGCTGGCACCAGGATTGCTGCGTCATCGGTATATTGTAGAGTTCCATGGTTTATCTTCCTACAATCTTGATATTTCTCTTCGTACGATTTGATCTCGTAAAGTAATGGATGAAATTACATTACATATTTCGTAAATAATTATTACAGTTTTCTTTTTCGATCTATTACGGGCAAAGAACACACACACACACTCTCTCTCTCACACACAAACACACATTGAGATTTTCGTAGAGAAACCAAAATATTCCTTAATTTTTAGTTCAATTATAATTGAATAGTTATATAATGACACGGTCTGTACACAGAACAATCGGTTGGGAAGCTCGGGCCAAGTGCAGGTGTTGCGGTTCAAGTGCAAGAGTGCGGGCGATAGTCTGGGTGCAGCTCTCGGAAATCACCTAGCCAGCGGAATTCGTTGTACACGGCCAAAACAAATTAACGAATATGTTTGCCGACCGACCATTCTCCAGCGTGGAAGGCTTTGTCACGTGAACTAGCGGTATATAAGTTAGTGGCGAAAATCGCATGGCGGGATTCGATAACGAATGAAATCTTCGTGCTGATGCTCATTTGTCCACCCATGCGGTTGTGCTCGCAAGCCTCGACTATGCGAGTTGTCTCTCTCGCCATAGGACTACAGGCCAGAAGCGCGACGCGAAATAAGATGAATATTAATTGTTCAAGCAATCAATGGCAAAATACTATCTTTCTGACTTCAGGGAGTGAAGGGCGGAATGACTTCGATACATGGGACAGACACGCATTCTAAAGCAAGCGTTTATGTGTAGAACGCGAGGTAGAAGACACAGAGGCAGATCATTATAGAAATTGGTAGAAGCCAGAACAGGTCATGAACCCATCCTTGGAGTAGAGGAGAAGATGATCATAAGGGTGTCAACTCTGTTATTTGTTAAAACGAGCATAACTGCGTTATCGCAGGCCAGTACCCATAAAGCTAAAAAAGGATACTGTTATTTTTTAATTGCTGAATTATTTGCAGAGCTAAAAATTAATCTTAGACGTAGCACCACTTTGTATTCTTGGCTATCCGGGATGAGCCGCGTCTCGGTTGATTGGACTGACGTTTCGGCCATCTTGCTGTGGCCTTCGTCAGAGCTATACTGCTGCCAAGAGGTTGGGGTGTCTCATCTTAAGGAAAGGCGCGTGGGCCGACTGGGAGCAGCGGCGGCCAATAGGAGGAGGGCGGGTGTCCCGTGATTGGCGGAGAAGGAAAGGGGGCGATGGCGGGTGACCAGCTGAGGTAGGGGAGGGGGAGTGGGCGGAAGGGTAGAAAATAGGAAACTGAACAGTATAGACACCTGGACGATGCATTTGTGTGGAAGGGAACGGCGGAAATATCGGAAAAAGGATGGTCCACCGGGCTGCCACGTCATTGGCCGTCCGCGGGGGGGTGTCTCCGCGGGGCGGGACCGGATTGGCGGGGGGCAACGGCCCGTCTCCAGGTGTTACTGAGACGGAGCCCATCATCTCTATTGAGGTTTGCGGGCCTAGAGATTTCTAAAGCCTCTTTGATCAGACGAGGCCACCACCGGTCTTCTGTTGTTATGGTGCGGGTTTCTTGGTAATTGACCAGGTGACCCGTTTCGGCGGCGTGTTGTGACAAAGCCGACTTGTGGCTATATTGAAGCCGGTCATGTCGCATGTGCTCCCGCATACGCTCTTCTACGGTGCGCCCGGTTTGACCGATTTAAACTAGACCACAGCTGCACGTGATTTCATAGACGCCGGCATCTTGAAGAGGGTCCAGACGATCCTTTACCTGTACAGGCTCCTCTCGATCTTGTTGCGAGCGTGAAACACGAGGCGGATGTCGGCTCTGCGCAACACTCTGCCGATCTCGTCCGTGACTCCTTTGATGTAAGGCAATCAGGCTGTCTTGCGGGGCGGGCTGGAAGGTTCGTTTCATGCATTCGATGTGGTAGAGTGAAGCCTCGAAAGGGCTTCGTTCACGGCGGATCCCCTGTAACCATTAGCCAGAAAGGTCTCCCTCAGCAGTGCCTTCTCAGACGCCAGGCTGTTGGGGTCACATATAAGAGAAGTTTGGTGAGCGAGTGTGGAAAGGACACCACGTTTCGTAGCAGGATGGTGGTGTGAGTCGGCATGTAGGTAGCGGTTGGTGTGGGTGGGTTTGCGGTAGACAAAATGACAGAGTGTGTCGTCAGGGCGCCTGGTCACTAGCACGTCCAGGAAAGGGAGCTGCCCGTTTTCTTCTATTTCCATAGTGAAGTTGATGCGAGGATGGATGCTGTTGAGGTGTTCAAGGAAGGTGTGAAGAGATTCGGAGCCATGGGGCCAGATGACGAAAGTATCGTCGACGTAACGCAGCCATAGCGATGGTTTAAGGGACGCGTTTTCTAGGGCCTGTTCTTCAAAAGCTCCCATGAAAAGGTTCGCGACGACCGGGGACAGCGGTGGGCCCATAGCGGTGCCTTCTGTCTGAGCGTAGAACTCTTGCCCGTATTGGAAAAAGGTGGACGTAAGGCAGATCTCAGTGAGCTTGGCCCACACCCTCGGAAGCTGATGTAGCGTTAGGTTGTCTGTGACGATCTGGATCGCATCACTTACTGGCACCCTAGTGGAGAGAGAGGTGACATCGAAACTGACCAGGATATCATCAGGGCGTATTCTGGTGGAACGGATGAGTTCGACGAAGTGTGTGGAGTTGAGGACGGAGGACGGCAAATGGTTGGTGAGAGGTTTCAGTTTGTTGGCCAGGAAACGCGCTAGATGTTGGGTAGGCGAGTTGATGGCACTGACAATCGGACGGAGAGGAACAACGGGTTTGTGGATTTTGAGTAGGCCACAGATGCGTGGTATGCGGTGATTGTTGGTATACTTGAGGATTTTCCTTTCTTGGTCGCTAATGGAGGAGGCCTCGTTTATGCTAGACATGACTTGTTGCCTCACCTTGCGTAATGGCTTGTGGTCCAGTTTCTGGTAGGTTGTCCGGTCACTGAGTAAGTTGGCCATCTTGGCATGGTATTCGCCGCTTTCCATGATTACGGAGGCGTTGCCTGTATCAGCAGGCAGAATGACGATGTCATTTCGCTGCTTAAGGTGTTTCAAGGCCAATCTCTCATCATGGGAGATATTACAAGTTGGGGGAGTGGCGCGGGTCAGGATTGCGCTCGTCTTTCGTCGTATGTCTTCAGCACGATCTTCCGGTAACCCACGCAGCGCTGTTTCAACCGCGGCGATGTCATCATTACGGATCTGCTTGGGGCTGACGGCGAAATTGAACCCGCGGGAGAGTACTGTTGTTGTGGCAGTGTCAAACGTTTCGCTGGTCAAGTTGTCTACTGTGTTGCGGAGGACGACTTGGGCCTCCGGTCGAGCACATTATGCTGTAAGTCGGTGAATTTTCTCACCTGTCGGCTTCTCGAGGTGTCTTGCGAATTAACAGCGTTGTTGGATGATATGCAGTCAAGTCTGTCCCAGTCTTCAGGCCGTAGGGTGTGGCTGATATTCAGGTCTAATCTGTAGAGTTCCTGCTCAATAGTCGCGATATCCGATCGTGTATGATGGATGCGCTCCCGTAGTAGCTGTTCGCTGGTACGCCGGAGGATCCGTTGAGCCGCTCTGGTCTTGATGTGATGAGAAACATTGAGAAATTTCGGAAGGACATTGCAGTCGCGGCAACGTAAAAGGAAGGCGAGTTGACAGAGCCTCTTAGCGCGAGCAATCCTCAGTTGGCTGAATCTTCTGGTGGATTTAAACATACACTCCCCGTAGAGGTTCGTTATATGGGTTCGTAGGCTTCCGTTCGTAGGGAGATGAGACACGCCAACCTCTTGGCAGCAGTATAGCTCTGAAGAAGGCCACAGCAAGATGGCCGAAACGTCAGTCCAATCAACTGAGACGCGGCTCATCCCGGATAGCCGCGTCTCATACATTGACTCCGGCCGCGGAAGCCTACGAACCCGTAGCACCGCTTTAACCGCCGGGCCTGGCCGTGCCACCGCGCTGACAGAGGGCCCACAACGGGCGGGTGGGTGACGCAACGGCGCAGAAGAGGAAGTGGGGGGGTCGAGGTGTTTTCGTAAATTTCACTTTACAACGCTCCTATTCGTCCGATTTGCATGATTGTCACGGCGTTGGATTCAGGAAGCATGTCGCCATCGCGCTATAAGGCCACATTTTTAAATTTGTTCTCGGAAGTTTCAGAACTAATTTCAAATTCGCGTTTTTGCTATATTTTTGGGAAAAGGTCATCGTAGCGTACATTCTATTTTAAAAAGGCGTCAAATGCCGTTTACAGATCGAAAATCGGACCATTGGTTCAGACGTTATCGGTAAAGTAAATTTTACTTATTTTGGTGCTGCCACGTGGTGGCTACAAATTGTATTAGTGTCGGGACATTTAGCCGTAAGTTATTCGATACATGTCTTAGTAGAGGATGTGGAAGACGACTGTGGTTGAATTAACAAAATATTAAAGTAAGTTGAAAGAAAAACTTAATATAATTTATATATTTCACGCATTCTAAATCTCTGTTGGACAGATTTTCATTCGTGGAATGGACTTATCAAGTACCACACCTACCCTGAAAATTACCATAAAAATTCCGAACTCGACTATAATGCCCTATTGTCTGCTGTCTTTCCTGAATTATCAAGATTGGCTCAATATCTAAACCACTAAAACTACAGTCATCTGAATTTCATATTAAAAAATTTGGATCTTAGACCAAGAAATATGGTAATTATACCCATTCGCTGAGCATATGTTGTGTAGTAAAATTTCCCAAAGTAAACGTAGTGTTCCATAGAGTTGTTACTAAGTAGGTTGTATTGTTATTATTATGTAACTAGTTGAACACATGCGAATACATTGCACAAAGTAAGAGCTGTAGAAAGATTACAGTGAAAATTACTAGATGTACACTCTACAGAAAATTGAAAACATGAAAAATATTGTTTCATGTCGTTCCTTACTTATAATTAAAGACTAATGAAATGAGGGAGGTTTATAAATTACAAATGAAACAGAACGTTCACTTTTCATAGTGAACACAGAGTTATGCATGTTTCTGTAATTCTAATTGAATTATTTAATATCTATGCTTTTGCGTTGTGGATTACAGTAGATATTTCTGCTTTCCATCTAAACTTAAAAACGTAATGAGTCTTCGCCCCTAAACTTCACCTCACACGTGTGCAATAGATTGATTACAATTCTAACAACACAACGAACACAAGCAGCTACAGTGATTTTGGGTTTGAAGGAGATGTAATGAACAAATGACAGCATGTAAGCATTCTTCTTCTTAATTTTAATATATTATTAAAATATAATAATCATATGATAAAATGCGTTTATCAGAACAAGTGATAATGCATCTATGACATCCTTTATTTAAAGAAAAAGTCGCAAAATTTGGTTGCGTTTGAAAGCTCAATTTTTTTCTATACAAAAACCCTTATTGTTTTATACACACACATTTATTTTAAATAAATAATGAGGATAAAATAATGAGTCTAAAACGAACTTCACTTGAAAAGAACAAAACAAATCATAGAAACTAACTATCCTTGTCACCTGTTGCAAACTGTTTCAAAGATCGAGGAGCTTACAATTGAATTCGAATGACGTTCAACTATTTCGTAACGTTGTTACTAAGTTTCTAAATGGTTCTGTTTCTTTCGTATAAGTATCTGGTTTGCTATAACAATCTGAAACACAAACTATTTGCAACACGACCGCTTTGTGCTTGCCGGTACCTCTCACACATCTCGTCCCCTACACTGACGAGTCCACAACAACCTCCTGCACGATTACCCACAACAAAGCAAGCAGTGGCATGAAACTAGACTGGGAAACCATTCCCGTCTGCGTCGAAGCTACCTGTCCGCCCGTGAAGTGCAGTAATAAAAGGCTGGAATTAAAGAGATACCAGCTTCGGGACGGCGCCCGTTCCTCCATACTAGGCCTGGCCGCCGCGTTCCGTGTGCACCCAGTCGTATTATCTCGGCAACAACGTTTCTTGCGCGGCGTCGCCGCGGGAACTCCCTTGTGAGCTGTTTAGCGGCTGCGCAATTAACGGTGTTTATTCCTGCGAGCGCGGCCGCGCCGCCGCGACCAGTTCTTGCTCACACGCAGCGCACGGCTGTCGGCCGCTGGCCCCACGACGGGCCCCGCTCCGATCTCCAGGTCTGACTGGTGATGCGACGTTGATGACAAAACGTAGATGTTACCAAGCACTGAACCGGATGAGGTGGGTCAATTAATGGCACTGCCTTTGAGAGGGTGGTCCTAGGGTTCCAGTGCTGACGGTGACAGGGTTTACGACACTAGCTACATGCTAGCTACGAGTGGGTCGCATTCAGTTGGCGTCTGGAGAAGTCTAGTGGCCAGCTGCTTTGATCGATAGCGCACTCGAACAGCACACTTCACACAGCACACTTCCTTACACTAGCACATTTAGCGGAGGCAAGTCGGGAGCGTAGGGCTCGTCCCAGCGGCGGCGGTGCCCCGCTGGGGGAGACACCTGGTTTAGGAAAAAAACCGCAAGTGGACGGGTCGGTCGGCGCCGGGTCTCGCCATCCAGGGGGGGGGAAGATCTCCGCCCCCTCCCACAACAAAACACGCCGAACACTTACTGGCCTAACGACTTAGCAGTTGACCGTGCCCCGAATCACAAATCAACCAATCAACCAACCAAATATCCATGTTCAAAATTAAAACATCGACGTTAATAATACATCTACTAAAAACCATCCATGTTTTTAAACATCGATATTTTAAAGCTGAATTAGTAGCCTCTAACATTAAAAACGTGCACAACAAAACTTAATTTGGCAGTGTCCAGTGTTTGTAAATTATAATTCATATTTAACTGAAAATAAATAATCTACTACTAAGTGCTATGCAAAAGTACAAACCCTGAAAGCTTGAGCGTCCAGGGTTATTTCAAAGGATCGGTTTTCAGCTCGGCGAATAAAGGTATGGGAAGAAAGGCCAGGTCATGTGCCCTGGACCTCGATGCATGGTGGACTGCCTC
>JAZDUA010000125.1:0-80000 GCA_038098605.1 Gryllus longicercus | reverse complement strand
ACAGAATTTAACTTGTTTTTTGCCATAATAAACTTGGTAATTCGTATATTTAATCAATTTTAATGTTTCACATTACAACAATTTAGAAAACGGGTAAATTGGACAATTTGTGAATTCATTCTGATAAGATTTCCTGTACCATTATAGGCCCTAAGCAGGATCACATTGCAGCTCGGGAATTTATCTGTAAAAAATATATGTCTGAAAATCCTGATCCTGACCGCAGCTGTTATTCGCACTTCACAACAGCGACAGGTTGTGTTGTTTCTTTTTTTATTTGTCTTTAGTACATTTGAAGGAGCTGCATTCCTCACTGTAGTTCGAAAGGAAACCCTGATGTAGTTCATGTATGCTTCAAAAGTTTAAAACGTTCAGGTAGATGGTAAGACATTTGCTGTGTTAACCTGCTGAAACCTTATTTGAAACAAGTGACACTTGCAGTTTCAATATACTGAATAAAAAATTCTTACAATTTAGTTTTCGTGCAATTGTCAGAAATGACCATTGATTTTTCTGCACTTTTCTGTGCTAAATTTTCTCCTATTCCATTTGTTATTACCCATATACTTGTGTATACAACAATGTTAATTCTAAAATTAATTGTCCTTTACTACAGTAATTAAAATTTCAGTAAAAGTAATTGCCATAAATGATAGACTGCAGGTATCATGTTTTAAAAGTAGCTCTTTTTTATGCTAAAGTCTAACCTGTTTAATTATTGCAGTTTCTTATAAGTAAATTGATTTATTACTCTTATTACATCAACAGTAGTTTTAGGTCTACAGTACCATGTATAAGTTGTGAAAATGAAGCAGAACTGATGTGTATAATATAATGTAATTGTAGTGTATGCATCTTTATAACAACACTTGAGTATTTCACCCCATTTTGGTTGCTGAAGAACATCTGTGAACTACTATGTAATAGTAGTATACAAAACTGTAAATGTAAGCAAGTATTTTGGATACATTTATCAAATGGCAATTCTCAGTTATGTCAGGTATATACAGTTACAGTAATTCTCTCACAGTTGTGTGCTTAGTATTGGCAAATTGCTTTCTAAAATTATGCATAACATATTGCACCCCCCAGTGGAAGACTGCCACAAGTGAAAATGATCAGTTTTTCAGAAGCAGCATGTAAAGATTGTGAGACTAAATAAAAAATAAACATTATTTCAAGAAAGTGACAATAATGTATATTACTGTTTTAACATTCTTTAATAATATACCATAAATTACAAATACCTTGGGTTGACTATGCATACGTTTCAAAAAATTTAAAAATAATTGTTTCGAGTTATGGGAGTTTTCTACTCAGTATTGGTTGAATTGGTAAGGAAGAGATACCTGCAATATTGCACCATATCTGCAATATTGCAGATACAGTGAACACAAATTTTTCACTATTTCCATTATTTTAGTGGCTACATTTGTAAATCTTTATTTAATGTTCAATAAATGAACTGACTTAAGAATAGGAACTAAATTAATACAAAATTATTTCAATTTAACAATTTTGATTTAGACTCCACATATTAGACCAGTTCTATGTTGCAACGTTTCACAATCATTTGAGGTTTCTTTAATAATATTTCTATAATAGTTAAAAAACTGGGAAGGAATCTCTTTAGCATCACTTAAATTCACTAAGTCCTTCTTAACCTAAGTTATGCTAGGGGGTTTCTTATAAGCCTTTTGCAAACTTAAGTATCCTGACTGAGAAAGACCTCTGCATTTTTTGCCTAGTGTTGATCTGCTGGAACTCTTCACCATAAGCAGTTTTGTATTGTAGAATGAATGGTGCATCTTTCCTTACTTGCATCACCTTTTGTCAGTCCATACAACTTTTTCTCAATGTTCATTCTTGTCGAAGTGTCTACCAATTTGACTAACTAAATGTTTCAAGTAAAGAAAAAAAAAAGTTGTCTTGTGCTTGACTTTATATGGATTTCTGTTCTTCTTAAATGTGTGTGTGATTGTATGCATGCGATGTGTATTAGAAGAAAACATCCAAAATTAAGATGTCAGTCTTCTTCTAGTTGAATAGTTCAGAATCGTGTGAGACGAAAACTGAATTACTTGCAGAAGAATGGTCATCTTTGAGTTGAGGTGTGGCCTTTTTCCAGGATACTGACTTCAGTAACAGGCACTTTAACCACAAAATAACTTGAAATTATTTTTTCAAACTTATGGCATTCTTCCACTGGGGGTGCGATATGCTAATTTGTAAATGCCATGTTTTGAGCAAAAAATGGTAATTTTTGTATGTCTGTAATACTAATACACCATCATTGGTTTATGGGGGGTCTCAATCTGTGTTCATAATTCATTCTTCAACATGAGTCGCATATAGTTCCTCTCATTTGGGATATAAGAGTTAGATGATTTCTTATTAAAGTATATTGTGTTCTTTTTTGCAGACTTAAGCATTGTGAAAGAGAATCTGAATTGTACATGTCATTTATTTGAAAATATGAGGCTGTATGTTTGTGGCAAGTAATGCATTTCATTTTGGTTTTTAATAGATGGAAATTCAATTTTCACCTCTATTTTGTTTTTTGTTATTGTTACAAAAATTGTTCAAACATTTTCAGTTATTGTAATTGGATGTGTTAATGAGTAAACAGTGGAATGCATTCTCTTACCATTGGATTTACCAGCAATTTAATCTGTCATTTTCAGAATCCCTCTGCATTGCAGCTTTTTGTGTGATTTGATATCAGTCTTTGGGAGTGTAAAAAGTTGTAGATGGTTTGGTGCAGAATATGCCTCTGTTGCAGGACCACAACGAGATGCTATTGCAGCACGAGAATTCATTCTGCGTATGTTTGTGGAACTTAATCCAGACAGTGAAAAGATTATCTATTCACACTTCACATGTGCCACAGGTATTTAGAAATCTGCTTGCATGTCCAACGTTATGCTGCATGGATTTCAATGGATAAGTTTCTTCCACTAACTCTACTCACCGATTTCTCATTGTCAAATTTTGTTTACTTAATTTCTGAAAAATAGTGTGTTTCAGGAGGAAAGTCTATTTTTGCCTGTGTCTGCTTGGTGATTGGTGCATGACAAACAAATTTATTTCAGTTGGTATTTTTCTAAGTATGATACACTCAAATAATTTTGCAGTCTTTGGTGATAAGTGGAAGTGAATAAATAGTTTGTTTCCTGTTGTGCTTACACTAAAAAGAGATTTAATATACTCGTAGAATTCAATAATACATAATTTAATCCAAGGTTTTTAAAATTTCAGTGAAGTCAGTGAACAATTGTTCAGTGGAGATCATTGAAGAAAAGTAGGCAATTTTCTCTCGTAGTAAATGTAGACCTTTGAGAGATTTAATAAAAATAATTAAAAAAAAATAATATTCACCCTTTGGTTGATGTGCTGAGTTCACAACCTCTTGCAAGGAAAGGGGATTTGTATTATTTTTAGTTGTAGGCCAAAACATCCATTTGAAGAAATAGTTTTTTTAAAATAATTTACATACATTTTTATGTTCTCAAACCAGTAGCAAGTGTTGATTTTGCAACAACTAAATTAAATTGTTTGCTATTTCAATCTTTGTACCATAATTTATTACCATAATACATTAATTTTTTCCCCCACCTTAAAACATAAATATGCGTAAAATGCCCTTTTCACAAGTTGAATAAACAAACTGTTTTGATGTTTCAAAATGGTTTTGGGATTTGATGAAAGTCTAAATTCATTACTATTTTTGTAATTAAACATTACCAATGTTTTCTTGTGGTACAAAATGTTTTCAAATATAATGCTTACAAAGTATAAGTGTATTTGTATGAATTAGAATGTGAGATTTAAATATTTATTTTCCTCAAAGAAATCATTGGGAGTTTTGTTTATGTGCTATACAACATTTTCACATAAATCTGAAACAAAGATAGCCCCCAGTAATTGCATTTTGCAGGTAGAACCACCAAAGAATGTTTTATTTTGAAGAATGTTATATTTGAAATATTTTTCATTTCTTTCATTCCTCTTTCGTCATCAATTTTTGCTTCCCCCTTTTTGTTCTTTCTCTTCTTTTTCTTTTACATTTTTTTCTTTCTCATCTTAATTTTTTTCTTTCTCATCTTACATTTTTTTCTTTCTCATCTTACATTTTTTTCTTTCTCATCTTACATTTTCTTCTTTCTCATCTTACATTTTCTTCTTTCTCATCTTACATTTTCTTCTTTCTCATCTTACATTTTCTTCTTTCTCATCTTTTACATTTTCTTCTTTCTCATCTTTTACATTTTCTTCTTTCTCATCTTTTACATTTTCTTCTTTCTCCTCTTTTGCATTTTCTTCTTTCTCCTCTTTTGCATTTTCTTCTCTCTCGTCTTTTACATTTTCTTCTCTCTCGTCTTTACATTTTCTTCTCTCTCGTCTTTACATTTTCTTCTCTCTCGTCTTAACATTTTCTTCTCTCTCGTCTTTTACATTTTCTTCTCTCTCGTCTTTTACATTTTCTTCTCTCTCGTCTTTTACATTTTCTTCTCTCTCGTCTTTTACATTTTCTTCTCTCTCGTCTTTTACATTTTCTTCTCTCTCGTCTTTTACATTTTCTTCTCTCTCGTCTTTTACATTTTCTTCTCTCTCGTCTTTTACATTTTCTTCTCTCTCGTCTTTTACATTTTCTTCTCTCTCGTCTTTTACATTTTCTTCTCTCTCGTCTTTTACATTTTCTTCTCTCTCGTCTTTTACATTTTCTTCTCTCTCGTCTTTTACATTTTCTTCTCTCTCGTCTTTTACATTTTCTTCTCTCTCGTCTTTTACATTTTCTTTCTTGTTTCTCGTCTTTTACATTTTCTTTCTTGTTTCTCGTCTTTTACATTTTCTTTCTTGTTTCTCGTCTTTTACATTTTCTTTCTTGTTTCTCGTCTTTTACATTTTCTTTCTTGTTTCTCGTCTTTTACATTTTCTTTCTTGTTTCTCGTCTTTTACATTTTCTTTCTTGTTTCTCGTCTTTTACATTTTCTTTCTTGTTTCTCGTCTTTTACATTTTCTTTCTTGTTTCTCGTCTTTTACATTTTCTTTCTTGTTTCTCGTCTTTTACATTTTCTTTCTTGTTTCTCGTCTTTTACATTTTCTTTCTTGTTTCTCGTCTTTTACATTTTCTTTCTTGTTTCTCGTCTTTTACATTTTCTTTCTTGTTTCTCGTCTTTTACATTTTCTTTCTTGTTTCTCGTCTTTTACATTTTCTTTCTTGTTTCTCGTCTTTTACATTTTCTTTCTTGTTTCTCGTCTTTTACATTTTCTTTCTTGTTTCTCGTCTTTTACATTTTCTTTCTTGTTTCTCGTCTTTTACATTTTCTTTCTTGTTTCTCGTCTTTTACATTTTCTTTCTTGTTTCTCGTCTTTTACATTTTCTTTCTTGTTTCTCGTCTTTTACATTTTCTTTCTTGTTTCTCGTCTTTTACATTTTCTTTCTTGTTTCTCGTCTTTTACATTTTCTTTCTTGTTTCTCGTCTTTTACATTTTCTTTCTTGTTTCTCGTCTTTTACATTTTCTTTCTTGTTTCTCGTCTTTTACATTTTCTTTCTTGTTTCTCGTCTTTTACATTTTCTTTCTTGTTTCTCGTCTTTTACATTTTCTTTCTTGTTTCTCGTCTTTTACATTTTTTTTCTTGTTTCTCGTCTTTTACATTTTTTTTCTTGTTTCTCGTCTTTTACATTTTCTTTCTTGTTTCTCGTCTTTTACATTTTTTTTCTTGTTTCTCGTCTTTTACATTTTCTTTCTTTTTTCTCATTTCTTATTCTTCTTCCTACGTTCCCTTCTCTTATTCTTCTTTTTCCTAATTTTTTTCAATGTTGCAATGGGAAAGATGCTCATTGTATGATATTTAATATTTTAATCTAATTTTAACTAGTGTATCTGTTTTAATGTTTGAAAGGGTAATTTCAATATTATTACTTTGAAAATATGAAGTCTGGGGATATTTTTTGAAAGTTCATTTTGAATGACACATCAACACCTTGGTTTGAGCAAATATAAAAAGTAAAGACAGTGAAATCTGATGAAATAGTCATCTTTATTAAGATGCAAATTACTTCTATTAGAGTGCAGTCTTTCAAGAAATAGAATGATAATAAGATAACCATATATACCCATAAGATAACCAATATTCTCTTTTTTTAAGTTGACACCTGGACCCGTTGTAGCATCCAAACATATTTTGAATATATTAACCTGTATTATTTAATGTGACAACTTCCTGACATTTTGTGATTTTGAGCTGTAATGTTGTTAGAAATGGAAGAATGACAGAGATTACTATTAACCCTAGGTCTTCTATCAATGGGACACATTATCAGAATACTTAGATCAGAAATATTAAGAATATTGCTACTTGTCAGGAGGATTATTTTCCGTTTCAAATAATAGAAAATTTCATGTCTGTCCTAAGGTTTCTTCAGGGTGTGATATCTGGCTTTTGTGTCTTATGTAATTAAAGTATATGCAACTTCATTGCAAGTTGTAAAATTCGACAGGTCATATTCTCACAACCGTTTTTTAGTGTCCACTGATATTACTATTTTCTCTGAATCAAATAGTGACTGCTTAAGTCAGATTTCACTGTACAATTCTTTTCTGTGAAAAATTGAATGTTCCAAATAGAACTAGAAACAAGGTCCCTTTTGATTCCCATGTAGATAATGAAATATATAAAAAGTATTCATGTCTTTACATTTAAATTCCTAAATTAACTGTTAGTCCAAATTTAGGAGTTTTCGAGAAGCATTTTGGAAACAATATGTTTTTAGTGTAGATGTGTAAATAAGATGTGTTTTGTGCAAATAAGCACAAAAGATTCTTACCTTTAAATTTTCCATGATATTGTACAATTTTTACAATTCTGTGCAATCTTCTACAAAATTTACAATGATACTGTTTGTAGTCTTAGAACTTAACCTTTTTTTCTTCTAAAAATTTTACTAATTTTTTTTCTTTCTTTTCAGTTTCCTGGTACTGAAATATTATGTTTGTTGCTTTGTGTGTTATGATATAGTTTCAAAACTTTGATGTTGTGTTTGTTCCTGTGGGTTTTAGTGTTTTTTGTAATGTGAATAATTCTTTGTGCATGCTTTCATTGTGCATGGATTTTTGCATGAACTTGTGAATGCAGATACAGAAAATATTAAACTTGTGTTCTGTGCTGTCAAGGACACTATTATGCAAAATGCGTTGAAAGAATTTAACTTGGCATAAATATGAGTTATGTAGATATGGTAAAATGAATTGGGTATGTATGAGTGTATGTTAAATTTTTTATCCTGCAATGAATTTATATTGAATGTATGTTATCTGATCATCAGCATTAAATACTGAAAAGAGTGGAAGCTCCAAAGTTTTTCAAATAACTTTCTAAACTACTATTGTACAGTATTGTTTTACCCTTTTCAATTGAGCTCTACAATAACTGTTGGCTTGTTCTGTTGTCTTCGGTCACTTGACAGAAATGGAGTTATAAGGCAATATGTGACTGATAAAAATGATAAGAATCTCCAACTAACTTAACTGTTATTGATAGTTGCTGTCACTGAAAGACTGAAGGCAGTAAAGATTGTTAAATCTCAATTTTTGCTAAAAAGGGGAATAGAACTTGACCAATCTCAAATACAATCTCTCATTACAATTACGTACTGTATTTACCCGAATATGAGGAGTTTTTTCCGAAGTATCTCAGTCGAAAAATGCAAGGTTGTCATATATTCACAGATTAAGCCTAATCGTTTGGGATTTATGTTTTTACATTGCCATTCAATGACACAAAACTTGTAAATGTTGACATGACAATAAATAGCGAAGACTGAAAATATCACGTGTATCTACAATATGTAATTATATTTGTGTTCGTATTCTTGGCATCAACTGTGAAGTTGTCCAGCAATTCTGGCATATTTTTGAATGGGCTGGTAAACAGAATGGCATTGTATGAAATGAACCATAAAGTGAAAACGAATGCCGAGGGTTTGTGACTCTATGTGGGTTTGATGAGGCCATGCGGAATCTCAATTAGACACCCGATGAATGCGAATCTGTTTTGAACAGAAACAGAGGCCATCAACAAGTGCAGGACAGATAGAAAAATCTGGCAACAGAAGAGAAGGTTCTTAGATGGCATCTAATGAAAAACTATGAACAACGCAAATGTAGTGCACAAATCCTTCAAGAGGGGCCTAAAAAGTCAGATGACACAGCATAGCTGGAGGTCTAAAAAGAAAGACATTGATACATGTGAAGTGTTGAGAGTAGTGACAAAAACCATGATTATGATATTAAGGAACACAAAAATAGTAGTTCAGCAGTAAGTCTTTAACATTCTTATCAACATGGCAATTTTCTAGTCAATAAGACATTTTGTTATTTTATTTTGATTAAATAGTAAGAATTAGTTAAAAATTAAAAAAATTCTCAGGAAAAAATCTCAATTCTTGTCTTATATTCAAGGTTGACTTATTCGGGTAAATACGGTGGTTCACAGAACATGATATATCTGAGAACAATCTCAAATGACTTACTGTATGTTGGGTCAATTCATGATTTTTTTAAGTTTTGACAGGACCCTCCTTTTAGATAAAATAATTCTCCATTGAATTGTAATTTAATTCTCATCGAATATTAAGGTGTTTAAGGGGATGTTTTCTTTCTCCCCAATCCATTCCATGTTGCATGAAATGTGCAAAAATAATTATGTTGAGAAAAGTTCAGGTATGGTTTAGGGGTTGATCTTTTTTCTTTCATTGTATGGTCAGTGCATTTACAATTGGCACACACTTTAGGAAAATCTACTACAGTATATGCAAAAGTACTTAAGTGTACATAAAATATACTCCATATTGAAATGCTAAGCTAGCTTGGGTAAAAAAGATAATGTGTGGGATTTGGTTTTACCTCTTTCCAGTATGAACTTGTGAAAATTTAAGGCAACTTGTCTTGCTTTGTTTTATTGGTAATTGTTAACTGCTGTATTTGTTGCTTTGATAGTAGTTTTATAATTGTGTTAAAGCTGGATATGTTAAAATGAAAAATAAAGATACTTCTGAATAACCTGTTGAAAGACAGAATGAATATTAAGGAGTACAGGAGCTTAAAAGACTTTAATGCAAAATGAAAGTTCTATTCATTGAAATTAATGAATTATTTTAAAGAATAAAATAGGAAGTGGTCTGTGTAGTTTACAATACATAAAGATTCACATGCACATTAACTGATTAATAACAAAGAATACTAATACCAGAGATTAGATTTTATATTTTCTTTGACCTTCCTTTCTTGCTACCATTTCAAAATATAAGTAGTTCAATAATCTTATTCAAGTATTGATTAAACACTTTAACCCTAAGAGACAGTACACCTTGATGTTATAATACATATAATTCTCAATTTTTATTTGTTGAGCTTTTTAAATTGTACTTTATCACATTGGAAATCAGAGAGCTGACAAATTACGCTTGACTGACATGCTTCAATATTTTCTTTTAGTAGTCTTAAATACTCTACAAAGCTGGAAAAATTCTGAGTGAAGAATTTTAAAAATGCTCTGGGAAAACTAGGAAAAGTGAGAATATTTGTTTGAGGAAATAGGAGACTGCCATGTTAATGGTACAATTTTTTGTTAATGAAAAGACAGTTAACGAGACACAAAAGTTTGGGTAAATATCCTCTGATGTTAAAAGATAAGAAATTGTAAACAGTTCATCAAATTTCTCAGTGATAAGTGTAGCACATGAACCCTTGCAAGTTATTTTTCAACTTTTTTAAAAAGTTTTTTGTGTGTTTTTGTTTTGTTTGTTTATTAATCAATTACACTACCATTAATGCAACTCTGCCCCTGGCAGAGGTTTCTGTTTCCATCTGCTAGGTTTCTGTTTCCATCAGCTGTTGACGTTTCATCCAATCAGGAGCTTGAACATCACCATAGTATTTAAGTCTGGGACCATCAAGCTCCTGATTGGATGAAACTGTCAACAGCTGATATCTGCCAGGGACTGAGTTATGGAAATCACAGTATAACATTATTTGCAATCAAATGATTTTATTGCTTGCCATATGCAAAATATCTGACATATGAAAAAAACGTATCACTTGCGAGAGCATTTGTACTCTCTCCACTATGTTGTGAATTTGGAATGAAGTAGACGGAAATTCAAATAAAATAATTGACCAGTTCCATTTCTTTTGACACATGTGCATTCTGTATGTAGCCACCAATTCATTAAAGGGATCAGCACTGCTTGTGCTTGTGTTGTAAGCTGGAAAATGACAGGCTGTGCAAGAAGCATTTTGGTTCTTTCTTTCGACCATTTACAGGATGTACTAGGTTTCTGTTTCCCAATTTCTTGCAATGCTTAAATTATTGCCCTTCCACTGAACAGTGCCCAAAATGTCGCAAATCAAGAAAACCCCTTTTAATTTTTTGTCATTTCACCATTTGTGTTTAGAGAACAATATTTATTTTTTATCCTTAAAAGGTACCTGCGTCATATAATCTTTCTTTTACCAAAATAAATAGGTTTACATTATATGTTTTGTTTATCATAATGTTAAAAGAAAATGTATACTTCGAAATATGAAATGACTTAGATACTACACAACCTCAAAACATTTTATAATAAAAATGTTTCAATATTGTAAGTAACAGAATATCTCCAGTCGGTAAACACCAAAGTGGGAAAACATGGGATGAACATGTGTAATGCCAAAAATGAAGGGTATCTCCCCCACATGTGTAATCCAATACATTGGATCGTCAAAATTGATTCAAAATATTTTAGTAATTTGTAACTTCTTTTATAAAATTCACATTTAAGTAGAAAATATGAACATTTAGAATTTTATTTCATTTCTCAAATAATTGTTCATATATCACATAAAAAATTACAATGAAATAAAAATTTAGCTGCTAGGTGAAACAACACAATTGTAGTACGTTATCGTGCACTCTAATATCTCTAAATAAAGATCCTTCGAGTTAGAGTACATATTTTTAATTGCTGATTTTACAACAATGTGAGCACTGGTTGTTTTGATTGATGTAACTCTCAAACAAACAAGTCTCCACACACAGGCATGGTTGGTGCTTTTC
The DNA here is from genome assembly GCA_038098605.1 of Gryllus longicercus. NCBI lineage: Eukaryota > Metazoa > Arthropoda > Insecta > Orthoptera > Gryllidae > Gryllus > Gryllus longicercus. Next base: position 68,896 of record JAZDUA010000125.1, on the reverse strand, counting down.
TTAGCATCCGATTTATTGGATCATGGACACTAATGGGTTAAATCAGAAACAACTAATTTTGGACTTCTAAAACTTCTTTGTTTGAAATAGCTCTTCCAAGCTTGTTTCGACGAAGCGGAAATCTTATCATTTTCCTAGTATTGTTGATGACTTGGATCTGATAACAGATGATTTCTGAAATTTCAAAAATAAAAGAATTTCAATGTTGTCAACAGTTTCTTACTATTTCTAAGGAATAACATGTAATTGAGAGGGAAAAGTGTGTCCAAATCAAATAAAAGGAAATATACTTCAACACAGATTCAAAACCTTCATTTTTGTGCATTGTGATTCAGTAGTATATCTTACTAATGGGAAGTATTAAAATACAATGCATTTTTCTTAATTTAGCTCATCAGACATTTAGAGCTGAGCTCCACAAGCTGAGCTCGACACATAATTACTCAGGGTGAGGCAATCTTCATACTGAGAGTTGGGATTTGTGATGGCCTGGTTGCATTCATAACTTGTCTGAAAACCTAAGGCAAGGACATTGATGTGAGATGTTTCTGGATCCCGCTGGACCCCTTTCCCATAAAGTTGTTACTGTCTGGAGGAGAATTCTAGTGCCTAGCTGCTCTGATTGGTATTTTCCAAAGGTGTCACTAATCAACCCAGGCTAATGCTGGTACCCTTAACAAACTGGCCACGAATTGCACACGATCTTTCCTCTGTTCGTGGTCTTATCCTTCCCTTACTCACATATACACTTACATGCACTACACTACCACACATGTCAGTTGGGAACATAAAGCTTGCCCTGTTGGTGGTGCCTCGGAGGATAGAGACGTAGTTAGCACCAGATCTCATTAATTAGTAGAGGAAGAACACAACCACCTCCTTTGATGAAAGCAAGCACTACACTTATGGGGTTAATGACTTTGTCAGTTGACAAGTCTGGAAACTCACAATAATCGATCATGCTAGTTCTTTAGAATTATTAAGAACAGCAGTATTACCATTTCTGTGGAGGTGTAATGAAAAAGTTTATTAATTTGTATAATTCATCTTGTATTGGTTTGTATGATCTAAATACTTGCACATTATTGGCTGAAATTTCATGAGTGGAATAAGCCGTGTAATACATAATAACTACAGCTGTTTCAACAGTTTTTGATTCTGACAGCATTCATTGGTACACATTTTAACTCTCATTAGTTAGTGAAAAGTCTTTCATTACCACATTCATATTCTCATTCTCAAAAAAAAGTGTTGCAAAGATGCAAATGCAAACTGTTACAGATTACCTGTAAGGGTTGCAGGACTGCAATAAAATCTGTAAATTCACAAAATACATTGTTCAAAGATGGAATAGGTTGTATGATTAGATTCTTACCTAACAACTGCGTTTCAAAGAAACGGAAACTTACCAAGAGAGACAAAGAATGACATACAGAAACGCATTACAAAGTCTAATGAAACAAAGAACTCCATAAAAAGTTCAAGAAGTATTATTTTCTTCAATATGCATGGAAACAGATGAATTCATCTGATGATTTAGGTTTCAGTTACTCGCCTAAGTCCTCATGAATATTGTGGCAACCACATATAAAAAACTTCTTTTAACCACTCATTCTTGATGTCTTGGTTTTCAAGGTGTCATACACTTGAGTTTTCTTAGCTTAAATTTCTTCATAAAAATCTTGACAGATGTATTGATTTGTTCATGTTCTTCCATTATTCTAATTTTTCACCAAGAGTTAACATTTTCAATTTGCTGCCTGTCATCATACACTTGATTATCACAATACCTGCAACTTGTCAAACTGAACAACAGTAAATGTTTAGAACCACTGATCCCAAAGCATGCATTACAAGAACTGTGGAAGGATCTTCACATCTCTTTCCTTTACATAGGCTTGTGAAGGTCAGTTCCATTACAAATAAACAGTGGCTTTCTCAAGAGTAGCATTGGAAATACAATGTTTGTATGGGTAGCTAAGAAACAGAATGGACAAGCACAGCTCTGAAGGTCTCGTGGCAGGATGTGGACACACTTCCAAGTCAATGGTTTGTTTTAAAGCAGTATTTGTCTTTAATCTTATCTCAAATTTTGAATTCTGTCATATTAAAAATTCGTTTCAGTTTTCATGTTAATCAGGTTTTTGGTGTATCCGGTGTTCTTGGCATTGGAAAATAGTCTGCTCTAAGTGGGTTTTTTTTCTTCCCCTGATGAAACCATGTTTCCGCCTTATCGATTTTTCGCACGTGTGAGAAAGGAAAAAAAGGTTGTGATGTAGAAGGGCTGGAGACAATTTAGAATTGCAAAAGAGTAGGAACATTCTTTTTGAGATCAGAATCGTTATTCAGAATGATGATGTTCATTTCACTGTGAGGCACCAATGACAGTCGCATTCAGCTATTAAGATGCTTGAAGTCTCAGAAATTGAGAAATGTCCGGGAAAATTTAGGAGAAACAGATTCTAGTAACTATCGGGCCCCTTGAGAGCCAAGTCTAATGTTACTCTTATAATCAAACATTCTTTGCTCTAGTTTGTTTTTAAAACAATAGTTCATACTTATTTCTTTAAAATTCTTTATACACAAAAATTCCTGTTTACTAATTACTTATATCAACTAAATAGTATTGTGTATAAAAAAATTACATAAAGTAAAAAAATCATATCTATTTAAAATGTGCAAATCGGTGACACAATGTTTCTACATCCCAACAATCATATTCATAAAACATTGATTCACCTGGAGTTCACATCTATTGCATGTTCCTTAGTGTCATTGCAGCTGTATGCGACTTTGAGTATGACCCTATGAACTATTCATATTTCAGGTTGCCCTAGTATGTAGGAGATACTAAAAGGAACACAGTCTGAATATATTTTTTTTATAAATGTATTGTTTCCCATAAGCTTGGATGTTTAATGTTTTTTTTTTAAGTCCCTCTTTCATTATTTTCCTAGAATCTGTCTTTCAGTTCTTTTCCCCTTTGTTTTTCTGTGTTGATCTAAGTAGTAAGAGTTTTAAGAGCAGCATATTTGTATTAAAAATATGTAAGAGATCTTGTCACATTCATAAAAAGAATTATTTTAGTAGTTAAAGAATTGATTTCTACCAAAGGCAAATCCAGAAAATATTTCTGGGGCAAGGGACTAATTTCAGATTGTACTCATCCTTCCAAATGCATTGAAAGTAATATTTTTTTTATTGTTAGCATGCATTAAAATAAACTTCTGTATGTATTTATTGATATTGGGAATTCTGTTTTGGATGTGATGTCTGTAAATGGCTATTTTTTGAATCAGTTTAAACAAATTTTGGCTTTGGGGGAAACTGTACCCTTCCTCTTCTTCTTTTGGTTAGTGCTACATTCTATCTTTCATAAAGTTGGAGTTGGCGTAATTTTCTTGATTTACTGAGTTGCATCTCATTCTGAACTTGTGGTTTATTGCAATTCATTGATTGTAAATTAAATAGATCTGTTTCACTTGCATGTGAATATTTGTGATTCTATTGTAGCATGTGATCTAGAATTATGGTTTCATAAACTGTTTAATTTTGTTTTATGGAGTATTCTTTCTTGCTCTACAACATGATCTTCAAGTATATTTGAAATCAATGTTTTCAAATATTGTATTTAATCTGATTTAAAGAAGTTCCTCTTCAATGGATGAAAATTTTCAAAATTTTAGCTTTAAAAAAAATGGACAAAGAACAGAAATTTCTTCAACTATTATTGATAATATTAATATAGTATATAATGCTAACACAATTAATGATATTTATATTTAATAAATGAAGCAATTTTGTGCTCTCATTCATAGAACCATCTCCTGTGTATTTCCCCCCCTATTTATTTCAATTCTGGTTATTTAAAATGACTTATGAGTTTTATTCTGTGTAAGAATTTCATAACCTGATCACTCTTAATTTTTATTTTCAGATACTGAGAACATACGTTTTGTGTTTGCTGCAGTGAAGGATACAATTCTGCAATCAAATCTCAAGGAGTACAACCTGGTGTAACCAGCTTAACATTAAAACACCATGAATTTTTTTTTAATTTGATGGAACCTGTCATGTGTTAAAAAACATGAAATATATGAAAGAGAAGGAAAGATAAGTCACGACCATTGCTCGACTTTGTCCAGTAGCATTTTGTTTGCTAGAAAGTCAGTTCTTTGGATTCTTTAAGGAATTTGTATATGAAGTGAAATATGAAGACATTGGTTGTACGAGCTTCGTGATTAACTTTGTTGTCTGCAGCTTCAGATTTTGAATGTGTTGAGTCGAAAGAAAGGCTTCCTCCTGCGTCGGCCTCCCTAACAACTGCTGTTCAAGTATTCTGTTCAAGTAGGGTTCTGTTGTGTTGGGTTCCTGCAGGGGGAATGCTCTTTGCTTATAGACTTCAAATAAAGGAGATCAGAATGCTTTGACTTTGTGCAATTGAAAATTTTTTATATTATTTTTTAAAACTGGACTCTTTGAGTGACATTGAATCTGTGAGCTTCAATGAGAAACTCAACCCTTTATGTAACCCGAGAAGGAACTTACCCATTCAAACTAAGCAGCAGTGACGCGGGTTTTTCTTACTTTTGCAATGTGAAAACTCCAATCAGTTCCCCTGGACCTCTTTCCTCTCCAATACATCCTGAGTACCACTCTCCGACAAAGACACCAGTCCATATGTAGACTTAGCTTTTTTTAAGAAAACAAATCCAGAACAGGTATTTTCTCAAAGACATCTTAAAGGAAGTATTTATTTTATACTTATTCCTCTTGTCCTGTAGCTGCATAGCTTTAAAGGTACTGGCAGTGAATGTTGTGGGACATGTTGCAATGCAATTGCAGTTTTTATAAGTCAATTAATGTTGTGCAACCTATATTGACATAAAATACACATTCCTGGTTAAATAACTTGTATAGTTAAATCGTGATTGTACCAGTTCTGATAATATTGGCTATCTTTACTACTTGGCCATGGTAGTCTGTTTGTCATTTTACTGTTTTGAAAGTATTCTTTGGAAAGTAATGTACATGTGCTGAATCTGAAATTGTCTTTATTAGTAGGCAAACTACTCCAAATGTAAATGTGTTCTCATTTCTTAAACTCTGAAAAATTTGTATAAATCTTATATAGTTGTGATAGCCAAAGGTTATATCTTGGATTTCTAATTTGTGGGCAGTTTGCCTACTGTGAAGATATTAATTTCTGATTTATGCTGCATGTATACATGTATATTAATAATCTGAAAGATATATTTTATGAGTTGCCTTATGTCCTCAACAGCGTCATATTTCTTAGTCCCGAATTTGCTGCATGGTTATCAAAGGTGGTAATGCATACAGGATTGTCATGTCTAGAGTGAGGAGAAAGACTGTAGATGGCAACTTTGGGTAGCAAGTGCAGTAGCTGTAAATTTGTGAATGCCTTAGTGATTTTTTTTTTCTGTTCTTTTTGTTATTGTGTGTGTACATGTGAACTAATATTCCCAGTGCTTTCAAAGCTGCCAAAGCGTGTATATATTTTGGAAGGTGAAAAGTGTTTCTTTGAGAAAATATATGAAGCAGTATTCAAGGGAAGTGTAAATTATTAGTTGGTTTTTGTTTTTTTGCTTTTCAACTGGCAGCATGTACGTTAATTGCTGTGTTGAGAGTAATTTGACATATATGTAAATTTTCCCAAGGAATTTGATTAATTTGTAAGCAAGTAATTTATTGTGGACTATGTATAATTTTTATCTGACAAATTATTAGGAGAAGTATTACTGCCTTTGCAGTTTATCTTAGCTTGAATGCTGCAAAACAATCCCTGACCCTGATCCCAATCCCTTTTTCTCTGCAGGACAAATGTGCATGTAGTTTCATGCCCTTTAACAGTTTCATCATTATCATCTGTCATCATTTTACATCGCTGTCATCATAAAAAAACTGGAAGTGACAAATGACCTGAGCAATTCTAGTGCCATTGGTATTTACTGTGGTGTTTATATTGCAAGAAGAATTCTTAGTAAGAGCCAAAGTGTTTTTTTAAGCAAAGGGTTACTGGAAAGATTTTTTCTGTGCACATGACTCATTCAGACATCGTAATCTACATATTGTTATATAAGATATAAAGCATTAGAATAGTCTTCAGAATAAAAAAAACAAGAACTATCCTTTTCCCTCTTTACCATTGCAAATATTAGAACATAATATATTTGTTCATGTGATTTTTAGATTATTTGGGCCCTGAAGCCCAGCTGTTGCTGTTAGTATGAACGATACATAAGGCAAACAAAATCTCAAGAATTCTGTTCCAGTTCACTAATGGAATTGTGAAGTTTTTGGAATCGTGTAACAATAATTGATTGAAACCAGAAGTTCTGTTATAACCTGTTTCCTTAGCTGCCCTAACTTACATTATGGCGAATTTGTAAACACTGGAAGAAACATATGTTGTAACGTATGATTCGTGAATGTATGAAAATTGAATGAATGCTTTGTATGTGGGTGTGCTAGATGTTGCATAGTTCATTTGTAAATCATTTCTTGTCAAGAAAATATACTTTTTTCTGGAAGTTCTGTGTTGGTGTTTTTTTCATTCCTCATTCCATGGGGGACACCAGTATTCTTTTGTAAGAAAGCATTTGTCTGATATGATGAACTACGATTATTTAAGTGAATATGTTACACGATGTTGTGCAATCATGCAATGAAACAAATGTGAAGGGTGAAGGCAAAGAAGATAAAAAATTCTGATATAATTGAATTTCTTGTAAAGTAGAATAGGTTTTTTTTTTCTTTCACTTAAACCATTTTTTAAGAGTAATTATTTATCTTGCTGTATTCTACGCGTGAAAGTGAGCATGAGAAAAAACAAGAGCAGCAGCAGTGCATTTCATTGACAATTGCAATTTCGTGACACCTACAAATATGCGAGTTCTGAACTTAAATTAAATTGGCAAGTTTCTTAAGAGGATCTTTATTATTTGAAGTTGGAATCTTGGAAGTGTTTATTCTAAGACAGCTTACTTACCAATTAATTTCTTTGAATGCAATTTTGGCATAATTTTGGGGTTTTAATTAATAAAAGTGGTATAAATATGTATGTTAATATAACTGCATTTGCCCAATCAGTTGGTGTTATAATATAGCATTTATTACAAAGTATCATGTGCACTGCAAACGTTGCATACTGCAAAAAATCAATTATTTGTGACATAATTATAAACTGGCAGAAGTCAATAATATTTAATTGGCTAATGCATGTAAGGATAATGAGACAGCTTTATAATGCAATCAGATGTCTTTTTATTAAGTAATTTACTGGTTTTCATGTGACTTTTGTTGAGAAAATATTTTCTTTTCTCTGCAGTAGAAACAATGAAGAAAGCTCTAGTGCAACAACTTTCTTTTACATCAGTCAACTGAGTAGTGTTATAATTATTATAAGAAATAGTTTAAAAGGTTAATACTCTCATCTTCATTGTAAATTAATTTCTTGGGAGAAACTTCTTTCTTGTTGACTGCTAATGTTATTAGATTTGCATAAATGCAGTCTCCAATAACTACACTCCTAATTCTTGCTTACTGATTAGGTAAAGTAAAGTATTCTCATTTCCCTTTCCTCTGGCTCACTTGGAGAAAATGTCTCTTAATGACCAAACTTTGTGTAGTGACATTGATGCATTAATAAATGTTCATGCAAAATTCTTTTTGAAATTGTTACTAAATGAGCTGTATCATGAGTAGAAATTGGGGTTAATATTAGGGAGAGGAGACACAAATTAATTGAATTTAATAAATGCAAAGTGCAATTATTGTTTCACTTTGCATTGATTGTACTATTATTATTATTATTTATACATTTATTGTGCAGACACTCACACTCAAGGGCTGAGGTCTGAGGACTAAGTAGTGGAGGTATAGATAGAAGTTATCTCGCACACTGTGATAGGAGCCTTATCCCCTGTTCGAGACAGTCATTTAAGTAAAACTGTCAATGCTCCGTGTATAAAATGCTGAACTCATGAAGCCTTGTTTTGAAATCAACTGTTTATTCACAATTTTTTCTTGAACATGAGTTTCGGAGATAAAAAACAAACAAACGTGAGTGCAGTGTTGTCCTGTAAAAGCACTTCTCATTTATGAAGTCAAAGGTGATGAACTTGATACAATGATTACAAGACCCCAAGAAGTTGCCTTTGCAGCAGTGCTGGCTCACTCCCAAAATGCGGTGTATGCTTATTGGATATGGCAGTTCTGAAGATCATCAGTGTAGCAATTATTGTTTTGGAAAGTGGATGCATATTGAAATATTTCTTTTTGTTCACACACATCCACTTATTTGTAATTATTTGTTAGTAATGAGAAAGTTTTGAAACAACTTGTTGTGAAACAATAAACAATACATTTAAAAACATTTTACATGATTGGGAAGCTTGGAATATCAGAGAAGCTTTGGATATTGGGAAGGGATGATGGTACTGCCTCTCACCCCTAAATTACAAGGATGAGCTGGCCACAGTGTAAGGAAACAAACTGTTGAAAAATGTCTGCATGAGTATTATTTCTTTCTTGTTTTTAACTGAATCATATTTCAATGAAATGAGAAAATTCAATAAAAAAATACTATTGGTTTAATGAGGGGGATTGATTGTTAGTGAGTCCGTCGGCTAGCGGAGCATCACTTCAGCCAGGTATCACCAGCGGGGCACCGCCCCAACCGGGACAAGCTCTAAAATCCCGGTTGGACCGGTCTCCCGGCATGTGTGGTAGTGTACTGCATGTTGGTGTTAGTAAGGGAAGAGGATAGGACGAGGAAGGAAAGATCGCGCGTGGTCTGTGGCCTGTTTGGCAGGGTACTGCTCCGGCATTCGCTTGGTGTTGATCGAGGAAACCACGGTAAACTTCCGTTCAGGGCAGCCGGCGTGCTAGAATTGTCCTCCAGATAGCGGCTGAATTCGACCTATCTATCTAGCTAATGTCGAAAATCCTGCCACCGCCGTGACTCGAACCTAGAACCTCCCGGTCAGAGGCATTGCAGTGACGTTAGTTACTGCCCTGAGGAATCTCCCCCGGTATGAGGGGGATCGTAAAGAAATATCATCCGATTGTAATAATTCTGACTAATATACACGGTTTGGTATTTCATGCGGTAGAAAACTGCATTTTTATACTGCGATTTTCGCAACTCTGCCCCTGGCAGGTTTCAGCTGTTGACAGTTTCATCCAATCGGGAGAAGCTCCCAATTGGATAAAACCGTCAACAGCTGATACCTGCTACGGGCACCTTCGCACAACCCGAACATTGCATAGACCCATCTCGGTTGTATGGAGGATGGAGTTCAGGATGTGAGAGACAGTTTCTCCATTAAAACCAACAGATAGCGCACAATTACTTGTTAGGCCAAGAGATTATGGAACATATCAGTTGCATCAGATCGACTGAGGATTATTGAGTTTGGCAGAAATCCTACGAATTGCTTAGGCGCTAGCGTTGTCACAGACGATAAAAGGACGGCATTTTTGAAAAAAAAAAAGAACAACACTTTTTTGTATTCCAGCATTATACATTACCTTTTCTTTTGCAGGAAATCGTTCATAATAAAGCATTTTAGTATAAGCATTTTACGGCACGAATGATTGCGTCATCACACGTTCAGCCAATTTCAGCGAGAGGTAGGGAGGTAAAGGTAAATGGACCAGCTGACCACCGTTTTCTGACACGGATGTCAAATACGCGGGACATCACAAGTAAGTTGTTTCGCAAAATTAAATTTTATTCTCTTATAACTTTATAATGCTGTTATACAAAAACAATTCGTTTATAATATTGCTTTATTGCATTCGTACGAATTTGAAAACTCGCTCTTAACGTCTTGCTTTTTTCAAAACATATGCTCATGCAATAAAGCTTAACATTATAAACTAATTGCATGAACTACTGTATCCGCATTAAGGAAACGAAACGTGGATTCTGACTACGCAACGTACTAGAGAAAGTAATTTATTACATAGTATAATATAAGAGCAAGAAAAATGATCTCTTGCGGTTTCACGGAGGCTCAACAGAAGTTTTCTGTCAAAAAAACAACAACAAAACAACTAATCTTTTGCCGTAACATTACATAACATTCTGAATACTATGCATACGATAAAGTATCTAGTGGTGCTAAAATCATGTACTTTCTCCTCCGTATTTTCACGCGAAATTACGCGAAAAGTACTCAAATTTTCAAAAAAACTGTACATACCCTTCTTTTAAAAAATATCTTTAAGGAAAATATTTCATTATGGGAAAAATCTGTATCTTTAATATTTTACTAGTTGTAGGAAGACTCCAAAACAATTTTGAACTTTTATAATTTTCGAAAAATCATTACTTTCAACCAAAATGAGACTTGCACCATTCTCTTAAACTTCCTTCACACTATCCAACAACAAAGTTTAATCAGATGAGATAGAGCCCTTTTTTTGAAAATGTGGAAAATGTCCCAGGGGCCCCTCAAAATGAAAATATCAGTTTCCAATTCAAGGGGCCATGGCATTTGCAATATCGATTGGGAAATATTAATTTCGGAGAAAATTGACTGAAGGGTTTAGCCGCTAGGCGGACGAACAGATTGACTTTTGCCGTCATTGGATTTTTCGGTATCACCAACAAAACATGAATTCTGGCTGCACCAAGTGATAGGGGATTTGTTTTCTAAATTTAGCAACTGGATTTATCCACATTTGCGTTAGGAGGACTCTGTAATAAGAGCTTTTCTGCCGAAAATTCGCCGGTTTTTGGAGCAGTGTTACATAACTTTTTACTCCTTAGGGGGAAAGTAAAAATGGCCAAAATCATTGTTCCCTTATCAACGTCGAGGGACAAGTCACGACGGCAAACTGAATGGGCCAAGGCCACCACTACACTGGATTCGAAAATCTGAAGACGGAGCATGAAAAGACCAAAGACAAAATATTGCAGCGAAATATGTGTAAATTGACTCGGCTGGCTTTATATAGATTAAGGCGGAAAGAAAAACTAGTGTTGCCTAAACGGCACATACTTTCTCGCCTTTAGTAATAGTTATGTAACACTATTTGTACCACAATTTCTCTCCGAATTAACACATCTCAGTCGTAATTTTTTGTAAAACTCATTACAAATAGTAGAACGTTTGGTGCAAAAACTAAATATTTTCAAGCAAATATCAATACAAATTTGAAAATTATAACTGCTTTCATAGAGTAGCCTATCGTATCCTAACAATAAGACGTAATTCACTGAAATAAGCTCCCGAGTCATTATTGCCAAACCATTGTTGCATTCTAATCTGATATTCCTTCAAGGTTAGCAAATTTTATTTCATTTATTTCAAATAGGTTTTAAATAATTTCTAAAAGTAATGTATAACGAAAGCTCGACAGAAAGAACAAAAGATATGAAATATACAAATTCTAACCTAGAAAGCATCCATCTGCCTGGAATTACGTTGACGAAGCGCAGTAAATTCGGAGCGGGCGACTATGTTTGCCGGCAAATTTCACAAAAAATATTGATAGTTTCTAAATATTCAACATGTCATTATTTGAAGATCTATATTTGATGAACACTTGCCATTAAGAAAAAAAAATATATCTTGACAATGTTGTAGGAAGACGCCGAAAATTTTAATTATTTTTTTAAAGTTTATCGAAAAATCAGGCAATTCAACGAACATGAGATCTGCACTATTAACCGTCTTTCAGACAATCCAACAACAAATTTAATCAAAAACTATGGAACCGTTTTCGAGAAAAAATTATTTTAAGAAAATTAAAAATTGCCTATATTTCCCGCAAAATTACACGAAAAGTATTCAAATTTTCGAAAAATTGTACATAACCTAATTTCAAAACCTATCTTTATGGAACAGATTTCATTAAGAGAAAAATCTCTATACTTATAATTGTAGCCAAAAATGGAGAAAATTTGGAGAAAATCAGCTGAACTGTTTAGTCGCTGGTGTTATTCATAGACGGACGGACAGACGTTTTGCCGTCAATCCACTTTTCGGAATCAAGGACGCACAAAACAGGGATTCTGGCTACACCACGTGTTAGACGATTTCCCCCCTCCCAAATTTAGCAACTGCATTTCCCCCCTTTTCGTTAGAAGGGCCCAGCAATAAGAGTTTTTCTCCCGAAATTGGGTGTTTTTTCGCGCATTGCATAACTTTCTCTCTACTGCGTGAGCGGTAGCCAGAAAATAAAAGCAAACATTTGTGAGATTGAATTGGGTTGTGAGCAATGGAGGGAAAGTGAAAGTAAAGAATGACGCATTTATGAAAGTAAAGTAATGGATATTTAAAGAATATGATGGGAGGAGAGTGTCAAATCAATTCTATTTAAAAAGATATACTAGTTTTATTAGTTTTAGTGATTAAGGGGTCATTTGTAAATAATTATATTTATTACTACTACTAATAATGTAAATTTCAATAATTTCGAACCTAAAGGCGGTGCCACGCATTCGTTGTTCGGCGAGTATCCGCTCGCCGAATCCCCCAGCAGTGTGGATAGCACCGGCGGATCCTGTGAGGGGGGGGGGGGGTGCACGGTGGCTATGGGGCCATGGCCTCACCCAAAAGGTCTAGAGTGTGTGTTTACCTTCCTTTATTTGGCAAAATTGATTTAAATATTTATTTATGCTCGAATTATGTAATTATTTAAACAATATTATTCTATAGTATCATATCTACAGCAAATAAATAATACACTATATAACAACAAATACGTTTATTTAACAAAAATCTAGTATGGTTCCCCAGAAATGATCGTCTGGATCTCCCCCATGGTGGATGAGTTGCTTGCTTTTCGGTGAAAAAGTGCTTCAAATTTCGAGTTTATAGTAGCGTTTGAACGTAATTTTCATAAAAACGGCTCCAAATTTTTAAAAAAATTGCAATTTAGGACAATATTTGACTATTCTTTAATATTCTTAAAATAATATTTCCGTTCTACTATTAGGGAACCGAAAAACTGAGAAAATAAAATAATAATAATAAAAAAAAAAACTTTGAGCGGCGATTGATAGCACCTGACAAGAGTATGTGGCAAGATCGAATGGCTTGCCGAGACCAAAGAAAATAGAAAACTAATACGGGAAAGTTTGTGCTATTTGTAGCACCACTAGTTTGCATCATCAATCGCACTGGTATCTTCATGGCAAAAACAAAAAAAGAAACCACAGAAATACTATTGATAAACATCGACGAGATGAATCCGTTGAATCTTTCTCTTTGGACGTTTGTTCTACGTAAGCATATATCGTATCGCTCGGCTTATTCGGTTCATTGGCGCTGTGCTTGTGTGCAGTGGATATGTTTTAAGTGGATAAAAAAAGTCAATTGTCTGTTTTGAGAATAATTGCAAGATAATGAGTGCTGGGTAAGATACCAGGGAGGCTAAAGTCGCAGTTGCTGATGCAATGATTGTAGAAACAATATTTTCACAATATGCTTGTAGGCACAGCACAATTACTTCAGCTGCGAGAACGACACCATTCCATACAATGCAGGTAACGTAAATTGGCCAACCAATGAAATTAATCTGCAAGTTAATTAAGAACATAAAGAGAGTGTTATTTTTGTATTAAGTTTGGAAACATACAAGTGTGAATCTTTTAACGCGAAACATTAATTATTTTTTTGTTAAAAATGTATGTGACGTAGCCTATAGGGAGAAGTACAATCTGTGCGTGCTTTAAGCTCCGGGCACTACTTGAATATAGGGAGCAACTAGTATTTTTAGGGCAACATACTACAAAAAAATATTAGCTCCCATATAGTAGAAACTAATATTTGCGAGCTACCAATGTTAACTTTTGTCCCTTTTTCGTATCCTGGTGAAGGAATAGACTGACGTGCAATCACAAAGAACTATTTTTTATGATATTGAGGAAGAATTGACTAAGCTCCTCAATAGCACTACATAGCCCGAGGAAAGTGCGCCAGTGTAGAGTTCACTTACTGCCCAGAAGTAGAGCACGGGACAACCTCAACATTTGCTCAATGAATTAAGGGAAATGAATGGAAAACATAACTGATGATGTGGAAGCTGAAATAAAATACTTTATTAATGGCACATTATTCTTGAATAACTATAACATTATTTTCATTTTTTATAATTATAAATACTTGTATTCCTTGAAATAATGTAATCACCATTGAGGAAGACATAGGCAATGATTATAGAAACAATATTTTCGCAATATGCTTGTTGGCACAGCACAATTACTTCAGCTGCGAGACATTTTTTGACAAAAAACATAGGATCGTAAATGAATTGTCACGACAACGCTAGGATTTCCAGCTCAATAGAGGATGGGAGTAGCTAATTATTCGTACAATTGTTTTCTGTAATCTAAAACTTATGATAATAGCTCTACACTTTCTAACTACGGAATATATCATCTACACTTCAAAGCTAGAGTTCGTCTTCTGAAAGCCTTCACAAACGCGAATGGTTCACATCAACATAATCAAAACTTCAAAGAGGTCGTTCATAACGGAGGCGGCTGGTCAGCAATAATCAACAACGCGACACTTTCTGACAGTCCACTAGTGAAACAAAAACATAATAATCACTACCAATCTAACTTAAGACACATTTATTGTGAAAGATTATATTACTGAGTGTTCTTGCTTTACCAATCGTCACCGCTCTTATTTATTATCGACACAAACACCAACGCACGCAGGCTAGAATGTATATGCAAATGCACGGAGAGCTGCACATCCTAACAGACCAAACCGCAAGGACTTTCCCAGTGAGATCTAAAATATATTAACTTTAGCAGATAGTGATGGGCAATAAATCTCCCTGCTCAGCGGGAAGCTCTCAATCAGCTCTTCTATGACAGGCGGGCTCCTAACCTAAGAGAGATTTGCCGAAGTGATCGAAGAGTCTGGACACCCACACAAACAATATCACAAAAAAGAACAGTAATCATAATAAAGAGTGCAGAATAACATCAATTTAGGAGGTCATCATAGTGTTGACGCTGACCTTCTTTTACAACAAACACTATAATAAAATTAGGCACGTAAACAACCATTGTAACTGCATTTAGGACATACATTTATTTACGACATTTAGGGATTTACATTTAGGACGCCATTTAAGGTTAATTTTCTCTCATTAAAAGAGTTCCTTTTCCTTGTTGCCTCACCTACCTAACCACCTGTCATTGCTGGGAGCCACTATTGTATACAGCCGCACACTCGGCATAGAAATCAATTGAATATGTAGCTACTGGAATCATCCACAACAGAAAAAAATTGTGTAGAAAATAGGAATAATAAGTATATTCAGTCAAAAATGTTTTTTAAATATCAATCGTTCATATGCTCAAAATTTTCTTAAATTTGTATCTACAGACCACCAACAAAGCAAACTGTAGACTTTTGCACATTCTTAGAAAATATACTGATCTATTATGCCTAAAAAATTTGAGCCTTTTTTGAGAAAATCTTGTTCTCAATATTTTTTAATATTTCACTCAAAATTGCGCGAAAACTACTAATAATGTCCAAATATTGAATGAGACATCGTAGAACTAATTACAGAGAAAAAATTTCATTTGAAGAAAAAATCTTCAATAATGTAGATGTATGAGACAGTCCAAAAATGTCAAACTTGTGCATTTTTTGAAATTTCAGAATTAACGGTGGAAATCGGTTCTTTGTTTTCTTTATAAATGTATTTGAGACTATTCTCTTTAGAAGAAATTTAAAGAAAAAAAGTCGAGCTTTTTTTGAGAAAATGTTGAAAATGTCTCCGTGTAAAGCGCACCCTAAATTTAAAGAAAACTTGCTTCAAAACCGCTGGGATTCGATTCGGGGCAGAACGGCCGGGATAAATTCATTTTCGAAAAAAAAAAATCCTCCGAATAGTTTAGGCGCTAGTTGTTCACAGACGCACAAACGCGGGCAGACGGACGGACGTTTAGCCTCAAAACAAACTTTCGATATTAAGGATTCGAATCGTGAATCCTAACTACACGACGTGTTAGAGAAAGTAATTTACAACATATTGGAACAAAATTTATACAATTTTTTTTCTACCAGGGCTCGACAATTCGAGCTTCGACAATCGCAAAATCGCCGTTTTTGGCCGTAAGATTTCATAACTTTTTCAATACTACCATGTTACTCCATATAATGCACGTACACGGGAAAGTAAAGACAATGTATCAGACGATTTCCATGTCTACATTCGAAAATGCAAGTCATTTTTACAGAGAGTAATAGCTAAGGTGAGCATCATGAAAATGATCAGGGTATTTTGAACGCGAGTAACAAAATGAATGCAATGTGAAATATAGTAAAAATTACAGCCACATTTACAAGAAACTTTCTAGAGAATGGTGTTTCAAGTGAAAATGATAGAAAAGTGGACGATCCGGCAGAAGTGGCCACTCGCTTCAACCAATACTTGGTCTCACAAAGGGGTTCAAGCCACAAACTTAAACATCATCAGAGGTTTCCCTCCAAATTTCATTATGATGTGCTTTATGAAACTTCTTCCAATGAAATCTTCAAAATTGACGGTAAAAAATAGTATTCGGTCAGTGTAAATGAATTGTTAGATTGTTTCTTAAAGACTTGTAACCTGCCATTAAACACCTTAATTCACATTTTCAATGCTTTTTAATGCCCAGAAATTCTTTCAGATGCATTCAAAAAGCAAACGTTGATTTATTTTTCAAAAAGACAGAAGAATAAATAAATAAATAAATATCAGAATTAAAATTCAAAATTATCCAGCTTTCCTTGATCCATGAGCAAATGTCGAGATGGTCTTTTGATGAGACAGAAAGACAGCTCTTCTGGACATTGCCTTTCTCCCCCCTCCAGAGTCACTGATTTTACATTTTTACGTTAAATGAAAGAAAAAAGAAATAAAAAACACTTCAAATAAGAATTTGGACTACGAGTTTTCTAAGAATACTTCTTCTTTCGAGTAGGAAATATATTAACATCATATTTTTTTCAAACTTCGTAATTACTTTGTTGGAAAATAAAAGTTACAAATTCGTAGTGCTTTCTTCTTACCTTGCTTTGAGATGTGCAAGCGGCGAGCAAGATAAAAGATGTGCACGTGCAAAAACAGGCTATCAGCGGTATCTCAGTGTCGTGATATGCAGAAAGAAAAGCAACGAATAAAGCCTGGGCGCAAGCCTGAAATGATCGTGTAAAGCAGATTGTTAAACACAACAGAAATGTACATCTCTTAAAGATAAAACATACATCAGTGGTGGAACTTTGGGTTAATTAATTTGACCGAAACCAATATGATGATAACAACACTATTTCTGCAAAATAATTTAGAAGAGAAAACTCATCTGCAATAGCTAGTTCAAAAACCGTGGCGAAGAACCATCCAGATGAGTAAAAATAGTTACAATTTTAGCTACACAACATTTTCCAATATCAAAATTATCTTCTTCACGTGTTTTATGACCTAAGTCCGAAGTATATATAATGGTAGGAGTTGCCGATTAATGAGTTTCAAATAATGCGTTACACAGAATAAAGGTTGTTTTATGTAAATTGCGAAGGCTCAAGGATGTAACTTCGTCGTAAACTCTGAAATTCGTAGCGAAGCGTCGACTGAGGTATATAGCAAGGTTGGGTAAGGTAATTTACGACAGACAGACAGACAGAATGGAACTCGAAACTATATAACTTTTCTCTCACTGGTTGTATAAACTCATTTACAGACTGTCTATCACGTCTGTCATTCCTTGTCGCTTTACGTAAAGTTCTTGATCTACCCAAGTCATTTTGTGCTTGATAATGGCAACTTCATCCGAATGTCAAAAATATGCCTCATAGCTGCTTCTACCCTGGACTTTATCAGCAACTAATTATGGATTATGTGAACATTAACCGGCTGCTTCGAGAATTAGCCAGATTTTGACTTAAGACGAAATATATTCATACTACGTATGCACAAATTTAATAATCTCGGGATATTAGCCCCAATTACAGTTTTTTTGTCATTCATTCACAAATTTGAATAAACTAATAACGAAATACTTACCATAGCAAAGAGAAGAAATACTTCTTTAACAAAAATTAATCTTTTTGAAGGTACTACAGAACTGCATAATGAGTAAGTAGTTAACATTGTTAGGTATATTACTGCGACTAGAGCTCTGGAACAATTCCATTTGAAATTTACCATGAAATAAAATTGTCTTAGGTTCTAATTTACTTGATTTAGAAACAATAGAGTACGGGTGACAGAGAAACAAAACGTGGTTGACGTGTGGAAAGTATTGAATATATTCGACAAGATGAGGATATTTTCGAATCTAGTAATGGCGGCACATGACTTCCAAATTTGGTGGTCCACAATGAGAAATCTGAATGGTTCTCAACAAATGTTGTGGGAGGGCCCAGATGTCTCCGTCAACGCACCCAGATGCACTCGAGGCGCTGCGGATCTGCGGACGTTCTGCACTACGAACAGGGTGAACAAGAAAAACTAAGGCTTTATCATCTCCGTGGCTGGGTGGGATCTCTTGGCTACTGTTAAATATAGTGTTTCAGAATAAATGCTACAAACTTATGTAGGGAGTGAATTGATTGACTCATTATTAATGATTCCGGGCGTGTCAACTGCTAAGGTCATTAGCCCCATAAGCGTAGTGCATGTTTTTGCTCGGGAGGTGGCGGTATTCTTGCCTCGCTGGACGGCGAGACACGGTGCCGATCTACCTTCGGCTAGCGGAGTTTTCCCCGACCACGTATCTCCCACCAGCGGGCTCCGTCCGAGCCGAGACAAACTCTAATCTCCCGACCGGTGACCCGGCGTGTGGTGCATGTTAGTCATGTTAGTAAGTGTGTGTAAGGGGTGAGGATAGTACAAGGAAGAGGAAGGAAAGATCGCGCGCAGTCCGTTTGTTATGAAGCTGCTTCGGTATTCGCCTAGTATTGATCGGAGAAACCACGAATAACTTAAAGAAGCATTGAAACGACATCAAATGATCCACTTCACCCGGTGAATAATTTAAACAACATGTTTGTAGTTGCACCGCGATCATTGTTTTTCGCCTCTCGCTAAGAGTAAATTGGTTTCTAATACATTCCACCTAAGGTCAGTAGCGGTGCAGCAAAACTGGTACCTATAGTTTACCTAGAGGCCCGTAACAATGTGTAAGATGAAAAATAATAATAGTGGCAATGTATTCTAAAATCAAATGAATGGACATTATAGTATTCTGTAAAAATTTGAACCAATTATATTAAAAATAATAACCGTAAACACTGTGGTTTATATAAAACATCTTTTTCCTCTTTTACAAGGACTGGATATGAAGAAAGCCCGGGCAACGCCAGGTATTTTGCTAGTTTTATAAAAGTTACACATGTGGCACTTGCTCCTGATTGGCATGCAACACCTCACAATTTGGTGTTTGGCGAGTACGCGAAATCTCTTAGCGTCTGAACTTGCAAAACATCAGGGCATCGCTGAGTTCCCTCTCAATCAGGAGCCGATGCCACGCGTATAACTTCGTTTTATGAAATTTCACATTAGGTACTTATCAGCAAGAAATTATCTTCTTTCACCCCTACTGGCCTGTGACCGGGAGGTCGCAGGTGCGAGTCCCGACGGTGGCAGGATTTCGACATTAGCTTGTCAGCTAGGTCGGATTCAGTCGTTGTCTGGAGGACAATTCTAGCGGCCGGCTGTTCTGATCGGTAGTTTACCGTGGTTTCTCTGATCAACACCAGGAGAATGCCGGAGCAGCACCGCCTGCACGGTTCGCACGCGATCTTTCCTTCCTCAACATCTCCTCACTCCCTACTTACACTAACATGCACTACTACAACAGATGCCGGGAGACCGGTAGGGAGCTTAGAGCTTGTCCCAGTCGGAGCAGTGCTCCGCAAATGGGAGATACATGGTTGGGGAAAACCATGCTAGCCGACGCGACGGTAGGTCGGCCCGGATCTCATCATCTAGCGGGAAGACCACCGCCATCTACCGAGGAAAACATGTACTACATTTACGACCTCAGCAGGTGAGGAGCCCGGAATCGCTTATCAATCGATTAAATTACACTACGCAACAAAATTTTTTGCACAATTTGTTCATGTTGATGATGAATAGGAAGTAAGCTTTTCTATAATGTCAATATTTTAGATTAATTAACAAATCCTCAAATTTTCTTAAAAACTAGAATAATAACAAATTTATGGAATTTAACGAGTATAAAAATTAACGTGTCATTCATTCAAATATGTTAATTGCAACTATATTGAATAGAGATGGAGAACTGAATGGAGAGAGAGAGACGGAGAGAGAGACGGAGAGAGGGACGGAGAAAGAGATGGAGAGAGAGACGGAGAGAGAGACGAAGAAAGAGACTGAGAGAGGCTGACACAGAGAGACTGAGAGAGACTGAGAGAGTGACTGAAAGATAGACTAAAAGAGACTGGGAGAGAGACAGACAGAGACTGAGAAAGAGAGTCGGTGAGAGAGACAGAGAGCGAGACTGACAGAGAGGGAGAGGCAGATAGAGACGGAGAGAGAGGGAGAGACGGAGAGTGAGGTAGACACCGAGAGAGAGCGAGAGGTGGGGAGAGAGGGAGAGACGGAGATAGACTGAGAGAGAGGGAGAGACCGAGAGAGAGATGAAGAGAGACGGAGAGAGGAAGGGAGAAGGAAGGAGAAAGAGGGAGATGAAGGACAGAACAACGTCTGGCGGGTTCCGCTAGTAAATATAGAAAAGCTCGTAACTACAGCGCTCCGTTTTACGATGTGGGAAACCTGCTAACTACAATTATTGGAGGTAGCAGTTTTGCCACATCGTAAATCCAAAACTGCAATTATTTCAGCATGGTCAGAGCGTACTAGTAACACGTACTACAGTGTTACATTTTCGCAGTTTATGATCTCAAAAATAAGGATGCTTCCTGTTTTGCATGGAACGAGACTGAGGGAGGGCTAGAGGCAAATGATTTTGCGAGTATAATGTCAAATTTTGTGGTCTCACAACTTCCCGTGGCGGAATTAACAGAAAAATTGTCCTTTACTGTGATGTATGCTGCTATAAAAATCGAAATGTAATTATATCAGACGCCCTTATTCATATTGCAGTAACGAAAAATGCTATTGAGCAAAATATTTGGAAGAAGGGCCCATTCAGATGGAGGCAGAGTCAATGCAGAGTACTATTGAACAGAAAATAAAAAAAACAAAAAAATAAATGTGCCTTCAGACTACATATCAGTCTGCAAGGAGGCAAGAAAATCACCGAAGTCCTCCTCTGTGCAATATCTGCATTTTGAATATTTTTATAATTTTGGAAACTATTTATTACTTCGCGTATACATTAGATATGGGCTTGAAAATTTTTCTTCAATAACTGTTAGCGGAATAACAATCGACAAAGCTTCTCGAAAAGTCAATCGTTTTCTGCCAAAACTAGTTCAAAATTTCGTATTTTTAGATGCACTCAAACTTCATTTTCTCAGAAAATCTCCAAATCTGTTCTTCAAACATTTCTAAAGGATGGTGCTAATTGCACACTTTAATTCGATGTAAAGTTCATTTCGGAAAATTTTTTTTTTTTAAATTACACAAATATAATTTTTTCGTAAGATCTCTCACGACGTTAGTATGCACATTACCAACAATTTGAAACACTATTGTATTTGGGAGTTGAAGTGCTTAAATGACTTCAAATGAAGTTTTTCGAGAACTCGAACATTTTCTGCGAAAAGTGCTTCAAATTTTGAATTTAGTGTTGGTCTCAAGCGCCCGTTTCTTGAGATCAGCTGCAACCTTTTCAAAGAAAATTGCAATTTAGGACGAGGTTTTACTGTTCTTTAATATTCTTAAAGTAATATTTCCGTTCTACTACTGGGAAACCGAAAAATTAAGAAATTTAAAAAATGTAGTTTGGATAGCGATAGATGGCGGCAAGCAAGGGTATGTGGCAAGTTAGAATAACTAGTCGAGACCAAAGGATATAGAAAACTAAGTGGAAAGTCTGTGCTACTCAGCAGCACCATTAGTTTTCCAAGAGTGTTATGTCTGGCCAGGGAGTAGGAGCTCCACGTGTTCTTGGTGACGGAGCCTTTTGCCTCTTTCCTGAATGACGCATTCAGTGCAAACTAAACTTTTCGGGTGAATGAGCTGAGATTCCCGTTCAAAAAACAATCAAACTCTTCCCATGGAGCTGCCGGATTTCCCTTCACTTTACAGTCGCTGAATGAGCAACAACAAAAGAAAATTTGACGATTTTAAAAACTTAAAAGTGTCGTTGAAGAAGGACTAGCATTAATTTCTTGATAATATTCAATATATATAAAATTTATTTCATTGTATTAAAATAAAACTTTGATTTAAAATATTGTATTCTTTTTTTAAAATAAAACTCCTAGTATCGAAATAAATTATCTGTTTATTGAGTACGTAATTCTAAGTGAAAAATCTGTATCTCTAAAATACTTCAAATGAAAACCTCGTAACTCCCGTAAATAAAGAGTTTGTTATTATTATTATTATTATTATTATTATTATTATTATTATTATTATTATTATCATTATTATTATTATCATTATTATTATTATTACTATTATTTTATTTTTATTGCGATTAGCAATATATTTTTTATACGTTTAAAAAATATAATTCAAAATATTTTTAAGACATATTATTGGTTTGTTTATTTGTATCGCTTATATTATTACCGCTTTTTTTCGCCTCCTGAAAAGTTTACCTTATAGGAGTTATGAGTTATGCTAATGGGCATGACGGTATGTATGTGGCATTTTGAGTAGGCGGTTGCCTGAAATAATATTTTGCAAAAGAATGAAAGAGAAGTATGTGAATATCATGAAAAATAGCAGAAAGAGTGTTTTTTGGCTGTTTAAGCAAAACAGTTTGTTCCATAAAAGGTAACATCTGTCATCCTACTAATCGAACTAGTTAGTAATCGATACTTCATCGAATCCGAAAACGTGTATTGGAGGAGCAATGCATTTATTTATTAAACCAAAAAATAGATTCGCAAGATAAACTAAATAGATATTTATGAACAATCCTAGTCTATATAAATGCCATATTTGTTATGGTTTTGGTGTACGAAGAGTACCTCCTGAAAAGGTTGATTTGTAAAGTGGTGTACACAGATACTTACAGTCTGCATGGCCACTTACGTTACAAAACAGAACGTACTACTTAAGGGAGATTGTTAATGGCGAAGTAAATAATTCTAAAAAAGTCTTGAAATTACATATGATGAGAGTACTGGATATGTGTTAATGTGAAGTAAACTTACGCCGATGAGATGCTGTAAGTGAGACGTTCTCTGACTGCAAACTTGAAGGAATCTCTGAAAAAGGCAAGAGAACATTAGGTCAACATTCTAGTGGAAACAAATGTACTACATTAGTTGTGTGAGTTGTTTTGTGTTTTAGTTGAATTATCTTAATAATTACTCTTTACTAGAAAAAAACTAACATTTTTTTACTACTATTGGGGAAAATTCATCTATACCATACTGAAATCAATTGCACCGATTCTGGATCTAAGTCAGATTTATACTATCTCATATTAAATGCTATTTTTTTAAACTTTGAAATTATTACACACACACACATACAAACACACATACAATCAACACAATCAGGACATATCAACAATATTATGCAGATAATAACGTCATTATGACCTAGCATGATGGAATAGTTCGGCTGGTTCTTTCAGCGATCAACCACAAACCGAAAAACTTCGCACCATATATATATAATAGCAAGCCGAAATCTTCCATCATGCTAGGTCTTAATGACGTTATTGTCTGCATAATATTTTGATATGTCCTGATTTCTGAGCGGATTTGTATGATTTTGCATATTTTATCTGTTCTGTTATCTATTCTTCAGAGCATAGCTAAGTGATATTTCTTGGCATTTGGTTAAAATTGAATGCTATGTAGATTAATATGTTGGTGCATATTTGGCCGATTTTTTCTGTCGGTACCTATTCATGTAATTATAAGCGCATATTTTCATATTTTGTTCACATATAGATTTATTTCGAAAAGAAGGAAGATGATTCGCAGCGAAATGATTTGTGCCATTTCATAAATGCGCATGCCACTTCCGTGGATATGAAAATATGCTTTTCGATGTTCAAGACTTTGTTGGCAGAAAATCGCCGAGCTTTACGTTTGACAATATGCGTACGGTATTTGTGACAAGCTGAAATACAGCACTGACATTGCAAAAATAAAGTAAAACTGTAAGATGAAAATACATGGACGTTATGCTATTGCGTTTTTTCTTAGCTGTAGATGACAATATATTTGTACGCAAATGTAGGAGGTTTATCGTTATATTTTTTATACCAAACAGAATAAAATAAAACAAGACATTCTACAATTTACTTTACAATTTTTTCTCCCGAAAAGTAAGGTAGATTATATCAAGTTTGCACAAAAATATATCTTTTCATGCTTCTTCCAAGATTTTATCAAGAAAGACTTTTCAGGAAATGAAATATTGTTAATTCTAAATGAATATTAAAGGGCATATATAAGAATTTTTAGGTCATAAATGAATATTTTTAAAAGCTTATTTCAAGATTTTTTTCGGGCACAGAAATTCTCACCCTAGTCCGGATGATTCTCACCACGTTCATTTCTTACAGCGCCAAGATTTGGTGGAAACAAAATGAAAATGGCAATGCAGAAAAAGGAATTTTAAAGGCCTAGATTCTGATATGCTCTATGTCATGTGCTACTTTATCATAATTATCGGCTAGATAATTTCTCTGTAACTTATTTTTCACATGAACAAGTGTAGTATCGTTGGAAGTATTGTATCGCTATTTTTTGTTTTAATTTAAAAAAAAATTGTGTTTTGACAATTATCGACTAATGTACCAACGAAATGTTCCATAGATTGTCACTTTGATGAGGATGTCCATTAATTTTTAAGTCTTCTTTTATCCAGTAGAATGAGAAGAAATTGGTATTTTTTACCAACATACAACCAAACTCATTTCAAGCTAATTCTGAACAAGTTTATGTATAGCTTTCACTCTTTAGTTTTGTGCCATCCACTTTCGGCGCCTAAAAGTCATTTTTTAAACATTTTCTCAATTTTAGGACCTCTAATAGTAGAATGTAGAAGAATAAAGCCTTAATATAATATTAGAGAAGAGTGAAACCTGATCAAATAAGATTATTTCCTCTGAAAAATTTAAAGCCGCGTTTGAGAAAATATCGTTCGAGGATACCCGGTGCGCGGGACGAGCGAAGGAGCTCTCCAGCGCCTCCGAGATGGGCGAAAGGCAGCGCGTAGGCCCTGGCAGTCTTTTAGACGCCCGAGAGAAGAGGAAACTTCCTAGTTCGGGAAATTCTGAGCCATTCTGAAACTTCACTGGGTAATATTTATATGAAAGACATTTTCACAACATGGAAGAGACTGGCAGATAAAAGTATTTATCTAGGAAAAATGTGAATTTCAATTATTTAAGTTAGGCTGACCCGCTGAGTATCTCTGCTGAAATTAAAAAAAAAAAAAAAAAAATACAGGCTCAATACGTGATACATTTTTTTTCGTTAATCGGCCGACTAGGACCACGCATGCAAGCATTCTGCATTCACCGTGGCTCAGTTTTTATTTATTATCGCGGTGGCAGGTGCTTGCAACAACTTTTTTGGGGGACCAGCATTTTAGCTGGATCCGATTTTTATCCCCCACGGTTGTTAGCCCTGGGGGTATGGAAGATGAAATGATGATATGATGATAATGGGGGTGAAAGGACAACACATACGGACATACACAAATACATCCATGCCCGAGGCGGGACTCGAACCCGCGATCTTCTGGTCCGAAACCACTCCGGCACTACTGCCTTAGCGATCTCGGCCATCTGATCGGCAATGCGTGATACATATTTTAATTAAAATTACAAAAAAAATTTTGAAAATTTCAGTTGACAAAAAAAGTTTAATGCAAATTACCAATAAGAACGAAAATTGTAATATATACAATTTTAGAACATATGAAGAATTTTAAATACTTATGCTATGCTTTATGAGAAAATGACACGGACTTAGACGTATGAAGTAAGTGTAGAAAATAATTAGTTTCGCGTGTATCAGTGTCTGTTTATGTCTAAACATTCACAGGAATTTCAAAGTCAAAACCCGAAAAGATACCCTATAAAGTTCTCTAATGCTATTCCTGTAAGTATGTATCGAAGTATAAAAGAATCGAAAGTAATTTTGGAAAAAGATAAAAGCACAATTAAGGCGTGAAAAATAAATGAATGTTACGTTTATGTTAGAAAAATATGTGCTAATAAGAAGCAATGCTGCGAAAATTTGGAAAGGATGCTAAATGAGAAACTGCAGGCATTAACACTTTCGTATATCCCACGAGGAAGGAGAGACGTGGGCAGGCCAAAGAAATGGTCACTACAGCAGACTGAGGTCTAATCCCGGTTGCTAAAACAAGAACTACTAAAATTTATATTTAATTTATAATAATAAATATTAACTAGTGAAGTTTCAGAATGGCAAAGAATTTCCCAAACTAGAAAGTTTTCTATTCTCTTCGGCGTCTAAAAGACGGGTTAATAAGAGATAGGGATAACACAACTAAGGCCCCCTACCTCTCCTTTAAGGACAAATTT
The DNA here is from genome assembly GCA_038098605.1 of Gryllus longicercus. Taxonomy (NCBI): domain Eukaryota; kingdom Metazoa; phylum Arthropoda; class Insecta; order Orthoptera; family Gryllidae; genus Gryllus; species Gryllus longicercus. The sequence goes on along the minus strand of JAZDUA010000125.1, from coordinate 42,222 downwards.
CGTTGAGGAGAAAGCTCAAATTTCTTTCTAAATAAAAGCTCATAGTGTTTTAAGTATATAGATGTGTTCAAAACAAATTTAAATAATTCTTACATATATAGAACAAGAAAGGTTCCAATAAACATCACTGCTGATATGAGGGCTAGAACGATAAAAACGGGCCGCGCAGCTTTATTGTTACACAAGGCCCTCACTTGCTCCAGCTGACGTTCACTTCCCAAAGTATCAGACGAATTTTGACTTTGAATCGTGGTAACAGTCGCTGAAACAGTGGGTCGCAGAAATAGTATATGTACATGCACGATCTTTAATTTTATTTACCAATTTAGTATATAAGTTGGTAGTTTTGTCATTTGTAAGTTACGTGCTTTTGTAGCAGAAACATTCAATGAAAAAATGAGCTAATACAATTATGTAAATTATAATATGATGTTGCAATTACAGAGATAAACTCACGCTGTTCATCCATTGATATCTACTTTTGGAGATTGTCTTTACAACGTAGAGGAATTCACAATTTATTCACTGAAACTGATTGGCATAAAAAGTCACAACTTGCAACTGAACACTTCCTTCTTGAAATTCTATATGAAATGCAGCTGAAATTTCACATATTCTGACTTCTCAGAAACAAACGCGCATCAAAACAAATGCATTTTATCAATACATCTAATAAACCTCCATGATGTCTCTTTACGAATAACAATAATAATACGTAGGTATGGACAACGACATAATTGGAACTCGCGTCCCTTTGAGTATGTATTTTGAAAGCGTTAATTCATGAAAAAAGTTTTGAGAGCTCAAAAACAATATCTTACGTATGAACTAAAACGCATATCAGAGACGAAGAAATTCGTTATTTAAGCCCTGTTTAAGCTAGAATCTCTGTTACTAAACCATTTTTGAAACCATCCGTGTTCCAACATTTTCAAGCCAAATATTATTTCTAGTAGATATACTATATTGTCGTAATATGAATCTATATAACGTGCTTTTGTATCTAGCAGACAGATAATGAGATAAGATGTTTTCAAAGGGTCAAACCGGCGGAGGTGGCTCAGGGCGTCAACTGATGTTACTGCAGTGAGGTCCTGCGTTCGAGCCCTGACAGTGGCAGGATTTTCGTCACTAGAGGGACAGCTAGTTAGAATTCATCCACTTTCGGAGGAGAATTGTTGCGGCGAACGTAGTAGAAGAATTGCAGCGAGAATTGTATGTAACAAATAATCAGGAGACTTGGCGGCTAATCTATAATTATTGTATGTTGTTTTCTTTCTTTTTTCCAGAGAATTTCTTCATCACCTTCGGTGACTTTCTCCTTAATTAAAAAGTATTTAATATGCTACCTTGGGCCGGTGAAGATGGTCGAGATCTAAGGGCAGTAGTGCCATAGCGATCTCGGGCCAGAAGACCGCGGGTTCCAGTCTCGCCTCGGGCATGGGTGTATTTGTGTATATCTATAGGTGTGTACCGTCCTTTCATCCCTCCGTCCTTCATCATCATCATCATCATCATCATCATCATCTCATCATCTATACACCCTGAGCTAACACCCTTGGGGGATGAAACCCGGGATTCAGCTAAAATGCTGATCCCCCCCCCCCCAGATAAAGGTACTTGCACCCGCTGAAGCAGGATGCACGCGTGGTATGAGTTGGCCTATAGGCAAAAAAGAAAAAAAAAAGAAAATGCTGCCTTGGTTTGAAGCCTTGGCTAGTGCGCGGGGCCGTGGGGGGGGGGCAACGCCTTGAAGGGTGTGCCGTGGCGGCGCGGCGCGTGTTTCGGAATTCGCACGTGCTGCTGCTGGTGCGGGGTGGGGGTGGGGGTGGCGGGGCGCGGAATCGATGGTTCTCTCTCCGCCTATCGAGCGGGCGGCGGCGGCGGCGGCCGGGCCCCGGGGCGGGGAGGTGGTGCGGGGCGGGGCGGGGAGGTGCGGGGCGGTGTCGGGCTGCTCCAGTCGCGCGGGAGCTGCGGCGCGGCTGGCAGGCAGGCGGGCGGGCGGGCGGGCGGTTGAGAGCGCAGGTGGCGCAGTGGGTCATCGGGCCGGCGGGGGCGGGGGGGGGGGCGGCGGAGGGGGCGCCCACGCCTGCTCCGCTGCGGAGGCCGCGCGGCGCGCGCCGACCACGTGCTGCTCCTGCCAGTGACGCTGCGGCTGCTCCGCGAGGCGCGCCAGGGCCATTTTCTTTTCGGCTGCCTACGAGGGCGTTGTGGCTCCGTTCCGGAGAAATGACGCTTGGCTGAAGCACTGGATCTGTAAGAGGTGAGGCGTTTTGTTTGTTGTGTTTCGGTGATCGAATAGAACTATATCGAAACTCAAATTGTACGATGTTGAATCCGCATGTATGTGAATATTGTAAGCGTCGTGATACGTTCTTCGTGTAGCGAGAAACTAGTTAGTAGACAGTTCTTGTTATTTGAGAAATGGTTTAAATATTGCTGGGTGTTCGATGCTTCTTCCCGCCGTGAATTCTGTGCAATGTATGTGTTGGATGTTAGCACATTACTGGAGAAGCAAAATATTAAACGAAGGACCAATTTGCATTTCTTGACATTATTTTCATTATTATAAGATTGGTGTAATTTAATTTTCATGTGTGTTCTGGACTTTCTGATTACGATTGATTTTCTTTGTTGTGTTGTGACGTGTCGCCATTTCCGTTTGTCTTATTTAAAAAATATTAAAATTTCGTTGTAGATTTTTTAAACAAATCTTTCCATATTTAATTTGCATTTAGTTTATTTTATACTTCGTTTAGGCATTAGTCCGCGATTTATTCTTCACCTCGCTCGCGTGCTCGCATTACTATTGAGATTGTTTTTATTATTTTGTCCGTCACGTGCTTTGAAACAAAGCTGTCTTTGATTTTTTTAAACTGTGGTAATTGGTGCTAATACTTTTTTTCTAAATTTCCACCTACATTCACTCTTCTTTCCGAATGTGTTTTGAGGTGCTTTGGTAGGATGGAAGATATTATTTGCTAGTAGCCCGCGCCCTTCGCTGGTGCATTGATTCCACGAGCGCTCGTTTCCGCAAACGCCGCCTTCCCCCCGTCTATTTCCGCGCGCGGGGGACACACGTCTGCGGCGGGGGCGGCGGCGGCGGGTCCCGCGCTTCTCTTGGGCCGCGCGCTCCCGCCAAGGTTTGTTATTTGCCTGCTGCACCTCCCGGGAGACCCGATATAGAAGATATACTTTATAGGTCTCCGGGCCACTCCGTGCCTAGCGCTGCGCCCCGCCCGCCCCGCCCGCGTCGGAGCCGCGAGGCCGTGTATTTCCGTTCGCGTTTTAGGAGTTCCCAACCAAGTGGGGAAGGAATGCAGCCAGGGGAGGGGGCGAGGGTCGAAGTTGGGAGTCAGGGCGGTGGAGGCGGTGCACGGGGAAATTACACCATCTTTCCAACAGTTTTGTTCTGGGAACAACCAAAAGAATTTTAGCTTGAGTGTTCTTCTTTGCTTCTTGCCATTTCAAGTTGCTCGGGCGCAGTTAAAACTGGGTTATTTATATTGAATGTTAAATTGCGTTGTGTGTATATCTACAATCTGTGTTAGGTTAATTTCCGATTATTCTTTTCTTCTTACAGTAAACTTTTCCACGTATATGATACGGGGATCCTCTGTGTGTGTGTGTGTGAGAGTATAAGGGGGGCTGGGTGTTCAGCCGACTTGATGTTTTCCTGTACATACGCTTTTATTTTCTCTGAATATAAACATATTTTTATTTGTTAACTTCATGTTAATATTTATAACAAACAATTGATATACTGAATTGCATTCATTAGTGAAAGAAAATTAATAAATGCTTTAAGTTTTAATATATATCATTGGGTTCAAGCGGGGGTGGGGTGGGGGGCTGAAACCCTCTGGGTGCTTTTGCTTACTCAGTCCAGAAAGGTGCAGCAATGAGTAACATTGATAAAATACAAATTTTTCAAAACATATTTTTAAACGCGGTATAAATGTACCTAAGTAAGTTAAATAATAATCAAATTAGGAGTAAATAGCAAGTAGAAAACTTGCATCATTGTTTTAGAAGGTATTCAGAAAAAATTAAGGACTTAAAATAGGGGATTATGCTCAAATATTCACTTGCTTACTTGAGTTTGAGTTTAGCAAAAATCTCAAAAAATTAATTCAGTGTACCCAAGAGACAAATATGAGATATACTCTGAATAGCATAAGAATAGAAATACATGACTTGAAGACAATTTATTCTTCCCATTAAGAAATATATTTATGCAAATTAAAAGTACACATTAATACATATTGAAAATAACTAAAATTTTAATTAAACCCAACTCACTAGACCTTAGAGGACGCTTTGCATTAAATGAACTCCCCACCTGTCTATGCCCTACCCAAAATAATGATTCATTCTGTTACAATACTGCAAAATCTGTACGATTAGCCGGATAGTAAATAAATATGTTAAAATCTACAAAAGTGAAACTAAAAAAGATGAAAAACATCTTAAAGTCTCGTGCAACAGTATTGTATTGAAATACCTAGAATCTCTCCCTTAGTACAAGGAGGACTGTATCTTGAGGGAAATCCGGTAATTTGGATTGTAACTGCGCCCGCGTAGAACGTAACGATGTCGATTAGGGGCGAAGGGGCAAGGCTTGATAATTGCTAGCCCGTGGGAGTAGGCGGGAACGACGAAGCCTGTAAACTGAATGGCTGGGGCTCGTTCAAAGCTCAGTGGCCTCAAAAGCTGACACTATCTGGAAACATACTTCAATGGAGAAGAGTCGTTTTTGTATCATAAATGGCTATCAGGTTGTCAGTAGAACTTAAGGTTCGTTTAGGTAGTTAATTCCAGGAAATTCGTGATAAATGTGACTTACGACTGTTAGAATGGTCGTTCGTGTGCCTATTTTGAGCTGCAGGTTATTATTATGGCTCAAACACTTTATGTGATAACTTGAGTATTACTCAGCAAATTGTCTAGTGGGTTCTTATTTGCAAATATTTGGATACATTAAGGTATTTTACAAACTTTGTTTTTTATTGACTGAAAATCTGTGTAGAAGTAACAATTACAGAAGCAGAGTAAATGTTCAAATTATAAAAGAATACGTTTTATTGTAAGTTCTTTATAAATACATACTCTGCATAAAGAAATAATATTATTTGTAATATTTTAAGATCTACAATTTACACACGTAATCATGCTTAAGTATTAATTCCAAAATAGTTCGTTGTACCTCACCTAGCTGATTATGCGGCGTTGCCCAGGTGATATTTACCTCTGGGGCCCGCTCTGCCGTCTTTTTCGTCCCACCCCGTCCGTCCGTTTCGCCCGCTCCGCCTTGTTCACCAGTCTCGCCGGATTTTCGACCCTTCCTATACAGATGGGACGAATTGAACCGCAACCTGGAAGTGAATTACAGCGATCGGCTGCACGTGTCGGTAGTTTTCCGTGGTGTCTCAGACCAGCACCGGGAGAGTGACTGAGGATTACCCTGGCAAATGAACCACCGACCACGTGCGATCATTCCTTTCTCATCCTTGCCCCCTCCTCTCCCCTCACACACACACACACACACACACGCACACATTTACAGGCACTAAACCACACACATGTCAGGAGTGGCGAGGTAAGATCTTGTCCCATCTCCGGTGGTTCCCAGCTGGGGGACGTACCTGGACGAAAGCAAGCCCGCAAGCTCACCCATAGGCTGGCGCTGAGTCTACTGTTCCAGCGGGAAAATGTCACCGCCTCCGCCTGGGATATACTGCGCACTAAACTTTTTGGGCTAATGAAGTAAGCACTTGACGCGTTCGGAACCAATAATCCTTACCTCGCCCACATCGCCCACGCCGCCCCCTCCAGGTGGCAGGGGCCTTCGCAATACGTACAAAGCATTTAGTGCTTTGTCTACTGCCATATAGATAGGTGGTATTTGTACATTAGAGATGATTTATAATGCGTGTATTTGCACAGAAGTGGACAATTCAAACACAAAATTTAAGAAATAAGAATTGGAGACTGGGGAATTGTTTCAAACTTTGGGAAAGTGGAGATTTTGACTTCTAGTGATGAAGATTAGAAGGTAGATAATTCATAACTTTTCCGATATTATACATTTAAAATATAAGCCATTGTTAGGAGTTGCAATAATGCCACATGAACCGATCCTTTTTGATTTTTTTGGTCTCACATACGATATATTGGCTGAATGGAGTATTTCACTTTTCCAAAATTTTCCAAATTTGAAGGGACCAATACTACTATAAAAATTGATGTTTGGCAATAAGTTAATAAAAACATTAACAATTGGCCAATTTTAAGCAAGGGATGTATTCACAGGTGTGGTGAATGTCTATTGAATTTCACCTAACCAATTTGGTACTGATGCCCAATAAGTTAGAGAAAACTGCAAAAATATTGTTAAGTGAGACCGCTGCTAGTGCTTTTAGTCTTGGTGTGTGTGCCAGAATAAATGTAACTATGGCATCTAGAAGCGTCGAGAATGACATCTTTTTGCCAATGAACATATTTTCTGAAATTGCTTGTATGGAAGTTATATAGATCTGTTAAAGTCCCAATTGACCCAGGCTTTTAGGCAACACATGCATCGGATAGTTCTTTCTTGGTGAGTAACCAAGGGGCGTGGTTTATTATCCTTAGGAACTGGTATTGGAAGATTTGTACAGTATGTGATCAAAAGTATCCTAACACGTCCAAAATGGTGTTATGGTGTAATTTTGTTTTTCATGGAGGGGGCTTGTACTCCTTGCAGTCTTCGGTAGCATCACGGCACAGGCCTACGTTGATGTTTTATACACCTTCTTGCTTCCCACTGATGAAGAGCAATTCGGGGATGACGATTGCATCTTTCAACACGATCGAGCACCTGTTCATACTGCACGGCCTGTGATGGAGTGGTTACACGACAATAACATCCCTGTAATGGATTGGCCTGCACAAAATATTGGCTTAAATCCTATCGAACACCTTTGGGATGTTTTGGAACACCGACTTCGTGCTAGGCCTCAGCAACCTACATGGATACCTCTCGTCAGTGCAGCACTCCGTGAAGAATGGGCTGCCATTCCCCAAGAAACGTTCCAGCACCTGATTGAAAGTATGCCTGCGAGAGTGGAAGCTGTCATCAAGGCTAAGGGTGGGCCAACACACTATTGAATTCCAGCATTATAATTCGAGCATTATATTATACCGGCTGGAGGGCGCCAGGAACTGGTAAGTCATTGTGAGCCGGATCCTCTTGATCACCCAGTGTACTTAGCGTAAGTGCGACGCAAGCCCGCAAGCGTCTGCAGCCGCGGAGGTCGAGGGGCGTCGCGCGCCGGAGGCCGCGGAGCCGGGTGCGCGAGCGCCGATGGGCCCTGCCCTCCATTGTGCGCGCTCGCTCGGCCACGCAGTCCTCCCCCCTCCCCCTCCCCCCGGGCCCCCTGCGGCGGGCGAGCGGGGCGGAACGCCCATGCAGATGCGCTTGGGGGGGGGGGGGGCGCCTCCCACTTGCATCACGCGGCCCAAGAAAGCTGCCGGATACGGCCTGTGTCAAGCAAGAGTGAGCGGATGAGGGAACTTTTCCTTTCATTATCTAGTACCCGAGTACCCGGCGTTGGCGTGTATTTAGTTCTTTATCACAATAATCTGTTACGGAGGAAAAGGAATGAATAATGTCTTTTAAAGGAAAGTTACGAGCCACAGACCGCGCGCGATCTCACCCACCTCTTCCTTGTCCTATCCTCTCCCCTTACACACACACACACACACACACTAACACGCACTACACAAGCACACATGCCAGAAGACCGGTCGGGAGCTTAGAGCTTGTCCCGGCTGGGGTAGTGCCCCGCTGGTGGGAGATACCTGGTTGAGGGAAAGCCGCTAGCCGACGGTCGGTCGGCGCCGGATCTCGCCACACAGCGGGGGAAGATCACCCCACCTCCCTGGGAGACGACACATGCATTACACTTACGGGACTAATGACCCTGGTGGTTGACGTATTCGGAATCACTAAACAATCAATCAATCAATCAATTAAATGGAAGTAATTTTATTTACGTTCTCGTCACGGTCCTCCCCGTCCCGCTCTGCCTCGTCCCGCCTCCCCGCTCTGCCCCGATCCACCCATTGCTCGCCACTCTCTTCCTCTCCAACCCGCTCTGCTTCAGTCAGTCCGCACCCGCCCCGCCCACGCCGATACGCTCCTGCGATGCCGTGCATTGCATCGCCGTGTGTTGTGGGTTGCATACTTTTCTTTTTTAGGGGTCAAGGGCGCATAGTTTTACTGATGACTAGACATTCGTGTCATTTTGGAAAACGATGATTACTCTGTTATATTCCAGAATGTATAGCATGGCGTGATACTACAAGACCTTATGGAGTAAACATTCTTAACAATGAAGGAAGCTGTTTTCAAATCGTCTGGGCATTTCTCTAATTTTTATTTGACAAACGCAAAAGGGAATTTTGATGTTTTAGTTTCCTAATGGTTCCTCAACATTAGGGAAAAGTATTGTACCTTGGGGCAGTTGCAGGTCACAACGTTCTATTTCTCTTTAAAAGAAATTCTCTTAAAAGTGAGGGAGGTTTATAAAACAGCGTGAGACCCGGAGCGAGAGCGAGGCGCGAACCAGGTCGCGGGATATCATTAAAAAAAGAAAAAATCGTAATAAAACCACCAGACCTGATCTGCTCTCTAGTAGCAGAATGAGCAATCACAACATGTCTGTGGACCTATTATCCACAAGACGTCAGTAGAATGCAAAGGGGTAAAAATGTGAAGGTACAGATGTCCCACCTTCCTCTATTATATTTTGCTCGTTCTAAAAACAACAATCAAATAGAGTTATACATTTCTTTATTTCACTAGCATTTTCCAATAACTTCTTAAGCTGAATAATTTTACGGAAAAAATGTTGAACATTGTTATTTCTAAGTTGGCACATTAATAATAATAATTTTAATAATAATAGAACTTCCTATTATATGCTTTGATCCAACTAGAAGCATTCGTGATTAAATTATTTTGTCCTTGGAAGTTGCCCCCTCCCGCCCGCCGTCCCCCACGCCCTCCCACCCGCCCCCGCCGTCCCCCGCCGTCCCCCGCCGTCCCCCGCCGTCCCTCGCCCAGCCGCCCCCACGCTACGCCTTCCCCGCTCCTCCGGCCCTCGCACTCTCTCTGTCTCTCTGTCTCTCTCTGTCTCTCACTCTCCTCTCTCCTCTCTCCTCTCTCCTCTCTCCTCTCTCTCTCCTCTCTCTCTCCTCTATCTGATCTTAGAATCGTAATTTTTCAAATCGCATGGACGGAATCGTCGTGACATTTAGACGAAGTTTTACTTTGCACTTTTTTGGTTATTTTTAAGTTTTAGGCTTATTTATCTTTTAAAGATCCGTTTCTTTAAATTTATAACTGGTTTTAGTCCTAGATAAAGCTCGATATTGAAATAATTTCTAGCTTACGAATTACAATATATGTATACCGGTTATATACTGAGATTCTTCTCAGAAGGTAACGCAAAGAAGGTGTTGTTAACTGAAGGAATTAAACATCTTGTCACATCATTAGGTTTTTTAACCACGAAATCTGCACAATGTAGACCGATTTTGATTGTATGTATACATAATTTCCTTGTAGAGATGGGCTTAATAGCTTTTATTCAATTACTGTTATCGAAATAACAGTCAACTCCTATAAACGGTTATTAAAATTGTTGAAAAATAACATGTCCGTGATCAGCATCCTAACCTGGCCAACTTAGCTTGTGCAGCTACCTAACGGCGCTTGCTTAAACTACTTCCACAAAGAAACAGCTGATATGAACCAGACTGTATGAACTGTCAAGGAAGAATAGTAATTGATATAATGAATAGCAAATGTGTATAGAATATTATTAAAATGACAGTGATTCATAATTCGGATTTAGATTGCAAATATTCTTTCGAATAGGCAACTTATGCATAGTGAAGCGACGAGTGCCAAGAATAAGGAGAAACTGTGTTATTGCTTACCTATAGCTAAAGAGGTAAAGACTGTTGAATATCTAAAAATAATGTGAGTTATTTGACCGTAACTCATTTTATTTTGTCAAAATTAGGAAAATATTCGTGGATCACACATAAGCAGCAATGGAAGAGAAATAAGTTAACAAACATATTGGACGTATTTTATTTAAAGGACAAACTTTTTATTGTAGCGTATACAATAAAATATAAAAATATTGTGGTACATGTTGTGTAATAATGACGAATTATGTATTAATGAATCTATAGTTTGAGTACTTGCTAATTATGCACTTGCTTATTAGCAACTGATTAGCTGTGATCGTATAAAATGGTTGCTGCGAAAGCTTGTAGTTCGAGTTTGGCCTAGTATGAATTTCAACCCATAACACCCAAAATCAGAATTAACGAAATAAATGTTATTTTGCACAACAGTTATGAAATGATAACTTAAGAAATAACAGTTTAGCTGTTAAGGGCACATCCTTAGTTTTGTGAGGGAAGTTCGCCTCCATTCATCTCGCAGTTGTCGTACGTTTAGCACCACTCGAGGCACCTTACAGTGCTTCTACTCAACTCAATTGTGTGAAGATTCAATTGTGTGAAAACCGGGACAGTGGCTTTGTACCAACAATGGACATATGATTTCCCGCCTTTGTACAACAGACGCAGTTGTAATAATGTGCCGTATCTGCAACAAATTGAGTTTTCCAATATAAAGAAAGTGTTAAATTATTTACTGTAATACCTGACATAGAAATTAAAGATAATGAGAACTTTTATTTTCATAGTTATTTTAGGATTATATATTATATGTATTTATCTATCACTTGACAAAATATGTTGTGTATTCATTATTGATCTCTTGTTTAAATTAAGAATGTTCTGATACAACTTCAACGAACTATTAATGCTTTTCGCTAATATTTTTTTAGTTTTTATGGCCTTTTCCTAGTTTATTTGCATTTTTAGTGCATCTTTAAGCCTCTAAACACATTTTTCGTGCCTTAAATTGGCTGAGGTGTACCAAGGCCTCAGTTCATGTCACTGCCTCTGACTGGGATGGCCAAGGTTCGAGTCCCGACGGTGACAGGATTTTTGACACTAGCTAGATAGCTAGGTCGAGATCAGTCGCTGTCTGGAGGAGACTTCTAGCAGCTGGCTACTCTGCTCTTTCCAGAGTTTCTCTGATAAACACCAGGCGAATACCCTAACAAACGCCACGGTGTGCGATCTTTCCTTCATCTTCCTGGTCTTACCCTCACCTCTTACATACATTTACACTACCACCCATGCCGGGAGGCCAGTAGGGAGCTTAGAGGTTGGTATTTACTTGGCTGTCCGGGTGATGCCGCGTCCACGGCGAAGATGCTGACGTTTCGGTCGCCATTCTGCGACCTTCCTCAGGGCGTAATGCCATCCATGGTGACCGAAACATCGGCACTTTCGCCATGGACGCGGCGTCACCCGGTCAGCCAAGTAAATACTGACTTCGGCCGCGGAAGCCTACGCTCTCAGCTTAGAGGTTGCCCTGCTGGGGGGGAGTCCCGCTTGTGGGAAATACCTTGTTGGGGAAATGTCCGCCTGCCGGCGAGTGGGTCGGCGCTGGGTCTCACCATCCAGCGGGGAAGGTCACCGCCCCCTCCTCTTACCAGTGACCGCATGAGCTGACGCGCCCGGGACCTGCCCAGTCGCAGGGCGCGCGAGTGAGCGGTTGGTGTTGCAGCGCCATGGAGCGCGACCCGGCGGTGGAGCGGCGGCGCGAGGCGGAGCGCGTCATGGTGCACGAGGGCCAGGCCTTGTGGCGCCGCCAGCTCGAGGAGCGCCGCCTGCAGCAACTACGCGACCAGCGCGAGGTACCGCGCGCATTTGCAGCGGGAGGGGGGGGGGAGGGAGAGGTGGGGAGGGGTTGGGAGGAGAAGGGAGATAGCGGGAAAGGAAGAAGGGCAATGGAGGGGAGGGAGAGAGGGCGAGGCAAGGGAAAGCGAAGAGGTTAAGAGAAATGGGAAACGGAACGACACTACAATATTTAGAAATATCTCGACACTGAAAATCGAAAATCTTGACTTTTCAAGCAAAGCATTACGTGGGATCCGAAGTAAATCTCCCAAATCAAACAATCGAGTAGTTATTTCAATTTAGAATATTCTGTTGTAGTATGAAAAGATGACACTTTTTAAATATTCATCATTGAAGGTAGAATTAAGCGAATCGTTAGAAAGAAGTCAAGGACAGATACTCAAATACAGTTCTTAAACTTCTTGGCAGTTCGTTCTGTTCTGTAAGGCAGTGAAAACTGGACAGTCGACACCAAAAGTGCTCGTAGAGTAGAAGATGCAGCGATGACATTGCTGGTGTTACTCAACAAGATTTGACAAGTAAGGAAAGAGTTGACGATATCGAGTTTAAATGTAACAAGCATCAAGGGGAACAACTTGTAATGAGTTTGAACACATACATACTTCTATAGTGCATTCTTATAGACTCCAAAATTCGACTCGACGTCAAAGACGACTTTGTTTTCGTCCTCAAAGAATACACCTTCCTTCATTATTGATAATCTATTGCAAATTGACGAAAATAACAATTGGCTTCCTTTCATGAAACAAAATCTGGTGGCGAAAAATGCAGAACATTTTCCAACGCAATGTAAAGGAACTAAAACTTTATTTCAAAATATTCTGAGAGATGGCATCATGGGCCTTCAGACAAGCTGACCGTGATTTTACGGAAAGTGAAATAAGAGAACTTAATAACAAGACCGATTGAGTACAAAGCCTGAATGGTAATATGTATTAAATGTGTGGGAGCAATAATGAAATGAGAGGTTAAAACGGAAGCCCTTAAAAAACTGCCTTGAACTCACTTTGTGCACAAAAAGTTCGCAAAACCCAATAGGAATTCAATCCGAAGTACTAGAGAAGGGAGGCTAGGAGACAGATTGCTGAATGTTGGTTTCCAAAAGAATAAAATTACTAAATATTTCAAAAAATAAAGCATGGAATGAAGAAAGGAGAAATAGAAAAAACATGCACATGTTAATACATGTATTACTTATTATAGTGCGAGGGTAACCGTAAAAGTCATGGTAACTTTTTCCGCAAACTAGTGCGAATTTAACAGGAAATTTTAAGGTAAATGTTTCGGATATCACGATATATTAACGTGTAGTAACGCATCAAGCACAATATTTATATGAATTTTGAGCAACTTAAGGATCTCTATCAGTATAAAAAAAACGTCGTTCATTGTGTATATTCCTCTAATTACAAGTAATTAACGCGATTCTTTTCATCTTTATTCACTTGCATGTTACACAACTAGTCCTTCGGATTAATCACTCAACGAATGTATTAGCAAGCTACCGACGATTTGGAAGATTAAAATTGCCTCAATTACCTGTACCTCAGAAAGAACACTTGCCATGACTTTTGCAATTCCTTCGTATAAAATTAAAACTCACACTAAAACTGAGCTACTTGCTATATCGCAAAGGTATCAAGGAAAGAGGCGCATTATAACTATTCTAATCACGAGACGTGAGGATGAAGTCAATCAACGCACCGGTGTTCTATAGTTAGTCCCTGTCAAATGCAGGCCATCGCAGAAAATACACAATATCGATTTATTTCCTTTCTAACGATTCCTTGTGGGTAGCAACAAGTTTATGTAATAGAAATAGAAACCGGAATGTTAGCTTTCTCTTCAAAACACAGCAAAGAGTTCAAAACAAAAGCAAGCAAAAGCAAAAGCTTTCTCTTCAAAACACAGTAGATTCTATTGTTACGTACGTGCTAGACTTTTGAAAAGCGTTTACTATCCTTTGAACCCCCGAACTACTCTTGAGAGACCTTAATGAGTTTCGTACAAGAAAAGACATTGATTATATTAAGGAAACATCTTGTTTTTCTTGATTATACATTATTTACCACGGCACACTATACAATATCTAGGTTGGAATGAGGCTATTACTATCCTATCAGTTGAACTTGAGACAGTTAATTATTCATTACTTGTAAATAAAACGCAATCGTAATTTGATGAGAAAACGAATATTTTCATTTAAAAGACCATACTGGATCAGGAGGACATTGAAAGCCACAAATTATGAGATCATCCTTGTATCCAGAAATAGAAAAAAATATTAGAGAAACTGTTAACAAAATCTCAGAGGGAGTTATAAATACAATAATAACATACAAATTCTCTGAAAGAAAAAAGGAACAAACAAAAGACAAAATGGGAAAACGCGATACATCACAAGTACAGCAATCAACAAGAAGGTCACAGTGCTGAATAAGATAGCGCCTGGCTGCGATAGCGTTAGCTCTATTTTCAAGGCAACACCGGAATCGTTAACAAATCAGAGCAAGAGATAGGACTGTTTCCGGTAAAGTAATTTTCGTAGAACGTTTTGACATTGATTTATGATTATCTCCTCTTTAGGCTCATCTACGCTTGGTCTGGTAAGCATTGATTCTGAAAACTAACGAGACGTACCACATAACTTGAGAGGTTGAAACAAGAATTCAGGGATCAGTTTATCAATTTTTACTATGATCGGTTTCCGCAACACTTTTATCAGTCGATTTTTAATTCAATCTTACAATGGGATAAAGACTTTTCCTCCCAAAGGGCAGTACTTTCTTCCGTGTATTAGTAATCTTTTCTGTAATTAATTAAATATTCAATCTGAAATTAGTTTTTATGAATTAAATATTGAGAAATACAATATAAGTAAGAACATTACTGAACGGGCATGAAGCGTGCTTCCTAATCGTGGATTTACAATCCGACTGAGCACCCACGCCCGAGATGCTGCCTGGGCCCCGCCCTCCGCACAATGGCAGCCGACGCGCGCCCTCGCGGCAGCGATTCATCGCGCCGCGCGATCATTGTTCTCCAACTGGAGCGTGGGCGGTGCCGGGGACGAAGATGTCGGATGAGGAGGGGGCAGAATCGGAGGGAGCGGACGCTGATGGATCAGAAAGGTGGGAAAATGAAGGAGAGGAGAGGCGATGGGAAGATATGAGGGCGGGGGGGATGCAAAGGAGAGGGTGGGGGCGGGGTCGGAGGCTGGGCGGAGGGCCATAAGAAGGCCCGGGGCCGCCGGGGCCTGGCAGAGCGCGCGCCGCAGTTGCAGGAGATGCTGGCGCGCTACTCGCCGTGGGGGCGGCCGGGCGGCGGGGCGCCCAACCTCGAGGTGCGCAAGCGCAAGCTGCACCTGCAGGAGCTCTTCCCGGACGGCGACAAGGTACGTGCTGCCAAGCCAATCTCCATAGAGCGCCTTGAGAACATTCGATACCGGGTAGAAGTTGTGATGTGGGTGGCTCGAAGGAAAAAGCGAGGGAAGGTAAGTAGGATACCGTAGAAACAACCTTGTGCGTTTTTTGATAAGGGTGTTTAAATACGCAAAAACATTAGTTACAAGTCAAACGTTAAAAAATTAGGCTCTTCTTCGGTAAAAGATCGAGTTTCCTTGGTTTCCATTCTTTTAAAATTCTTTTATTTTCAGTTAATTTTGTTTATAACACTCTTGGTGAATAATTGAAATTTACGAATTTCTTTGAATTCTCATGATAAAGTATTTTTCGAAGCGCAATGATTAATTATTTTTAAATTTATTCATTTTGAACGACACAGTCGTGCCAACACAGTCGAGTGCGTTGCGAAATGGTGGTGAACGTTTTGTGCACTGACACTGCGCGCGTGGCACCTTCAGCACCCTAGAAGAGCAAAGAAGTTCCAACTTCTACGAGTTGTTTTCTGATATTCGGAAAATAATAGCGCTCTGTGTACGTTTACTAGGTATGGTATACAGTGAGATTGCGTAATTACTTAAATTTATAAAACTCGCATTAAATTAATATACGTCGGAGAAATTTTTATACGAAACGTGCGAATTGTACGTTGTAGTTATAACTTTCTAATTACCACCATAATTTTTAGATAGTACAGCGTTTGGTTTATTTGGCATGAGTATTTAGTTATATTCTTTGGAAAATTTCAGATTTTTTACAAACACTGTAAAAAGATTACTGAGTACTATTTTTACTGAGGGTACTGAAATAAATTTTAATATTTTTCTAACATTTTATAGATGTAACTTCTTAAAAATAATATATTTTAGCTGCAGCTTGTTCATTCCGAGTTCAAAAACACTCTCATTCTTCTGCGTAAATGATTGTAATTTGATATGTGTAATTTAGCAGAATATATTAAAAATAATTATATCGTTTTGAGAGGTCTTCAAATGAAAGCCATGTAGAATAAATCATTTATTATATAATAATTTATTACATAGTTCTAAAAACTGGTAAAATATATGAACGCATTGTGACGAAAGGCTAGTTATTTTTTTTTCATTTTTATATCAACTTAGTGGATTTAGTATCAATGTTGTAAGTTTTAAATATACAATCATAGTACATATGTTTGTGTATACTAATAAAACATATGTTTGTATAATATTTTAAATATATACTCATAATACATCTTCTTCGAGGAAAATGAAATATTTGAATGAAAATTTTGTCTTCAAGATTTTAATAAAGAAAATATGAAGTAATAGAGCCCATAAAAGGAAATATTAAACCTATGTTTTTTCAAAATTATGAATTATTATTATGTAATTATTACCTAGGAAATGGTAAATATTTATTTATTTTTCGTGAAACCCTCCTAATATTATTATTTATTGAAAAAAGTTGCTCATTGAATGCTGTATTTTATTACCTTTTATTATTTAAGTGGTATACATTTTGAAAACTGCGTGGGATCGATTACTTCAGATTACAGAACGAATGCGGGAATAATGAATGTTAAAAAGAATTGGTAACCCGGTCTGTGAAAGGTACAAATGCGTGTGTGCTCTTGGGAACCTACGCCAAAGCATTGAAACTAAAATACACGAGCGATGAAAAGATTTTCTGTTGAACCGCAAAGGAATGCTGAGCTTCCTTGGCCTGCAGGGCGTTGGGTGATGGGCCCCGGGAGGAGGAAGGGGCGGCGGCTGCATCGAACGGATGGAGCGAGGACGCAGGAAGTTGGAATGCGAGGCACAAGGCCACGCCATGCATATATTAAGTGCATCTGGAGCACGAAATGCACACGAGAGCCTTTACTAGGCCAGGCCAACTAGTCTAGCACGGATGGAACGGACGCTTCGCAACAGGGAGAAAGCTCGAGTGGAAAATACATTATATTTTTCAAGGAATGCACAAAAAGCGAATGGGATTCTTGGTATTAGGGTAAATGGATACAATTCTAAAATTAAGACAAAACGTCTTGTACCACACAGCTTATTACAACAAATTAACCAGTTTAACATGTAAACATTTCTCTAACTTTCATCAATTTCACGATGTCCTCCTTAACATGAGGGTAATTGAAGAATCACTCGGGTGGAACGGGATTGCAAATCGATGTGGTAGTTGAGCTTGCTGACGTGTCCTCACTAACTCCGCTCTGATTTCTTCCATGCCTTTAATAGGGAGCCTGTGGATCTACTCTAAGGTCATGCGAGAAGAAGTAATGACACTAACGGCTTCCTTAGACGTATCGAGGTAGGGGGATAGAGGGTTGCGGGATAAAGAATAGCATCCTTTAAAGATCTTGTTACCTTATTTTTAACCCGTCTTGCGCGGAACACGGCTTCTGGCTTTCTTCTAAGTACGAAACAGCTCGTGTCATTCTAAGTGTACGGAACACTTTAGGAGCGTTCGCCAAACATCGAGGAGTGTGTGCGAAAGGTGTGTGCAAATTGCAACACATAATCAACTGCTTTGTGCACTTGTTACGTAATCAAATATCGAAAAAATGTCTACACAATTGCGAATTATTGTCTATTCTTGGCAAATTTAAAGTAGTACTGATGCAAAATAGCTGAGAAGCTGAAACGAATGACAAAATCTTTGACAATGAAAATATTATTGAACATTATTTTCTCTTGTTCTTGATGAGAAATGGAAACGCAAATCGATTATTTCTCCTTTTATCTAGTAATGAGGTACAACGACAATTGTTGTATGGAGGAAAGCACAGCAAACCCTCTTGGGTGTTGGTAAACGATTTAATTAGCACCGATGCATTATAAGCATTGGGAAAGAATGAATCTACAAAAATAACTGATTCAAATAGACGGCAAATTCTCTCCCCAGCCAGTGGTGATGCTTGTTTAGGTTATTTGGCTTCTCAACAAAAAATGAAATAAAAAACAACAACAAAAAAGCCATCGACTTTGATCCTAGGATATTTCTGGTGTACGAAGGGATAAGAAATTATTAAAACTTTTTCACTAACGCGTTCATCCCAATGCAATAAGAGCGCGAGGAGTTCAACTTTGTCGCAAACCTTGAAAAGTTGAAGGTTGCAAGGTGCGTGCGTGCGTGCGTGGGCGCAGGGCCGGCCGGCGATTGTGGCGGCGCCGCCCCCTCCCCCGAGGCAGCGCTCTGGGCACAGCGGCGGCGGCGGCGGCAGCGCGGGGCTGCGCAGCGACACCCAACTCCACTTCCAGGTAGGCGCCTCGCAGCACGTCCCATGCAAGAGCCCATTTCGCACACTTTGACCATTTTCTTTGGTCCGTTAAATGTGCATTCACTTCTCATGTGACTCATTTTTATCATTGGTTCATAAATATTTCCTCTAAGCTTTATTAATATTTTCCAATTTGCGCAGAAATTGAAACAAAACTGTACTGTATTCGACCTTGTGAAAGGTGCCTATTGTTTCATTAGATACCCAGAAACATGGAACAAATCCAAATACAATGAAACAGTTTCAATTGTTTTCGAAAGGTACTAATATTTGATTGTGTTATTCGGCCTGTACTCGTAATCCACATCATGAACACACGTCAACTACTAGGCACTTATATTAGGAGAATGAAGCTGAATATCAGCCGAATGAAATAAGCACTGTTTAAAGGATTTTTTGAATAATGATGCACCATTATTCAGAAGCATGCTTCTGCACGAAAATTATACTTGGGCTTTTACTCAAACAACTACGCCCGTCAAAATAAAACTCACCTCTCTCAAGACTTCTCAAGAACTCGTATTCTGATAAACTGATATATTAAAAAATTATATTATTGTTCAGTGAAGAGACATAGTTGCAGAATTTTAATAAGATAATACTAAATATTCTTTTGTAAGAATGCCTTCTTCTAAATATTCTTTTGAAAAAGAGTGAGATTATTTTTTTTGTACGAATTCATTGAACAAATACTCTCTAGATAATTCTGAATATGAGAAATGGCGTTCATGTCGGTTCATGTCGCCCCAATGTTTTGCGATATCCAGGATACTATTTGCTGTACGACACGCCGCGCACACACCGTACTCACATGCTAAATTAGCTCTTTTCAATCAATTTACGTAAATGTTTTTGGTAAATGGTTTTCATGCATGAGAACTGAAAAATACATTTGTTTCCTCTTGAATAAATATTGTTAGATGTAATGAACAAATCAATATTGATTGTAGCTATACATGAAGTATACGTAATTAATTGAAACCTTTGAATAATGCCAAAAACTTCTTATAATTTTCTGAATTTTTATTAGAGTGTCCTTCAAATAATAATTAGCATAAAGTTATTGTTTATACGTGAAAGGTTAGAAACCATGGACTGGTAGCTAGGAGAGTCTTCGCAAAATAGTCATAAAAAGAAATACTGTAAAACATGTTGAAAAAATTCATCTTGTCCTTTTGTGAATGCGTTATAATTTATACTAGAATCAATGCCCACAACAATTTTAAACCTTGCATTGACGGCGAAATATATTAGGAGTCTGGATATTCTTTGTCTTGTTGGCCTGAAGCACGAATCGTGCCGCATCAACTACGCAGCTCCCGCATGTGCAGGCGAACGAGCCGGGGCGACGCGCAGTGGATGTGCTGCGGTACCGCCAGGCGCCGCCGCAGCAGCAGGCCTACCGCCGGGAGCTCGGTGAGTCCGCCACTGGAGGGCGCCAGCAGCTGCCGGGTCCAGACTACGGCTTGAATGGCATCGACCTCCATCGCGTTGCCTGGATCCCCCTTTTTGTTGGCTTATTCCACGCACAAATACAAATACATTTACACATGTTTTCATTTATGCTATTTATAGTCAATTTATTATCTCGAATTCAATTAAGATGTTCCCAGTGATTCTTGTATTTTTGTACTTCACTTCTAAATGACTCGAGTTGCGGTTTGTTCTCGATGTAATCATTACTTTCCTCGTCACTATATGTCATTTATAAATTGTCTCTTCTTTAGCGTGCCAAGAATCCTAAAAATAGGGAAAGCTAAAATTCGAAGCGAAAATCAAACAGAAGACACCAAGCACGAGAAAGATAGCAAGAAATAAGAGTTTCTCAGAACGTTGAAAGCAATACTACCTTTAATTAATTAAAGGTAGAGGTAGATACCTTCAATTATTACGATAAATAAAGATGTTGTCTGGTATCAATAACTTTTTATTAAGCTTATGATCGTTTCGATCGCATAGCGATCATCCTCAGAGCTAAAATTTGAAATACAAATATTATTTACACGATATAGGCATTGTATGCAAGATGTGTAAGCAAACGGGGTCGTACATACCTTGCAGCTTCCGGACCGAAAACAAAGTTCTGCGGATTTTTGAGTGTGTGTCTTGTTCAAGAACACAGCCGGTCGGCAGCGGGTGGGGGCGGGAAGAGAGGTGGGGTGCGGGTGAAGGGTCGTAAAACGCGGGGGTGCCGGTGGAGGCTTGAGAAGCGGTCGGGCGAGCGAAGGTCAGTAGGGAGACAATTTATAAATGACATCCACAACTTGTTTACTGAGATATAATTCCTGATATATGGTGTTACCTTAATTATGTTATGTTTAATAGAAATTCTGTGGAAAGTGAAATATTTTTTAGATCTTTTATGTATTTTATTGAACTCTTAACCAACTACATACCAATGTATCCGTAATGAAGGTATTCTAGTTTCTTAATTGCGTGTGTTGCATGACAGAAGTGTTGTTTTGCAGTAAATCACTTGCAAAATCGTTTGACATGAGTATGCATTAAGTCAATTGCGTATCGCTGGGGTGGATCACATCCCGGCGCTAATGCAACCTATGCATTTGCGTGTGCATTCACTGTAATTGCACTGCCATATGGGATTTCCACTGTGTATAGTAAGACTTTCGACCCACGATAAGGAGACAGAGATGTATGGTGTTGGTATCTTGGAAACCATAATTAGATTTGAGCTTTTGAAATTACAGATGTATGTAGGCGTAAATTATAGCAAGTCACCATTTTCTGTCTTACGTGTTAACCATTCTATTATTTCAATCACTCAATCTATGTTGGTGTGCTTTTCTAGATGGATTAACTTCGTACTCACAGTGCAAAACAAAGAGCGCCTGAAATGGAGACGTTGCAAACAACATCATTAAGCTCCGAATAATGGACTCTTTACTTTTTCTTTGCGCTTCATACTCTATTTTACAAGATAATTACAGGTTCATAGCAGACGAAAATATTAACTCACGAATTCATAATATTATTTCATAATAAACTCTTTATTAACAGTAAACGAGTTTATCTAAATATTCTGCTGGAATTGGAAATTGGAAAAAAGGAATAAAAGTTAGTGTAGAAATTATAGTACAGTTGCGGAAAATGAAACGTATTTTTCAGAGTTACCACTAACCTTCTATAAGCTGTCGGTAACTGGAGCTTCCACAAGCACTTTTTGCCGCTATTGAACCCAATTTGATGTAGAGAACAGCATTTGGTTGTAATTTTTAAAATGGATATAAAAACAATAGAACAAATGTGTTTGCGATGCTCTTGGCTGTCCGGGTGACGCCGCGTCGAAGGCTGTGAAGCAGGCCTTTCGACCATCTTGTTTCGTTGGTTCGTTCATTTCGAGTGTTTGCAAGACTCTGTCCGCGGAAGCCTACGACTTCAGAAAGGTTTTTTGGTATTCTCCTGGGGCTTTTTCCAGCTTTAGAGGAGTCGATTTCGTCCATCCGCGCTGGGAACCCACCACGTCCCTCATGGGGAAACAAACAAACAAGTTTTACACTAGACAGCCTCTTACGGGTTCCCGGAGTGCGGTCAACAGACTGACAAGGCCTTCCGCGACAACACACACACACACACACACATGAAAGAGACTTGCCCACCGCGGGACCCGAACCCGCGACCCTCTAGACCGAGGCGATGAGTCGGCACACACTTCGGCATCCAGGTCGGCTCACATTTTCACAACAGTGACCCTTAAAATACGAGTTTTTGCCCGGAGTAAGATATATTCTATGTGCTGCAATAGTAATGGAAATTAGTTCTTGAGTTCATTAAAGTGGCGATAATTCATTCTGCCGGAAGGTTTTGTATCTTGAAATATTTTTTCGCAGTTTTATCATTGAAACGATGGCACTGCAAGAAACAGCTACATATTTGAAGAAATGTTTTTGGAATAGAAAATTATCGGTTCTTAACACAACTTACAAGTTTTAGTTCATACATGAAATTTCTAATTGTACTTTCTGATCGAAAAGTGAAGTTGCAGCGATTGTATTTGACAAAATCGACACATACAAATTTTTTTGACATTGCCAACAATTATTGATTTGGTAATATTAGTGATTAAACATTTTCATTGTAGGAATAAATTCGTAAATATATTTTTTATCAAAAATGACGAAATTTCTGCAATTATACAAATGTGAGGAATTAATTTTATTAAGGTTTTATTATTTATTTCAATGAGATGATGGCCGAAATATCAGTTGCATGTGGCTTGTCCCTGACTGCCAAGAGCCAAAGACAATAAACGTTGAAGCTGACGCATTCATATAATCATTGATGGTTCGATTGCCGTGCTCTGGATCAGATAGTACTATGCTACTTGGGACTTAAACTAAGTCAAATGGCAAGATTGGTCTTTAATCTAAATATAACTACAAGGAATCAGTATTAAAGATTGCCTAAATTCTACTCTGTCCTTACTTGTTAACACTTAATACTGATTGCAGAGAAAAACTGAAAGGGTTACGACTGTATAGAAGTGAATGTATTAACATTCGTCTAAATGTGTTAGAGTACTAGGTGGTAATACGATAGATATATATTTATTATTTCTATAAGCAAAATATTTGAAACCAGGTGGTAGAACACTATAATTTGCGTTCAATTAAAGACATTTATATAATATTATAACATAACTTAATGGTGTTTTGAAATAGTAGTAGTAATAATAATAGCAATAATTCTACTTATTTAAGACAACTCTCTACAGCTATTTTGAAACGTAAAGCACGTGATTTTCTGCATACTCGAAATGAAATCTAAATTATAGATAACATAAACTATAACTACCCAATAAGAATAATAACAATAATAAAATATTAATAAAAATGCGTATATATTTTTAACGCATTGAACATGTGGTTTTAGAAATACTATACACTATTCTTCACTTCACTTCACTTCACGACGCTACATGCATTTTGCTACATTTCTCTTATTTTTCTCTCAGAACGCGAAATAACCCTTCCATACAATCATGACCTTAATAATCGTGACTTCTTCGGGTAACGCCGCGTTGTTGGTTGAGAGACAGACGTTTCGCCTTTATTATCGCAAGCTTCCTTAGGGTAGTGACACTCGGCCTCTCAGCCAAGGACGCGGCGTCACCCGGACAGCCAAGAAGTCATGAATTCGAGCTGCGGAAGCTTGCGTGTAGACCTTCATAATCATTACATTGTGTATTTAATAATAACCAATGTATATAATACTCATATTATCAATAATAACTGCTTTTACAGCTTGAATTACGAAAGTCCTCTTATCAAATAACTTACTTCTGCACGCCTAGAGGAAAGTCCCGTACACTTCCCTTGTCCCCCCGCGCACGTGGACGCGCGCCGTGTGTTGCAGACGCCCTGGTGGACGACCGGCGGCGCCAGCGGCAGGAGGAGATTCGCAGCTGCACGGAGCGCGAGCGCCTCAGGGTAAGCTAGCACTCGCACTCGGCTACAGGCGAGCCAACCTTTGAGGTGGCTCAGGGCATCAGCGCCTTTGATCGGTTCCAGCCCTCACAGGGGTAGGCTTTTCGATTGCTAGATAGCTAGGAGAAAGCGCCTCTAGCAGCCTGCTACTCTGATCGGTAGGTTTCTCTGATCAAAACCAGGAAAATACCGGAACGGTACTCTCACACACGTGCCACGGATCTTCTTTCCTTTCTTTTCCTTATCCTATCCTCATCCCTTACACACACCTACACTTGCGTGCACTATTCTCTCTGGATTTGAATCCGCTGGCCCTTTTTGGCTAGGGGTTAATGTTAAGACCGCGTTATGCTACCGAAATCGTGGATCGTGATGGCGTTCTTCGGCGCAATGAAAGCGTAGCGGCAGAAATAAAAGGTCAACCGGGCACGGCTCTACGCGTCACGGAGGCCGTGTGGAACAGAAGTCTATGTTGCGTTCACACAAGTGGCGTTTTCAACACTTGTAGACGTTGCCCTGTTACACGATGTGAATATGCGAAATTTTGACTTTATTCGCAAATAATAAAGTATCCTAAATAACACTTAAATAATTTTTTTCCTTCTTTCCTTCCATATTCATTATATAAGTAAGTAATAATAGCTTCGGGGAATAATAACGAATGTAATATATGGGCTAACTTTATGCAAAAAATGATCAAAGACAAGAAACTTATTTTTTCTTCACGAATTTAAATAGGGTGCACACTATTTTCTTTTGCACACATCAGTAACTTAGTGTTTTCTATCACAGGGTCCTATATGAGCAACGAGGACTGATTTACCCTGTATTGCCTGTGAATTTACATACTCCTGTTTTAACTGGTGTAAGAGAACATATTTAACTAATCACCCCTTTATTATATTTTGGGGATTCTATTTACTACATTAAAGTACTCGTACGTTAAAATTTTGTTTATATTTAACGGAGATATTGTAAATAATTAGATGTAGTAAGCAAATGCACGTAATTGTACTACCTTTTTCAAAGACTACAATTAATAATCATATTTCCGCATGCAAAGCCAGAAATAAATTAATGCATGTTCTAGTCATGGCGGGACGTCACGAAATGAACGATTTTTCATCTTTCCTTAGACCGTTTCTTTTATGGAAGGCAGGAAATTTAGGGAAATTGTCTTTCGTGTAATTCTCCAAGAGTTCGCTCTTCTTTTAGACAGCACAAAACGAAATGAATTCGACGCTCTTTCCATTAGTCTAAAAGTTTTCACTCTTTAAAGACATAGTCACGAAAATGCAGTCATCTTTTGCACTCAAAGTGGAAAACGTATTGACCATATAATTTGCCCACATATGGTTGTAATATAATTTTTGGTAATAATTTGAACCTCGATGAATCTTGCAGCTGTCTCTATGTGAGAACAGGAAATTTAGGAAAATTGTCTGATTTTAGGGAAGTCCTGACGGTGGCAGATTTTCGACAATAGCTATATATTTCGGTCAACAGTTTGGAGGAGAATTGTAGCTGGTGATTTCTTCGGTCAGTACTACGTGACTGACGGAGCAGCTTAACGGGCCACGAGCCGCCTGTGATCTTTCCTTTCTAATCCTCGTCTATCCTCTCCTCGAACTTTCTCTGTCATGCACTACACAATCACAGATGTCCGGAGGCGGGTGGGGCGGTGTCCCCCTGGTGGAGGTACCTGGTGGGGGAAATGCCCCGCAAGCCGGCCTGTGATCGGCGCCAGAACTAAACATCCAGCGACGGAGGAACATAGACGCTTCTCGCAATTAAAACACTCATCTCACTAACGGGACAAGCCCAGAAACACCGACCGATTCATCAATCGATGAATCTTATTTTTGTACTACTAAATGACTTTACCGAAAACAATATCGTCCTAAATACATACTTTGGTACAAAACCTGCGGGTAGAATATATTGGACCCTATTTTCACTAGTGTACACCTCACTCAAAATACAATGAGTAAATGTTGAAAAACGTTTTCAGGTGAAGAAAATTTGACTACCATGCTAAAATACAATTTTGAATGATATAAAATTAATAACGCACGTGAACATGAATATATCAATTCTCTAATATTTTTATGTACTTTGGGCGGTCAAAAATTGTTTCCACAAAACTGGTGATATTTGCTTGTTTAAATTTCTATCACAATATCTCCATTTATACCTCGATAATTTTTTTATTCCACCATTTAAAGAAATTTTATGTAGTTTACAATATTCAAGTCATCGAATCTGCCCGGAATATATCATAGGCAACAAAAATTATTTTTTAACGTTTTTGCATTGAAATTTCCCGAAATGAATCCCGAGATTAGCAAATTATTCAATTGTTTCACCAGAGTGCATTAGGGTTATGACACCTACCTTGTTTCAGTCACAACTTCAAAATATTTGTTGTATTATTTTATTTTTTTAATAATGATGTTTAAAAAAATGTTTAAGATATCATCTTCATACTTTCTCGTTAAGGGCTCGGCGATTTGTACTCGGCTTTGTTACACAATGCCTAGAAGTTAAACTTACATCTTCGAAAATAAAGACCAACTTAGAAGACCATTTTTACTAATTTTCAATGAGAGCAGAAATAAAAAGAAGCTTATGCAGCCTCCCATCATGTGAGGGGCGCCTATGGCATCGTTCGATATTCAGGGATTCCGGAGAAATCCAAAAACACTGAAATAGTTTCGATTTTGACTGAGAAACGCAAATATTTAATTGTGTGGTTCCGTCTATTCTTATTCTGCACGTAGGGACTGAGTTTTCGCCCTCTATGCGTCACTATATACGATTCAGTCGACTTCATGCGACAGCAAGGATTCCATCAGGAGACCTCCCGCCATTTAATATTTGCCAATAACATATTTCTCTGTGATACATGAACTCTTGTATATTCTAGTTAGGTAAAGAACAATATTCGGAAATATATATTTAATTTATTGAACTGTGATAGGAGATTGTTATTTGTTGTTCATGAGTAGTGCCCGAAGTGTGGAAACTACATTGTATTTTTTAAGCAGATTTTTTGCTGCTGCAGATATTATTTCATTAGTAGCGAAATATAGTATCAAAGACATAAGTATTGTTTTTCACACCAATGTAATTGATATTCTCTGTTCTTAAATATACAGACGTCTCAGAATACAAATCTCTGCGGCATTGAGGGCGACGAAGATGATAACGTTTTGGCAGAGAATATGTGGTGAGAAATTTCAAGTTAAAAATGTAACACTGCCTGCCTGCCATTTGTTTGGCAGGTAACTCAAGCACGGGTGTTTTGGAAGTTTTGTTCTAAGCAGTGAAAGAATTCCTTTGCCTGCCAAAATTAATCTATGACGAGTTGCCTTTCAATTATGGGCAAATTCTATATGTGAAATTCGTTGTATGAAATTTTCCACCAAATGTTCATTAATACGTGACATATTCAAACCCCTAAAAGTTTATACTGACTTACGAAGTAAGTTATTATTAATACATTTTCAATTACGGTACTCATTTTATGAATTTACAATATCAATATTAGAACATGTAGTTTAACCGATGAATTATTCTTCTCGATGGCACAGGATCCATAATATCTTTTTATAACCAGCTGTAACTTCAACGGCAGTAGTAGCGTATTAAGTAGTTCTAAAAATAAATAACTTTAAACATAAATATCAGGATATAAGTGACTTTAGTCAACTTTAAATAACCGAATAGCATTGACAAGGAAGGGTATAGGAATCATCTTTCTGTATTTTCCTTCCCGATTATAACGTCGGGACTTTCGAAGTTGCCAATTATTTTGTCGCAAAATACTTTTATATTGTCCAAATTGTCTCAAATCGTGTCAGTTGTTATCAAGCATTTTAATAAAAATGCAATTAAATGCTATTGAAATTCAGATACTATACGCAAGAAAATTTTCTTCACATTGAAGTTGGAGCATGCGATGGAATATGTAAATGCTTTATTTCGAAATTATTAAATTTACTAATCTATCTCATTCCTGGTATATTAACGACCAGTGAGCATTATATATCGAGAGAGTTTTATGCCCCTTCTCCTGAAAGTTAAGCGCAATAAAGGAAATAACTTCTGTTCATAAGTGATTCACAGAAGAAAAATTATTTCCTTAATACGGCATTAAGTGTAGGACGCTTCAGTGCACTTAGTAGACAAGCATTAGGAAGTGAGACAAATGAAACAAGTTCTTATTGTATTTAGAAGCCATAAGTATTTCTCGTCGAAAGAACATTACATCCTACATGTACACTGATAGACCAACTTCATAAAGCGCTCATTATCTTGTTCTTAATAGCATTACTTTTTCTCAATTTGTAAGAACAATGAGTGAAAAAAAACTTGTTAGTGCTCAACTTTTAATGAAGACATGCGTGGGAATATTAAGTTGACAAACACTTCTAAAATGGAAATAGAATATAGTGTAAAAAATAATTATTGTATTAAATGCAGCACATCCCCATTCAATAGCAAAAATATTATAGGATACAATGAATTTGAGTTCTGTGAAATATTTATTTCATATTTACTATGGGTATTAGAATATTTGCTTTCTATAAATAGAGAATAAAATAGAATTGATATTATGCTATCCCTCTAGAGTAATTTATCTTGTAAATTAACAATAATTTGCATCGGAATGCATTCATGAAATGCAATAAAATGACACAATTGATCATATAATTTTATTCTATTTGAGCAAAGAGAATAAATATTCTATTCTAAAATAAAATATTCTATTTTATTATTCTATTGAGCAAAGAGAAAAGCGTAACTTGCAGCGTATTGATTATTTTCGATCTGAGAAGACATTTCATTGACTCACAAATTGAAGTATACCAGTAAAAATGCAATGAGAGAGAAAAATATAATATTTTGTTTTCATCACATCATCATAACTAGTAATTTTCAAGAGAAATAATACAATATAAGAAATAATATAATAAATAATACATATTATCATATTTAATATGTTATATTTAAATGGGTATGTGTTTCAATCAAGTAGTTATATCATTAATAAAGGTTTATTACATTGGTTTAATAGCATTGGTGATTCACGTATTTACATCTCCCGGAAAACAATAATAATAATAATAATAATAATAATAATAATAATAATAATAATAATAATAATAATAATAATAACTGCATTCAATTGTCTAAATCATACTGCACTAAATTTTCTTTTAGTGATAAAGTTTTGAACAATTTAATTTAATTTCGTAAACAGATTACACAGCCATATAAAGTCTCATATTCCTCACTTGTCACACCTCCACTTATTGAATCACAAATACGGCTTTCATTGTAAAGAAGCAGTAAGTATCTATACATTGTAATGCAAAGAAATAATTAGTTGCTGGTATGAATTGTTGAAATCTTTGAAAATCTTTGAAAAATGAAAATCTTTTAAAAACAAAGGAAAAAGAAAGAAGGTAAAGAAGCGGAAAAGGACGGAAAGTTAACGGTATAGAAAGGGAAAGATAAAAGAGAAAATTTACAAGAAGGGAAGTGTAAAGCAGAGAAAGGGGATATGAATGAAAAGAACAAAGAAGTGGTGGGAAGGGGAAAGGCTGAAGAAGGTGGAGGAAAAGGGGGAAGAAAAGGAGGGAAGTGGGGGAGGAGAAGCGTGGAGAAGAAAGCGCCAGAGGGGAGGGAGGGACAGTAGAAAAGCGCGGCGCGCGCGAGGCGGCTGGTGGCGCGTGTTGTGCAGCAGTCGCTGCGGACGCCGTGGGGGCGGCCGGGGCCCGGCGGGATCCTCTGGCGCCATCCTGGCTCCATCGGCCTCGGCTTCCTCTACTCGCTGGTAAGCGCGCGCGGGAGGCTGCCATTCGCACCCCCACCCCCGCCACACAGCCTCTAGAGTAGAGCGCCCGCCACTCACTCCCCGCTCTGCCAGCTCAGGAGCTCCGTGCCATACGAAGATGACGTCATCCTGCTAATCGTTATGCCATTTTTAATGCTATCAGCATGTTGAAAGGAATGAATTATGAAAGTTAAAAAGTGGGGTAACTGCTTACGAACTTGGGAACACAATAACAATACTAATGAATTAATGCTTTTTAATATATTTTCTTCGTATTTCGATATTTTAAATACTTTCAACTTCATTGCAAAACATGATATTGCTTTACAATCAATGCATTTGCTTTCCGTTCATGAATCGTTCAATACAACTTTCATCTTTAAAAATTTCCTCTATATTTATTCACAATTATATTAATGTGATGTTGAGAAAAAAATGGAGATTTTCCTTTCTTTTTAGACGGAAACAAAATTTAATTATGTCGTTTCTTATGTCGCAATTTCACATAGTGAACTAAAACTGTCTGGCTTTACTATTTAATAACGATACGTTGTATTGATATATTAATTTTGTACAGATAATACTGCTTAGTTACTCTCACGCGCAGGACGAAACATCTTCTATTCAATGGAGCACTATGGCCATCGTCCGGCTTATTTGGCAAATGTCACAGGCCAAGCTCCTCTTCTCTGATGACACCTACCACTAGAGCACTTTCTGTACCTCCCTCGACCCCTCGGACAGATTCGGGACTTTGATGAAACAAACCTGAGGGTCCACAGCTGTTTTGAGACAGCAAAGTATACCTTAATTTTCTCTAGCACTTACACAAAATACAGATAGTGAAGGTATTAGTATTCCATAAAACATTTCTTTGCTACTTTTCTTTCACATCCAATTTATGTGGTATATGCTATTAATGAAATTTTTAGGTGTTCCACTTTGAAATATTTTAAATTCAGAGTATTTCCTCTTATTTTTATCTTCGTTCTTTTCCTTTGAGAGCTGTCACAACATTAATCTTAACAGGATTAACTATATTAATTTCAAAAGACTCACGACATTCTTAAAATTTTGTAACAAGGAGAATGACTTCTAAAACTTTGTTGATATGAATTAATATTCTCACTGCTAAGTTGTGCTTATGTGTGTAGAGGTGTAGATGAGTGTTGTAGTTTAGTCTCTTCTTTATTTGATTTGCCTCTTTTAATTCTAGCTTGTTACGCAAAGAACAACAAATAACTTGTCTCATTTATCAGTGTATGAATGAAGAATATAACGTGCTTATTTTAGTTTGCAATGTTGTCGCATAGAAATATAATAACAGATGATATACTAGAGTCAGTGAAAAAATGCTGCACGAATGCTGAGGACAGGGAGTGGAGGGGGTCGTGAAATCAGTTTTCGTTAATAAAAAACTAAGAGGGTCTAAGAGGACGGGTCTTGACGCTAGTCTGTGTGAAAAACCTCCGAGTCTGACATTCCGAGGTCGACATACTAATGCTAGTAGTAATGGATCAGCAGACTTCAGTAGACTGGGTCAGGTAAGGGGGAAATAAAGGTCCTAAAATCAGCAACAGAAGCCGTCATGAAAAGTAATCTGTTGCAAAGAGAAGGAGAAGGATATAGGGGGTTTGGACAATGAAACACGATTTCAGATTTACTTCATTATTAGTATTGAAATGAGTTGGAATTACTAGTAATGAAATTATTAGTATTGAATTATTAGTAATTACAAATATTAATTATTTCAATTCATATTATAATTTATTATTATAACGCTTAAATCACTATTAATGATTCTGCACTTCTGTTCTCTTTCCTCCTGAAATGTGATGCTTTTTGGTGATTCCTACTGCAATTCGTATGGCGTTAAGTTCTTAATTCTCTTACTCTGAAATAATAGACACTCGTACAACTCAATTGCGCGCTCCTCCCATGAGTACCTATGCATTTTTGAGTGATTGGCGCCAAGGTCCGGCCTCTTAGACCCAGGGTTTATTGACGAAAAGTAATTCCCATGAACCCCTGAACTGAACCTCTGCGTTGTGCACTTTCCTGAAATTTCTTGTGGATTTATAGTTCGTGTGAAAGCCGATAAGAGATATATTTATTAATGTCAGTTACTAGCTTTTGCATTACAAATAGTAAGCAGGCGCAGTGCAGAGCTCGTTTATTCAGGAGACCATGACCCAATTCAAGTTCTCCACTTTAATCTTCCTCTCTTAAGTTTGAAGTCACCTGATATCTCGGTATAATCGTTTAGCGCCAAGCACTTTCGTGCCAGTTCTACAGAACAGACGAACTTTTTGAGATGAGCACGGTTTTCATGTCTTCACCCAAAATTAACGTGAAGGATGCGGTTAAGATAATGTCTCATCAAGGAAGACGAGTTGCAAATTATCACTGCAAAGTCTTCACAGTCCGACTTTAATTATCGCCAATTAATGTTCATTAGCTACTAGCAGGTTATGAGATTGAATTGGCAGTCCATGAAGCTTGATCGCGTGACACGAGATGAACGACTTGCGATAAGACAAAAGACTGCCGTACGGCGTGTGGTATTTCCTCCTGACGCAACGTTACGTGACGTAATGGGAGCGATCAATGACGACACGTTTCTGTTTATCGTGAGCTAACGAACCTACAGTAATCATGTAGACAGTTTTAACTATATATTCTAAAAATGTTTGAACAATTTTGTTTGATTTCGCAATACCATTGAGTAAAACTGTTTTAAAAGAATGTTACTGCTACTAAACAAACTACTATGTCTTGCAATTCCTTATTTTCTGAAACAGTACATTCGGAAATTGTTGATGGTATTGGTAGAATATTGAATCAGATATTCCTACGAATTCGTATGTTGAGGTGTAAGTAGCATGTCTTCTCATTTCCTTTTGAAATACTATCTCATTCAACAATGACAGTAAATTCACATGATCATATGTAATCAGTTTCAAGATGTGTCGATAAACAGGATAAATTGGTTTATTTGTTGAATGCGTCAGATAAATAGAGGAGCATACTTATTGAACTTGGAATATCGACCGGTTTCTTGGAAGTTCAGGATTGCTCTGGTTGGACAAGCGAAATCGTGAAAAACCACCTGCAGTTTAATTTACAAAACGAATGTGTGATTGAGTACTGCGTGATGCTATCTTCTGAATGAGGCACATTCATTGGGTGCCATTGAAGGTATAAGATTTTAAGTCAGCTTGATTGCTCGCGGCATTGAGGAAGGAAATGGAATGAGGTTCAATATGAATGTGAGAAAGAACAATCTGAATGTATGAAATCTGCATGTGGCACATATTAATGTGTAACTGCTACGGAGTAATATTAGACTGAAATCCATTTTCAGCGGGACGTAAAATGTGTTCTCTGAGATATCGCGTGTGTCGTATGTCATAAAAAATCATCTGCGCTGTGGGCCGTTTTTGTGTTGCAGGGGTGGACTGACGAATCGACTCTACGCTCGATATCGACTGGGAGATATGATGTTCGAGAAGGACCTGACGGCGAGGTAAATTGTTCAGAAATACTAAGATTTACCTCGGATAAGTAAAAAGGAGAAGAATCTCATTCACTTTGTATATTGAAGGGAAACATCTGAAAAAAGAATGTCTTCGTGACACATTTTGTTTCTGATGACAGGATATGTTTCTAAGAAAGAATAGTATTACTTAATGTTCGTTATAGAATGGAATATCCTATAGTTGGCTTATACAACATAATGAAGTTACAATGTCAGTAATTTACATAATTTCTAGAGTATTATAAGGAGGTGTATTGACTTATTAAGCTTGTTATTTTGGGCACGATTTGCCACGTCAAATTACTGTAAACAATTTACCCGGAGTTTGATAAATTGTTTCAATTCTCAAATGTGTTAGTATGAATTCAAAGCTGCATTTCAATTCTCATTAAGCCTGGATCAGAATGCATGCGAACATTTCTTTGAAAATTCGAATAGTAATTTCAAGTAAGCATTAGAGTGAAGGTAATCTACAACCATTCAATAGCATGCCGGGGAATAAATACAGCCTAATCCCCATGAATGATATTGGATCTCGTCGCCTTTAATGAAGATATCTTGTTTGTTAAAATATCCTCCAGTATTTGAATTATTGAACGTTTTGTTTAAATATTGATTAGAATTACTCACTGAACGTAATTGATGCGCAAAATTATCTGAAATAGAAAGTGGGACTGGAAGAAATGTGTTATATTATTTATATATTATAATCTTAATTTAAAAACATAACTACTATTCTTTAAAATAATTTATATAACATATATAAAATATTTTAATAACTTTACTGAAGAAATGAGTTCATTTCAATTTTTTCTACAAACGTTACCCTACAGCAACTTCTCAAATTTAAGTAATGAAAAATCATTTACCGTCTGGTTTGACTTATACTGATCTCATATCTTTGAGAAAAATTTAACGATGCTGTGCTTTTTTTATATTTGTTCTAGCGAAGACAAATTATTAGTGTATTCTCACGGTTTAGATTATTCCAAGCATTCGGATTGAATGCCCATTGGTTTTTACTTTTATCGGAAATATTAAACTTCTTTGATTTTCTTTTTTACCATATGCAGTTTCTGAAATTCTGAATGCAGCTTAATGTAGACTATTTAGTCTAATTTTCACTTTAAGGCCAAACGCATCAATTCGTCCGTTTCCTCGGTGGCTAGCACAGCAATTCGTCTTTCTTGCCCCCGCCGATATCACGTGCCTTCCCTGCTATTAGTCGCGGCTGCAGTGGCCTCCTCCCTGCTGTGCACACACCTCGTGCGCCGGGGTCGCCCGCCCCCGCCCCCGCCCCCGCCCCCGCCCCTCCGCCGCCCCCGCGCGCCAGTCGAAAGGAGCCCTCGCGGCCCAGCACGGCCAGACAAAGACGCACGCGCCGCATACTGGGCACGCACGCGCAAAGCACAGGGACAACAATCTCTTACGGGAACGTTCTCGTCCTTTTACTTTGCATTGTAACAATTAATATTACTTTATTTACACTGCATAATAAATAAACTGAGTTTAAAGATATTTTTAGAAATTCTATTGATATTAGAAGACATGCTTTGCGTATAAAACATTTGGGAGAGGCTAACGGATTTAAATTAGGAACTAAATTATTTTTGGTGTTTCCACATCAATTATTTGTTACCAGCGCTAATGCATGCGACCTCTCTGTAAGACTCGAGGTCAAAGTTGCACCAGAAGACGGAAAGTATCATCCCAGCAAATAAACGTCCCAAAAATTACTACAAATTAATATCTTATAATGGACATCAAAAGTGTCTTTTGAGTCAAAAAATACGCTTTTTATATTTAGTTACAACACGCAATTTTAGGATATGTCCTTTCTAAGCACTCAGCTTATGTGTACACATATTTATTATATACGTCATTCCGTAAGCGTAGACATGTTTTCACTCCAAAATAACCATTAAAAGTTGAAACGTTTAAGTTTTTTATTATAGATACAGTGAAATGAGAAAAAAGGGATTCTCGAAAGCTGAGATTCCTACTGCTATCTACATTTCCCCCCAGAAACGTCACATTGAGTAATCAGAAGTTGAGCACCGGTAGCCGTTTGTAGAACGCTAAAAGACTGGCCTTGTTGCTAAGGAACCAATCACCAACATACCTAATGCAAATGCATAAATATGATGATTTGAAATATCATTTGGACGTTTAAAAACAGGCCAACTTGATTCCGTTCGCCCTCCGCTCTTCGTTTGTCTGCCTTCGGGCCCAGTGCGCGGCGCGTGCGGCGGAGGCGCCTTTCTCCTCGGGGGGGGGGGGAGGGCTCACGCAAGTGCGCGCGGGTGGGGCGGGGTGGGGGGCAGGAGGGGGGAGGGGCGATCGATGGCTGCAGCGCTGCGCGGTGCCGCAGGCGGGCGTCGAGCTGGTGCCGCTGCTGGCGCGGCGCCGCGCCCCCGCCGCCGACCGCCACCCGCTCTCCAGCACCGACGTCACGCGCCAGGGCGCCGCCTCGCCCGTCGTCAGGTGAGACACACAGCATTCACTATCAACAAGCTCCCTTTGAAAGATGAAACTGCTGAAATAGCTCCCTTAAATAAAATCGTTGAATGAAATCTCTTTCATAATTCTATACTGTAAAATCAACTTAACGCAACGATTGGAAACAAAATTCACTTCTAACGGCCGGCGTCCGTTAAAAATTTAACTCTTCGCCGTCCGTTAAGAACTGTCCAAACAAATGCGTTGTAGTTAAGGATGGCGTATGAGGAGAATACTTATTTAAGAAACGTTGTCTAGTTTACATGATTATTATTATAAAAATATGAACTACGAAGAGTATTAAACCACACAAGACCTATGAAACACACATAACAGACTCGCCTGGTTATAAACTTTGCTTTACTAAATTCATCCGAGTGAGTTATTTGCTATATTACGGCATAAAGACGTTAATAACTATTGCACAGTGCCAGAACGCATGAAAGTAATAAAAATATATGTGTGGTAATTATTTAGCTAGGAAGTACACCAGAAGCACCGCTCTAACGACTGGCTTCACCTGTCAACGACTATCTTCAACATAACTCATAAACACGCTCCTATTATGTAAACATGCCAATGAGTCATAATAATTCATCATACCGCATTAATCTGATATAAGTATATAATAAGATCATCAAAACGTAATGCCTGACCAGTTTGGGGAAATATTGAAAAATAAAATTTGAATCCATTGCAGGAAAAACAAAATATGTTTCTGAGAAACACAGTAATACCATCTTGGTGCATTCCAAACAATCAAATGCACTAAAATTTCAATAGCCACAGTAATAACACTTCACAAAAGTATCTTAAAATGCAAAATGTCATTCTCTAATTTACTGTTAACACTAAAGAAAAGAACTCTTAACTTCCTTCCGCGCAAAATCACATAAAGAAAAATGTACAGTGCAGAGTTTTGCACAGTGCAGTGCATCCCTATTGGTGTAGGTTAAAACCACTGAAGCAAAAAGATCGTACATAAAAAAATTCGCCGTTTTCCGGCGCATGATTACGTAACGTTCTCTTCTTACGAGTATTCATAAGGCGAGAAAGTAAAAAGATAAGGCCGCCAGAAACAAAGTGAAGCATTCCTGAAGAAGCATACTAAAGCAACCAAATTAACTAATGGATTAATTTTTCAACAATGAAAATGTCAACTACACCTGGAAATGTTGGTTTCCCGCATTTAATCTGTCTGTTTGATTGAAATGTGTGTTGCTCAATATAGCGTAACATTGATAAATTGCGAAAAGATGTTTTGGTTATTACAAGAACGAAGTGACTACGCAGAACAAAGAAATATAAATAACTGTCTCTTGTTTCATAAATATTTACACTGATTTAATGCATACATACGAAGAAAATGGCGTTATTTGCTGCTGCTCTTATATTGAAAATTTTATGAGCAAATTTTTTTATTTCCAACATAAAAAATGAAAGAAGTTCATGAAAACAAAATTAAACTAATGAGAATAAGCGACATTTTCCCCTCTTAGTGTTTTAACTCCAAAATGTTGCAGATAAAAAAAATGCATGAAGTAATTTAACGCTCTTCAATTGGACTAAGTTATGCAAAAACACATACAAGCTTTAGTAATAAAATTATGAAGTAAGAATAATAATATAAGGTTTAGCTTTTCTGCCTCCAAAGATCAACACATAGCAAAACTTTCGTTTTGTCGAAACGTTTTGTAATGTGAATATTAATTAATGTTATAAATAAACATGTTTATGAATGTGAAAACTATAATTCAAACAGCCTTTAATTAATTATGCAATGTAATGAAAAAATGAGTTTTCTATTTTATAATACTTTTTTCTACTTTTTAAAATAATTATTGATATTTACAGCAACTTCTCTGAATTCGTTTTTAATATTTGAATGAGAAAAAAATGTTATCCTATAAATAAATGTATAATACGAAAAATACAGGTCTTTTTCGTTTTGGGAATTTGTTTTAAGCGAATTTATAATACCTTTCTTCAGAAAAATTTTACGGAAAGCACACACATCTTTCTACACATTCGTACTAAGTGTTTTCCACTGTGTCGTCACAGTTAATGAGAAACCTGATTTCCCTGTGTTACTTGCAGAGTTGACTGGAAAGCCGCGGCTGCACGCTCGTACACGGCGGACCTCACGCAGCAGGTGGCCACAAAGCAGCAGTACTTGCAGGTGAGGCATCGCCTGATCAGGTGAAGATAAAGATGCTGGTGGTAATGAGTATAAAAGTTATAATTATGTCAAAGGCGAAAGATGAAATCCAAAAATTATCGTATCATTAATTACCTTTTTTATTATCACTGAAATTCATTTCACAAACAGAATTGCTAATTAGTTTCCATAATAATTAATTTTTAATGTTCTGTAACGTGTGTATTTGAGAAAATATGCGTTTAAAGTATGGTCAGGGATTTGGTGATAACATTACTTGCCGAAGGTGTAAAAAACTAATAATGAATACAGATGTATTTAGTGTTTTGATCCAGATGTGTGCTACGTTGAGCCCAAAAGGTTGATTACATGTAGGTATACTGCCATTTAGTATATTATGGAAATACCCATTAGCTTCAAGTTATTCTATTCGTGAGGATATCGAGATGTTCTACATGTGCAAATATCCTTCTCCCCGGATCTCCCCGTCTTCTTGTAGGCTATTCTTCTAGACTAACATATACTAATTAAAATGAACATTGTTAATTAAATTTCATTTTTAATCAACATTGATTAGATTTCAGCTCTGGTTGGAACTGGCTTTGAGTCCTTGCAGGTGTGTAACTGTGCTTTAAAATTGTGATATGTTATTACAATGACGTGAGATACAAGATACACGTATTTGGAACATCTTTATAATTTTGAAAAGTATACCGAGACTCAAATAATATTTGACAATTCACGTCGGTAGAGATATTTTGGTGAACCAATGAATGATAGGGAGGAAGCTGATACCTATGTCCATTAATAAACTCCAAAACAATGATCACTCATTACTTTCTAAATGAATTAATTTAAAATATCTTCAGTTACTATTGCAAGATAATACTGGGAGATGGAATATTAATACTAGACGTATGCATGTTTTGTACGAAACCACTGAATGGAAACTGTAAGGAGAAGTGACTTCCGAAAGTAAGCGATTATACGTTAGTGATTTTATACATGTGGTCAGTATTGTGACATGAAATAATACAAGTGTATTAAAATTAATATATGAGTAGTTCAAAATAATGAAAACAGTTTTAAACATTGGTTATATCATGCGCTTTTATCAAGCTCTAATATTAAACGATTCCTTTAATCGAAATTAAGTTAATTGATCTTGCATAGTTTCATTAAGAAATTCATTGAAATTTCTTAACATCACTATCATTTTAACACGTTTTTATACCCGAGAATCTACAATTACATTTTGCAGTGTTTGAATCATAAGACGAATGCTACGATCATTTTAAGATGTTTATTAATCAAAAGTAAAAGACAACGAGGAGCGGTGAGCAAAGGCGACTTAGATAGGCAATCCGTCGTACAGAAGTGTAGTACGAATTGCCTACAAATTTAATTTTTATGTTCATTGGCTTTTAGGATTGATTTTTAGGAGATTCTAAAAATTTTTAGAAGATTTAGAAAGCTTAAAGAAATAATTAACATGAATTTATACGAAATAATGTTAATTAATTCTAATCTATGGGAGGAATGTTTTGTACGTTATTGTACAGATCAGTAAAGTCAAGTAGTGACAATGCACCAATCTGATATGTTTTTAAAATACCACTCATTAACAAAATAATTATTTTTATCCGTTTAAAAAAAACTCTTATCAGTTCTCTTTAGACTATTTGCTCTGAATTTGAAAAAAAAATACAAAAGAATTTTATGGCACATAGGGCTATATTGTGGTCATTAGGCGGTGACGGTTCGTGGTTTTCCAGTAATTTGCGAAGAATACTCATGGTTGCAGGCGACGTGAACACAGGCGGGCGCTGATGTAAAAGTGAGGCACAGAAGTGCGATTGAGCTGATGGATGTCGTGAAAGAAACCTTAATAATAAGCAAATACCTTAACTTATTTGTTTATAAATATAATCAACTCTCCTGAAAAATATCTATTACGATATATTTGAAGTTCTATGACAACAATAAAGTTTTAAATAGAATTCATAGTCAACTCAAATAATCTATCTTTTATCTTTGTACCGCGAATGCGTTTTCACACATATAGGGTTAGGAAATTAACGCTATCATAAGGAAATAAAAGGTTCTGCTTTACCGGTGGTTATCGGAATGGTCATTATTGAGTACGGGAGTTTTACATTTCCTCTAAAGATTTTAGATAAGTTGTTGTCACAAATTAGTGTTAATGCTCCTTCTAAGCCCATTCAACTTTTCAATTATTTCAGTTCGAAGCTTAAATCTACTGAGTTGAAATTTAACAACTCAATAGCAGTTTTGAATACTTTTTCTGGGAATGCTGTGTTTTGAAACTAAACAGGATTCAAACAACTTTAATATCGAGATGTGATTATTAAATACAAAATATATATTAATTTGTCTTACAATGTTGTCAAAAACTTCACTCGCACACTTCTCGACCGGTCTATAAAATCACATATTCAGCGTCGAGAGAAGTTATAATACGTTGTACAGAAGACACACATTGAGAACGAATGAATTCTGTGTGATAAATGAATCAAATTCTTGTGTTGGCGCCGTTTGCGTTAAGCAGAGTGCCAGTGTTAGCCAGAGCTGTCTCTGCGGAGATCGACCGTGAGGTCATGGGATCGAGTTCCGCCGGATTTTTTAAACTAGTTAAATGTATGTATGTACTTGGCACGACAACCCGTGAACGTGCTCAGGCCTGCCAGGCCAGACCGGTGACGTCCCTGCCTCGCGGCCATGGGGTACGTGTGGTTAGCACGTAGACATCCCCACGCCGTATTCCGGTCTTCTCAACCTGAGAAGTGAATTTTCTCATCGACACACAGTAACATATACTGGGATATTGCACGGAAAACACACACTATAATCTTGGCTGGACAGGATTGGAACCCAGGGCCGCGCAGTGGAAAGCGAGCTCGCTAACCAAGAGTTAGCCACGAGCCCAAACTAGATAAATAGCTATGCTAAATTCAACAGTTGTTTGGAGGATTCTACTAGTAGCCAGCTTCTCTGATCGGTAGTTTTCCGTGGGGTCTCCCATCAGCACCAGGCGAATGCCGGAGCAGTACCCTAACAAACGGGCAACGGACCGCGCGCGGTCTTTTCTACCTCTTCCTTGTCCCTCTTCCTCGCCCCTTATTTACTCCCACACATCCACAGAATTACAAGCATTACACTACCACACGTGTAGGGAGACCAGACGGGAGCGTAGAGTTTGTCCCGACAATGAAAATACCCTGCTGGAGAAGATACCGTGGAAACCGGGAAATCAGTCGCAAGTTGACGCGACGGTCAGTGCCGAATTTTACAATTCAATGGAAGAGAAACAACACCACTCCATGGAATAAAAACACAAACTACACTGACGAAAGTAATTATCATAGCAGTTGACGTGTCAGAAAACATTTGAAGAACAGATTTTTAAAAAGAAAATCACATATATTTTTAATATTTTTAGTTGTTGAAAAACGTCGAAAACTAAATAATATACTGACTGCCTACGATCAAAGATTTCTTCAATTACAAATACTCCAAATCTGTCACAATATAATCTAAGAATGCAGACAGTTCCAATTCAATTTTTATACTGACGGAGTAATAAATCTAACTCCTGCGCCACGCAATGACGACGTCTCTGTCCTCGCTGCCTGACACGAGAGCGGGGGGATGGGGGGGGGGGGGGGTCTAAGCGCGGCAGCGTCGCGTCGGTGATGAATCGTTTGCGACGTCGCACGCGATGATGCGGCCTCCGCTGGGACGAGACGAGGCGCTTAGACGGCAGGGGTGCACACGCGGCCGTCGCTCGCTCGACGATCACTAGAGATGGTACATTTTAGCAATTACTAAAAATGCGAAATATCACCAAACGCTGAAATAACTAGAAATTTCACATTTGACGATCGGTGCAGAATATTTCTAGAGGTTTTCAATCTGCGATAGAATGCAAAATAGATCGCCAAAATGCGAAATTACGTACAAAGTGGGAAATGGGCGTGAATCTGCAATTTAATTGCTAAATTGTATTTGATGGTTTCTTTTGTGTTTGCTCTCTAACTAGAGATGTGGATTGGACAACAACACGACGATGTTTGAAAACCTGTAATTTCAGAATAGCCAAATTTAATAATTTATTATTCACATTTAGCTAATAAAAAAGAAAATTTTAAAATAAATGATCCTTAAAAACTGAGCGCTCAGGGTCGTTTCAAGAATCTGAGCCTTCTCA